>JAQFVV010006421.1:0-600000 GCA_028023455.1 Epiperipatus broadwayi | reverse complement strand
CATTAAGGATATATCTGTGAAACTCTATGTTATACAACAGACACTTTTCTATTTATGTAATAACTTACATAAATCCCAACATATGGAAACAATTTCCACCATGTATAAAGTGCAAAAAAAAATTAAATGTGTTGCACAAGTGAACAGAGACCTAAACAATGAATAGAGACAATAAGAATAATAACAATATCAATAACAATAATCATCATCATCATCAAATGATTAATTGTTTAGAAATTTATAAGAAAATCAAATGACAAAGCTGAAAAGGCTGGACTATGATCCACTGTCATTGAGTTCTATAATCCATCATTCTACTATGTTCTAAGAATTTCAAGCACTGGAATCAACAAAGATGTGCCACAATCCATGGTTTTAGAGGTCCAAAATCTGTCACTTTATCACTGCATTCATGCATGGCAAATCAGCCCTGTTTATATATATATATATATATAGCACTTAATGAATCTATTTCTCAATATATTGCACTGCTTATTTTTAACTGATATTTTCTCATTGTACACTATGGTTAATGACTGATGTGCATTAAATAATAAAATGTGATGTACGTATACTATTTCTTGTTATATATGAGGATGATTGCATCAAACTATTATGAAAAATAATAAAAAGCAAACTGATGATAAAAATACTATACATTTATTTAAATAACTTTAAAAATGTATTGAGATATGTTTGTAAAACAAATTTATAAAATATAATTATAAAAGTGTTAATGTGATATCTGATCGCCATTAGTATAAAAAATACTATCTGGGGGGTGTGTGTCAGTATTTGAATTCTAATTATTTGAAATAAGAATTAGTTCCAATTTTAAAAAACTATGGATAGCAACTTTATAAACTTATGTTTTGGGTAATTTATTAGTATAATGTAACAGTAAAAGCCTGCAAAAAAATAATTCTTTTTTAAACATTAAGCTTTTTATTTGTTTCTTAATATAACATCAAAAATAAAATAAATTACAGTATTCTTTTTTAAAGTTTTTTATTCGTTTATTAACATAATATAAAAAACAAAAGATAAAAATGATTTTTTTCAAGATTTATTTCAAATAAAAAAAAAAATGAAATAATTAAACAAAAGTAATATTAATAACTATTTTTGTAAAAAAAACGTTATTGAAAAAATGGATATATAATCTTAACAGTCATCTTTTTCTTCAAATTATTGTACATATTTTTGTATGCATAAACAGCTTTTATACATGTCTCAGATGTTTCTTTTTTCTTCTAACATAATCACAAAACATTCCTTTTTATCTTTTCTGTTGCTGGGGTTAGCATTTGAAATATTTTTTCTTTTATTATTTTGGTAACATTTTTTAAAAGAATAATAATATAAAACACAAACTTAAATAACAGCAATGGAGCATGTGACAACATGTAGGTGTTAATTAGTGTTATGTCAGGTTAGAATTCTGATTAGTAAAATAAATCTATATTCATATCTGTATGTTTTGTCCATATTAAACAGGAAGTAGTATCATTTTTATAAGTCAGGCATGTCAGACTCGTATACCACCAAGAGCCACATGAACTATTTAATATCAAGTCATGGGTCACACTGCAACAAAATAAAGAAATTAAAAGAAACCACATTATTTATTATTAACATTGTAGGTTGTTTTTTATATATATGTCAAAGCATTGATCGGGAAGCGACTGCTTGGAAGGCAGCTATGCTAACCGCTAGGCCACCAATGCTTGACAATATTGTAGTTTTGCATATAAAATAATATACAACAAAATATAACTATGTTAATAAAATACATGTAAAGTAAAGAAGCTGTTTTGCAAGTGAACATTAATTTAATTCAATAACATTACATCATTTTTTGAAAAAACTTGGCAATGTTTTTCATTAACCAATTCTTCAAAATTTGTTTTGAATTTGTTGACTTGCAGATACTTTTAAAATTAATTGTATATGTTGGTCCATTAATCTTGATTTTTTTTTTTTTTGCAGTCTTATTGTTGTTGTTTTTTAATTAAATAACAATTGTTCACACAAATATGGGCTGATGAACGTAACTAAAATATGCCTAACAGCACACAATATATTAAAAAATCAGTCAACTGATAAATAATTGTAGAAATTTAGAATCCCAACTTCTACATATTTTTGTTTGAATACGGAGACACTTTGAATTTCAATTACTTCTGGTTGTAAATTATCATCAACAGTTTTCAACATCAATTGATAAAAAAGTAAATAAATGAAATTGGGATTCACATTTTTAGAGATCCAAAAACCTTTCAAATTCATTTTCCAATATTGCAATTTGACGAATATATTCTGAAAATTTCAATCCTGATGATTTTGTAATAGTGATTGGCAATATTCAAATTGAGATCTGTTTTTCCAAAATAATTTTTGTTTGAAAACTTTAATATTGTGGATTGTAACTATATGAGGTTTGTCTTGTAATTTAAGATTAAGTTGACTAAGATGATTTGTAATGTCAACCGAAAAAGCCAGATTCTTTATTCACTGATCATTTGACAAAATTTCACATTCATAATTTTTGACGTTATGTATCCAGAGCAAAGAGATGCAATTTAATACGACATTTAATGTAGACTTTGTCTATGTACAGGAAATAATTTATTTAAATATATTTGGACTATACACTAGTAATTTTATGGATGGATGAATAAATTAATTATGTTGTTTAAGTAGAATTGTAAAATGGAATTTATTGTCCAGCATCCCACAGATTATACCAGGTTTGAGATAAAAATGTAATTGTAATTAATATAAGTATATTCCAAATTAATGGTTAAGAATTTAACTCTTGAATTTTATTTACATTTAGTTGTTGATTTAGATCTGAAATTATCAAAGAAAAGAAAAGTTAGGTGGCAATTGCATATACACATATATTTAAATTATAACTGTTGTTTCAAATGTGGAATAAAGCAACAATTGTATTTAATAGAGGGCCTCAAATATAGTGGTTGGATATCTGTTAGTCATTCCCAGGCTAGATGAACCTTGAATATTTATTTACAAGTCTTAAATAGATTTAAAATGTTTTCTCTCTAAGTAAATAGCAGTAGCTAAGTCAGCTATCTATCTAATGGAGATCAATAAATGAATATGCAACTAGGTAATTCTAATTTGAATATAAAAGTCCCACATTAACTGGTTTCAACAGTAATGTCATTCCAATAACTGTAAAAATAAAAAATATATAATTGTAATATGATATAGCCTTTTACTAATTGTGGCAAATATCATACTCCTAGTAGTGTTTGCCAATGGTTACTTTATCATTTCATTTTTTATCTATAACAATAACTACTATAAATACATTAATCTTGTGGTTAGTATTTTTTTTTACTCATGGTAAAAAAGTGTTGATTAATTTTATATAAAAATGAATGTTGGCTAAATAGAGAATTGTGTTGATATCAAAGTTATGTTAATTATAAGAAGATTCTTATTTTATGAGTACACATATGCATCTTTTCTCTAGATCGGGGGTGGGCAATTGTTTTGGCTCAGGGACCACAGAGATTAGCAGAGGACCACATTGGGGGCCACTTTGTGGAAGCGAAGGTTAGCGGAGGGCCGGACCTTTTTTCATGACACAATAAACACACTGCTTTATTCCCTGTATTACCAAAGAAATATTTGTTTGTCCATTCTTCATTAAACACATGACATTCATCACCAATTTTATACTTTATCAGAGAGTTCATGGTTTCACTAAAGTTGGAAATGTATATATTTGCTAATGCAAAGACAAAATTGAAATTAACCAGATCAACTGGAAAAGCACTGCACATTGTATCTATACTGTGTACATGTATTGACATGGTTATCCTAGTGGAAAATACAAGACGAATCTTCAGTTGTGCACGAGAAGAAAATCTCAGTTCAAGGCAGATTTTTCTGATTGTCTTGGCGGGCCGCATAAAAACTCTTAGCAAGCTGCATGTGGCCCTTGGGCCATTATTTGTCCATCCCTGTTCTAGATAATCATTTTCAATCATCATCATTCCACTGCAAAATAAAGATCACTTAAATTTTAATCTAGTTTCATTGATCTGCAGTCTCTAATAACTGTTTTACTCCAGATAACTCCCTACTTCATCCATCCATTTTTTAAAAAGTTTTTTAAGGTTTCAACAGTCCATCTATTATTATCTGTTTTAGTAACATGTCTAGCCTATCTCCATTTCAGTCTCTTAAATTTTTCAATCTATGTTAATATTGTTTATTCTCTCATCATTACAATTTCTATTGTTACTCCCAATACACATTTCTTCATTTTTCATTGTGTGATCTAAAATCTCTGTTTTGATCATTTTTATGTGTTCACGTTTCATATATTGATTTAAATATTTAATAAATGTAATCTATATTTATATAATTGTTACTAGTGAAAATACGGATTCAAGGACACTGCTAAGTAACAATTCATTTATTCCATTATTTAAAGAGACTAACCCAGTTGTTAAGATTGCATGATTTAAATAATCTCACATATAAAGTTATGCCACACACATATCTGTATAATACAAATAATAAAAAAACATTTTATTACATATTTATAATTGAGAATGGTTGAATAATCATAATTAATATAATTATTTTAAGAAATAACTGCTTGACTGTTTTATTAAATGGTGGCTGTCGCTCTTAAACATGTTAGCAATATTTTTTTTAAACAATCGCTATACTTCATTTAATCATTTATTTTATTCGCAGCAGAGCATTTAATCTATTAAATCAAATTACAAATTGTTGAATAGCTAATTTTTCTTTACATAAATATAAATGCAATTTTAGAAAGAAAAAAATTACAGCCTTATGCTTTATTATTATTTTTTCTCGAATTTATTTTTAACTACAAAAATTTATATATATAATTTCAAAATAATAATAATCTTAATGCATTACAGTATTTTACGTTTAAATAATTTCTTTTTTAAAAAAGTCATTGAATCAAATATTTTAGAAACTGTTTAATTGAATGTATTCTTTAAGCACAGAAACAGACTTTAACGGCTAAAGTTCCTGTTTTTGTTTTTTAAGCATAAAAGATACAGCAATAAAAAAATGTTTGCAAAATGAAAATACAATATATATATTCATATGTCATTTTACGTTCAAAAAACTAATTTCTTCAGAAAACATCATTTAAAAAAGCTAATCTTATCCATTAACATGCCAGACTTCTGCCAGGCTTTTTATTTTATACCTTCTCTTCAAAACTCGCTAGTAATTCTTTTTATTTGATTGGCAGTCTACTTTGTTTCTGTTTTTACTTCTTCTTTTTACCCTCCTATCAATATATCCGTTATAATTCTTTTCATATGTGTGTATATGCATTTTCCAAAGGTTTTATCTTTTCCTTAGCATCTTCAAATAACTACTCTTGACAGAATGATTGCATAATGCATTGGAGAGCTGATTTACTTTTTTAAAACTTAGATAGTCACAAATACTAGCTACATTATTTGCTTTTGGTCCCAAAATAGTTGTGATATTAAATTTTATGGCATCGCTCTTAAATTAAGATGCTAGAAGGTGGCAAACAATATAATAAACTACTATCGATGATGGTCAAATGTTGCAGTACTCTATTCTCCAATTAACTCAATCTGTTTTTAAACAAAAAATTTAATATATATATATGTATTTCTCCAATCCTATTTTTAAAGTTGCATTTTAAATAAAACATTTAACAAGACTGTGTTTAAATCCAATTTTGATGATAGGCAAGATAGTTTTATATCTATCATTATTAAAAATCTTTATAAAGGAGATCAATTAAAATATATCTTATTATAATGTAAGATTATTAAATAGAGAAAGGCTTTAACCTTTATCATATGGGCCTTCAATGTTTATAATAGTCAAACGATGTAGTTTTTTGATTATAGAGGATTCTCAAACCTCAGCACAAGATAATAACTTTATAAAAATAAGACATCTTGTCTTTAACCTAAATTCCCACTTATATAGGACAATCCAAAGCATCTTGATTTGAGAGGTGAAGCTCTTACTCTCTTTACTTAAGTCCACTATTTCTTACACAAATTAACTTATGCAAAATCTTGCAATTTATAGCAAGTTAATATTACAATCTTTTCTAATGGAAATATAGACACTGATGTAAAATGTTGATTATTATTAATTAACACATTGTTCGTATTTATTTTTAGTCCAGGAAATATTTCAGTTTTTTAAATAATTAAATAAACTTTTGAATTAAAATAAGATACAAAAATATTTCTGTTTCAAATTATCTTCAGGATAAAAATAACTTGGAAATTAAAAAATAGCAACAATTCATAAAAATCAAACAAGCTACTTTTTGGATTTCTTTACTTTTAAATATCATATTTATTTCAGAGAACATGTGCCAAGGGTTGATATTACAGACTGATAAAACATAAAAATAAATAAATCTTAATTAAAGAATAGGCTATTAGATGGTTCTTAGAATTCTTATTTATAATAATGTAAGAAATAGTTCTGTAATGTATTAATGGCACAATTGGTTATGTTACTATTTTTATGTTGTACTGCTAGCTAATTTTTTAAACTAGTTCAAAATTAAATTATACCGATAGTGATAATTCAAAATATTTGTTTGGCCTTTTATTTATTACTAGACATACCTGGCCTATAAAGGCCATGTTTGTTTTGTTTTTTTAATTGGTTGTTTGAAGAAAAAAAAATTAAGATGTAAGATAAATTAAACAAAACATTTTAACATTATATAAATGAATATGATAAATATACCCAGTCATTTTTGTACTACAGTTTATTAATGGCATAATTACTTCCAGGCCATCAATTTTTTTTAATTGGCTGATTTAACAGTTTTTTTTTTTTAAGATTTAATGTAAATTAAACAAAACATTTTAAACATTATATAAATAAATGTGTGTAAATAAATCAATTATTTTATATAGCGTGATGTTTATAAACTGTAATATTTAAACAGCATTAAGCTGTTGCACATGTGCTTTGCAGATTTTAACTATAAATGAATGAATACTAACACTTCAAACACATGATAAAGTCTTTGGAAAAGACAGGCTTTTCCAAAGACTTTATCATGTGTTTGAAGTGTTAGTATTCATTCACTTATAGTTAAAATTGGCAAAGCACATGTGCAACAGCTTAATGCTGTTTAAATATTATAAATAAATGTGATAAATGTACCAGGTTGATTTTGTATTAGGGTTAATTAATGACTCATAATTTTTCAGTCTATATAAATCTCTTTCTACATATAATGTTTAATTTTTGTAATTTTTTTGTAACCTGATTATCAATTTGACATATAAATAAATATGAGAAATTCACAACTGAAAAAAAAAAATGTTTGGAACTATTCAGCCTTCAGAAATATCACTGTCAAGATATTAATGCATTTAGCTTTATTAATAGTTTTGTGTATAGAGATTTTATATAGAGAGATTTAATAGGCCATGTTTTTTTTTTTTAATTGGCTGCTTTAACAATTTTTTTTTAAGATTTAATGTAAATTAAGTAAAAGATTTTGATATTATATAAATAAATGTGTAAATGCATCTGGTTATTTTTGTATTACGGTTTATTAATGTTTGGAATTACTATTATAAAAACAAATTTAAAGGTTTTTTTCCATTTTTTCAATTATGAATTTGACAGCATTAATAATGAACAAACTTAATAGTTTTTTTAATTGGTTTGACACATGACAGCCTTATAAACAAACATTCACATCACATGTCAGCTTTATGAACAAACATACATTCCCAATCAGACAATAGAGAAAATAGGGATTTTATATGTATAAATAGCTTTCTTGTATCTTTTTAATCTGATGAAGATAGACTTTATATAAACTTTAAATTCTATATATAAATTGTAAATCCACATTCAACCTGTTAAAAATCTCCACAACATTCCATTATACTTTTCCACATAGAAAATTTATAAAGATTATAGAAAACATCTTTTATATTTTGTTTCTTCCACAGGAAAAAAATATTATTGCTGTTGTTACAATCAGGCATACATTATAGAACAGTCTGTGTTGCAATTAGTAATATAAAACATTATCATCCTATTTCTGCTCCACTGGTTTGTGGCAAGGTGAAATTCTTGCTCCTTTATTGTTCAATATATATTTATATCTTCTGGATAGCAGGAGATAGATATTCTCACCTCTTCTGCTATGCTGACAATTGTAAAATTATCAGACACATTATTTTTTCTTCTGATTGCTCTTATTACAAAATGATATAGAAAAATTTACTATATGGTATGTTGTTAACAGAGTTGTGATTAATATAGATAAGTTCTCTATTGTTTCCTATTTTAAAAATCTAAAATTTTACAATTCCTCTATTCTATAATTATAAAATCATTTCTAAAAATAGTCAGAGAGATCTCGGAATTATTTTTTTTTCTAATAATATCTCCTTCCTTTTTCATATTAATAGTATAATGAAAAGGTTTTTAAAAATGAGTGTCATACTTAGACAAAGTAAAATATTTAATTAGTCAATTAAATACAAACTTTTCCTTTCTTTGATCCTTCCCATTTTAGAATTCAGCTCAAGTATTGGAAACCCTCATACTAAGAGAGATATCTACAAAATTCAATCGGTATTAACTAGTTATTCTAAATATAATCATTTTAATGACCATTTTAGCATTTTCTTGATGCAAAAAAGAAATATTAGAGACATTACATTTTTATATAAGATTACAATATACAATTATGCCAGATTTGCATTCTAAAATATCTTTCCATATCTCTCTATATTATATCAAACACAATTCTTTAAATCTAAATTTCTGATCAATTAGGTTCCCACAGATTCTCTTCCATACTTTATATAAGCAATAATTATTATCATATAATACTCAATTGTCCAAGCACTTTACTACTTTTACAATATTTTATTTTCCACCCTTTTCTATAGTTTTCAGTTTCAATTGCCATAGCAATCTTCTTCAGAACATTATATCTTCTAATCTCACTATCTAGTGAGATTAGGAGATATAATATTCTTCTGGGGCAATCAAAACTAGTGAGATTAGGAGATAGAATGTTCTGAAGAAGATTGCTGGGACAATCGCAACTGTAAACTGTAGAAAAGAGTGAAAAATAAAACATTGTAAAAGTAGTAAAGTGCTTGGACAATTGAGTATTATATGATATACATTTGGCAATGCAATAGGAAAGAGTAGCAATAATTATTATAAGAACATTGTGTATAATATCAATATCCTTCATCTCAATATTATTCAATTCTATAATGCCCTAAATCTAAAATATAATCACATTATACATATATCTATTATTTGTTTCTTTTCAAATTTTCTCTTCACTTTTTTTCCTTTATTGCCATGTTACTTAATTATAATCGATATGTTTTTGCCTTTTTTAATGTGTATTTTGTGACTGATTATTAATTATTGCTTCACAATTTTAAATAACATTGAAAATTATTACTACTGAAATTAATTGGAACAACATAAAGGATGTTATTGCAAGTTGTATAGATTAAAGACTCTATAGCTGGGCATAATATAATTTTGAACTGAATAAAGTCTTTGATAGAATTAATAATTTTATTTTGATATCTAAATTACATCATATTGGTTTATCTTATCAGATTCTGCAATGGTTGCATGCTATATTTCAAACAAAGGAAGCTTAATTTATCACTATAGTAAAAAGTATTTTGCATACTACTATATTAATGGAATTCATTAAATCAATATTCTCAATATAAGGTTCTGATTTAAATCAATGGTTTCAGGAAGGCAATATTTTACATTCTGCTGATGACAAAATCGCATAAAACAATTATAAACTTTGATGATCGTAAAAACTACAAAATGACATTAACAGGTGTCATGGGTAGTGTAAAAATAAAAACATGATAATCAATACTGTAAAAAATATATGGTATTACTTTTTTTTAAAAAACATTTATTGCTACCAGCTCTAAATTCAAAGATCATACATAAAAAGAATAGTCATAATGGTTTGATAGTAGAGTTCAATAAAAAAATATCTAAAATATGATCTTCAAAAGTGATAAAATCATAGAACGGTAATTTTAAAACAATAATTTCACTTCATTTATTTGATATGCTTATTTAGCAGTTTTAAATTATGAATCTGCTATAAGAAATTCTAGTATCAACCATAGGTTTTACTGCAAAGAATTTTTTTATAAAATATCATCAGGCATTTATTAAATATTTCCATGCAGCATAATTACCATAGTATGATAATTTCCAGTAAAAAACAATAATAATAACAGACAAGACGTTTTCAAAAAAATAATATCAGACGAGGTGATGAGATGGAGTATCTTATATTAGTATCATATGAGATTTTGATGTGATGGATTATTTTACATTAGTTTCAGGTAAAATTGATGTTATGGATTATTTCATAGTAACTCATATGATTAATTTGATAGATTATCTCGTATTAGTATTAAATGAGATTCATGTGATGGACTATCTTAATTGATATATTATATAAACAAAAAAAAAACCTATCCAACTGTTACATTTTTAATAGCAACTTTCTCTAACAAATTATATTGAAACATGTATTTCCAATTAAACAATAAAGCTTTTAAGATGGAGTAATTAATGAATTACAGAATATGATAACTTAAATTTTAATTTCTTGTATCATTTATTTGTGGATATGAACCTGGTGATAATAATCTGAACTAAATTATTATTAGTAATAGTAATAATAGTAACAATTTTATCAAGCCAAGTTGGTCTTTTTCAGAATTACAAAGTAAATGAAAATAAGAATGATGATGATAAGTAAGAATTATAGAAATAAATAAATCTAAAAAACATTACTATTTTTAATCACTTAATTGAATGTTTACATTAATCAATATTATACATATTTATAAAAATATTAGAAGTTTGAAAATATAAACACTTATAATCATTTGATAATTCAAAGTTATATGTTTTTACACACTTATACACATATAAATAAATTAACTTTTCAAATAATTTATCATTTTGTACATAAATGCAATTTATCCACTCTAGCTTGAACATTTTTTAGCCAAAACCTTTTATCGTACATATATGCATATACAATTTTATGTTTCGATTGTCCTGCATCCTTCTTCAGAGCCACTTTAAAAAAAATTAAAAGTTAAAACATAAGATTGTATATGCTTACATGTACAATAAAACATTTTTGCTAAAAAGCGTTCAAAGTAGAGTGAGTAAGTTGCATTTATATAAGATATTGCAGCAAAATAAAGGAAGTGGAGAATTTGGTAATATTTTGTCCATAATTAAAAAGTCAATAGTTAACAATAATTATTACTAAATAAATAAAAATTTAGAAATTTACCTATTATTTAATAAATCATATATAATAAAAATTCTATCAAATTTAGTTCAAATATTTTTAAAATATAATTTTTTTTTCAGAATTTTAATGATCTTTTCTGCTAATAGTTTACATCTTTTATAAATTTATATATATGCACAAACATAATATGCTAATAAATATAAATAATCTAATGGTTTATTGTGTTGGAAATCATAAAATTTTGAACACCTCAAGTGACAGATTTTGATCATGGTTCATTGACCTTGACATCAAGAGTCTGGTGTTTATATTATAATATTTAAGCTATTTATGAATAGGAATGTGTTTAAATACAATTGGAATTAGAGATTATTTTTTCAGGCAACCAGCCCACAAGCAATCCAGAAACCAAACTAATTATTGATTGGCAAATAGGAATTTTATAAATATATATATATATAAAAGCTCACATCAAACATGTATAGATTGTAAAGTAATTCTCCTTCTTGACAGTTCTTTGCTCTATAGGGGGCTGTTTAAGACTATTTTACTATTTAATTATGTCACTAATAGTTAATAAGTAGTAAAATTATTTTTTTGAAACATTCTTTATTACTTTAAATTTGATTTATAATACTGTTTTTAAAATTATAGAATGCAAATAAAGATGATGAATATTCATATCATTGTTATTGTTGTTTATTTATATTTAAAATTTTCTTTATTTTTTTTAATAAATAAAAAAAAAAAGCAAGATACATGAAACAAATTACAAGAAAGTCATCAGTTCAATTCACTTTTGCTAACTGCCTTTAAATTGCCCCACCACTAGACTACAACATCTATCTCAATAATCATCTTGCCATCCACCAACTTTAATCATACCTAGTTCTACTGTCAATCAACTTGATTCTTCTTGCATCATCCATAATTGATTTTATACTACATGGATGGCTACTTAGGACTCTATTCTAGGGCTAACTACTACAAGAACATTAATCAAGAATAATTAATTAGTGACTATAAATAACACTCAATATAACACTAGATTTTACAATTTTAAAATACATATATTTATTTAAATGCTTTGTTTTGTATTGAACTGGTTTTTAAGACTTTGACTTCTACTTTATATGTAATTCTTAGAATCAATCAATTTGTACATCTGATACAACATGATTGCACCTGTAACACTTGCAATCAAACTCATGCTTCTGTACCAAGATTAATTAATATTATTGTTGAAATGTAAATTGCAAGGAAGATTATAATTATAATCTACTACATTACTCAATGTAAGGTTTTTTTTAAAAAATATATATATATATATGTAATACATGCAAAGATCTGGCATGAAGCAGTAAAAAAAAAGAGACAATACATAAAACAGGCTCTCCTAAACTTTTCTCTTTTAATTAAAAAATAATAATAACCAAATAACAAATAAACATATAATTAACTTTCAAATCTGTCCAATTGTTTGAATTGATCTTTAATCCTCTTTTGTAGAAACCTATGAATTGTCAATAAAGTTCCTTTCCAAAATTATGAAGAATGTTAAGTCAAAGAATGACAAATCTATTTATAATAGATGATTCTATACTAGAATAAATAGAATGAAATGTTATTTAATGGTAAGTTAAAAATCAAAAAGAACAGTGTACCTATATTGTCCAAAAGTAAGGTTGTTGTTTTTTTAATTGGCTTTAAATTTTTTGGTTTTCACTCCATAAAATTCTGTACTATTAGCTAAACTAAAAGATTTAATATAGGTATTTCGGTATGTGAGAGAGAAAATAGCATTTAAATAGCCTACTATAGAGCACAAATCTCTCAGAATCATCAGAAAAAAACAATGGGTAAAGAGGAAATATTTATCAAACTATTCAATTTCTGAAATGTGAAAATTTTAAATTATCTTTTTGATAGCTAAAAATAACTAAAATCTAATAACGCTTGTAATATGAAAATTTTTTCAGGCTTTACTTGGTCAAGATTTGAACTTCACATTATATATGTATTAACTATTTAAACCAGTAAAACATTCTGTGATCACCATTTCTTATGCTTACACAACATGTCAAAACAGTAATAATTCTCTCCAAACAGTTGCTGGGTGGATCAGTTGCTTAGAACACTATCTTAAAATTCAATATTCAAGAATCTAAGGGTCCATGTTCAATTCCCATGCTAGTATTGTCATTGGTCAGGCTAGCAACACTTGAAGAAGAGAGGAGAATCATACTTCTTGAAACATTTTACATAATGTGCAATTACTAACAATTGAATGTAATTGAAAAATTTAAATAAAGTTAAATCTTTCTAAAGATATTCCATACTTAATATTAGATGATGGAAATAGTCCAATATAAAAATACAACTAAAATACCATCATCACAAACTTTCAGGAAAATAATAGTACCACCCTGTTCAATATAGTAATCAATAAATACTAGAAGGTTTGTGCCTCAAAATTTCATTCAATTTTACCATATTAGTGTCTAGCTTGTACTTTTACCAGTTAGGAGCTTTGAATCTGAAAGCACTGTATCTAGATCTTTGGATGCAATGCTCTTAACTGATAAAAGCCACAAGGTAAAAACTACTCCGATGATATTGGATAAGTGATTATTAGATAGGGATTTTGATACACAAACTTTCTACTATCCATTAATTACTATGGCTTGCATACTGCTATTGTTTTAACTGTTTACTTGAAAACAAGCTTTAATCATTCTAAGAATATACAATTATCAATGATCTTTGTCCACTTTTGATGGACAATTATGCATTGTATCTCATGATTTATTATTCTTTTTTTTTTCACAGTTACTACTTCATAATAAATTTATGATTTTAACTAATGTATATATTATTGTGGAAATGAATGATCTGTGAATGTAAATTATTATTAATCAATGTATATTTTCATTGAAGTAATCAGTGGTCATGTATTACTACATTGTTATATATTCACATTTCTTAGTGTATATCTGTCAGTCTATCATTGATTCAGTTTATATACATACAGGCTTGCTGCAATCAATTAAGTTTTTAAAGTGATTGTACGTATGAATTAAACTACTCTTTATTTTAATCATTGGAACTATTTATATTCATAAATATTTTGAAAATCTATTTTCAAAGGCAAGACTCTCCATACAGTGATGTGCTAGCATAAAAAATGGTGGTCATGTGATGCTTAGTGGTTTAAAATCTATTTTCCTTATGATAAATATGTTTCTTCACCTATTTTATAATAAAGCTCAAAGAAGATTGTGGACATTCCCAGTTTCAGTTCTATATTGTTAGACAAAGTTACACAGCTAATTAGAAAAGTGGACATTATCAAAGAAAGAACCAAAAGAATGGCAATTAGTACACATTTTTGAAATGTTATATGCTAGACATGACTGAAAGCAACAAATTAATTGCTATTATTAATAAATTCAGTAATATTGCAACTATAATATTCAATCTTGTTGAACAAGTCAAGGCTTCTTTAGGCACCCTTTTGTTTTGAAATGTGAAACTATGAAGATGCAAATACTTGTTAAAAGTCACAACTCTTTGGCTTGTTGCAATAAATAAAAACATTAATTGACAATTTTTTTTATTTTTTATACTTTTATTCTAAAATTACTTTTCTAAATTTCAGCTAGTAAAGGTTAACAAATATTATAGAAGTAATTATATAATCATTAATGATTAGTAAATGTGAATATATTACTTTTAAATAAAACATTTCTTCAGCATTCATTTACAACTTTAGGAAAGATGTACATTCATAAGCAATATTTTACACTTCTGTACAATTTATTTCCACTAAACATATACACATGCACACCCAGAAGAAAAAAAAAACATTGTTTGTGCTAAATAGTCAAAAGAGCCCTGTGATTTGGTGCAGTTTTAAAATGGCAAATACTGAATCTCAAGGTTATTGACCATGGCCCAATTCTATCATTTCTGACGTTCCTATGAACTCCAAGCAATAAACGATCCGATTATGTTTATTATTTTTTGCATCACTAAATTTTGAAATTTCAAAGGTTTTTTTCTTCAACTTTAAATAAAATTAAAAAAAATAGGCATGATATAAAAAAAATAAAACGTCATCTATTCTAAACATGAAGATAAATTTACTAATTGAAGAATAATATTAAATTATTACATTATTGAGACTATTGTACAATCAGAATTAAACTTCACAATTTAAATTATTCACAAAAAGAAAATAGTCATATTACTTAAGAAATACAAATAATAGTAAACTAGTATTACCTACTTCATAAAGATTAAAGTTCATCAAATTTATATTCTTACCTAAAAAAAAAAAAAAAAAAGGAAAGAAAAATTATAATAATTAGTTGTAAATAAATTTTTATAAAATAAATTAAATATCCTTATATATTTAAGTATCATTTAGAAAAACATACCGCGCATACACATACACCATATATAAGAAATGAATATTTTATAGAGAGTAATATTGCTATAATATTTCGTGGATACATAGCAAAAATAAATAAATAAATAACTTGCTTTTTTAAAAAATAATCTTGCAAGAGCATACTAAATCTCAATTTGTTACAAAATTATTTTGCTTTAGAGAATCCTGTGGTTTTTTTTTTATTAAAAAATGTATTAATACAATAATTATTAAAATAGTAAAATAAATTGTTAACGATAGCAAAATACGACCAGAAATGTTCAACTATCATCTCTTTGCCATAACACTATAATGCCTAATTACTCAAACTCCTTTCCGCTGATAACAATTATTAGTCTATTCCCTTCTCTTTTTTGATAAACGTGAGAGTTTTTTTTAAAACCTCTTTGGTTTTTTTGTTGTTGTTGCTATTGTTTTTAAAACCTGAAAACAAAATAATAATTCTAGCTAAATACTAATTTTTAGCACAGTTATAGCGTTTTCCATTTTGTTTTTTTGACGGAAAAGAAAGAGTAAAACTTACATGCCCTTTCTTAAACAGTTAATCATTTAAAATTACTGCACCAAAATTAAATGTCTGTATGTATGAAATAAAGTTCATTTACAATATATACACATGTATTATTATAATCAATAAAGCAAATCATAGTCTTGCATTGGTGGTCGAGAGATCAGCGCGACTGCCTTGCACTTGCAGGCAGTTGCCCGGGTTGCGGGTTCGCGTCCCGGCCGATGCTATGACACTTTAAAAAAAAAAAAAAAAAAGCAAATCATATATTGCGTGACACAAACTAAATATGATATATACAAAAGGTGTATACATTTTAACTCATAGCAGAAATATCTAGTGATATATATATATATATATCAACTATAAGTGTCCAGTCGATTTAAAGGACAAGGTAGGTTTACATTTTCACTTACTGTGTCAATACTAAAAACTGAAAAATAATGAAAAATATAATATATATATTAAATGCTTTTCACTAAAATGAAATAAAATAATTATTCCTTCAAAAAATATAATCTTTGGCTGCATATTGTTATAGAAAAATTGTTTAAATAAAGATAGGAGAAGTAAAAAAACATATTTTAATTAACATAATATTCAATTTCTAATTTATTTTTGATGCATTTCATTATGTGATTAAAAATTTTAAACTTATAAAATAAAAACATGCTGCTTTATTCTATTATGATAAAGTTATTCAAATACATAATGAATGGATTGGATTTCAGAGCATGGATTCCATGCCCTTCAGAACTACCCTAAGTTGTGGATCAGATTAGCAGTGAATAAGCAAAGTACTATAAACAGGCAGTCACTGATAATGGGGCAATATTTTCTAATAGGAAGTGGTGAGGGAGACAGTGGCATATTTACTTCTATAAAATCCTACAATTTCTATAAGAATGG
Source organism: Epiperipatus broadwayi (assembly GCA_028023455.1). NCBI lineage: Eukaryota > Metazoa > Onychophora > Udeonychophora > Euonychophora > Peripatidae > Epiperipatus > Epiperipatus broadwayi. Next base: position 582,774 of record JAQFVV010006421.1, on the reverse strand, counting down.
ATGTATAATGGCAAATGATGACCACCATTATATAAGTCAACAACCCGCTGAGTGCTGAGTCAGAAATAGCTTTATTCCAAGATAATGGAAGATCACTATATGTGTCAATGATGAAGAGGAAATAGTAGACAGATGTTTATTTTATAAAAATTTGGCTAGTGCATTAAGCATGTTATGGGGGTTATTGATGGTCAAAGAATGTAATAGGAAACCACCTTACTTTATAATTCCTTTGTTTTATTATGAATATGACTACAGGAATTATTACATTTGGTGTTGAAACTTAGTTAAGAATAAAGAGTTAACAATTAAAAATTGGAACATGGAATGTTAAATCATTGAAAAAAGCTGGAAATTTGGAAAAAAGATTAGAGTATAAATAATATTGATGTTATAGGAGTAAATGAAGTGAAGTGGGAAAAAGGCACAGAATAATTGGTAGAGATGTTAAGTTATTTTAGTCAGATGGTAACAGACCAATTAATGGAGTTGGCATTGCTGTTGGAAAAAAAATTTGGAAGGTAAATTGTATTGATGATAGGCTGGTGATGATGAGAATAACTGCAAATCTTAAGGATTTAGTGATCATGCAAATTTATCTGATGATATTAAAATTGATGAATGATATGAGAAGATAGAGCAAATTATACAATGTGAGGTGAAAAATGCATGTATACTGCTACTGATTGATTGGAATGCTATTGTGAGAAGAGATAATGAACAAAAAATTGTTGGAAATTATGGTATTGGAAAAAGAAATGAAAGAGGTTGATGGCTTGTACAATTTTGTAAAGAAAATGAGTTTGTGATTGCAAACACTTGCTTTAAAATCATAGATGATTGTATACATGGAAAACTCCAAGTGATAAAGACTATTAACAAATTGATTACAGTATATAGTGATTCATGATAGATACAAGAATGCTATTAAAGATTCACATGCATTACCTAGTGCTGAAATAACTTCATGTAATTTGGTGATGACTAATTAAAATTAATTAAAAAGAATTAAAAGGGAGAAAAGATAGGCAAGGTGAGACTTAGATAAATTGAAAGAAATGGAAAAAGGAAAATTTGGTTTAATAGTTTTGGCAAGTGTTAGTGTAGGATTAAAGAAGGATTATTAATAACAACAAGAAGTGAAATAGGCCTTATTCGGTTAAAGAAAGTAAAATAATCTTGGATGAAAAGTATGTTGAAAAAGATGAAAGTATGGTGAAAATAAAAAATTCCAATACTAAGAAAGATCAAAAAGCATATAAAAAATAACAATGAGCTAAAAAGAGAAGCAGATTTAATAAAAGAAAAATGATTTGAACAAGAATGTAGAGAGATAGAAATGCTTCAACAGTTGAAAAGATATGATCTAGTATTTGATAGAATTAAAAAAGTCCCTTGGGTGAAAAAAACATAATTAGCAAGTGAAATTTTAGATAAGAATAAAAAGAACTTAACTGATAGCAATGATATATTAAAAAGATGAAAGAATATCTTTTATGTCTATTTAAAAAATAAAATAATTCAATTAATTGTGAACTTGAAAATGAAGAAGATATTGAAGTAGATGATCAAGATATAAATATATTTCCAGATGAAGTAAAGAAGTGGATTGCACAATAAAGAATGGTAAGGCTGCTGGATTTGATGCATTATCTATAGAATTTTTGAAAGAAATGAAAATATTTATTGTGAAGGAAATAATTGGACTTTGCAATGACATATAACAGTGGAGTTTGGACTGAAGATTTTTTTAAGAACTATAATAATTCCAATTGCTAAAAAGAAGACAGCTGCTAAATGTGAAGAGTATAGGACAATAAGTTTGTTATTTCATGCTTCTAAAATTTTATTGAGGATTTTAATTCAAAGAATTTATAGAAAGTTTAGAATATTATATTGGAAAAGAATAGTTTGGTTTTCAGAGAGAAAAAATACAAAAGATGCTATTGGTGTTGTTAGAACAATTGCAGAAAGTTATATTAAATAAGATAAAAGAATTGTATATGTTTTGTAAAAATGGAAAAAGCATTTCAGAGAATAATCTGGAAAAAAAATAAAAGAGTATTTTGTAAAGAGAGAATATTAATTTAGAATATGTATACTGGACAAAAGATAAGAATTAGACTAGTGAATAATGAGACTGATGAAGAGAATATAAAAAGAGGAGTTAGGCAAGAATGAAGTATATCACCTGTTCTTTTTAATATTTATTTAAAATACATGTTAAATAATTATTTAGACTGTATAAGAGCAAATATAGAATAATAAAATGTATTAGATTTGCAGGTGATATGGCTTTTATAGCTAAGGGTGAAAAGTCTTCAGAATGTGTTGGATAAAGAACATATAGAATATGAAATGAAGATTAATGTTAAGAAGAAATGCAGAAAGACTGAAAATTAAAATCCATGATATCAGTTCAACAGGTAAAGGGATTTAAATATTTGGATCATTGACTGAGTGAAGATGTTAGAAGTGATTGGCAAATGGGGCATTTATTAAGAAAAAGAAAATATTTTATGGACATTTGAATAAAGAATTAATAAAAATATTATGTAAATGCTAAGTGTGAAGTGGACTGTTTGTATGTTTGTGAAATGTGGACAATGAATAGTAAAATTAGCAACAAATTGGAAGCCTTTGAGATGTGGACATAGAGAAAAATGGGGAAAAATCAGTTGGATAAATAAAATGCCAGATGAAGAAGTTTTGAAAAGACTAAATGAAAAAAAAATTGATTGAGAAAATTAAAAAGAGAAACTGGATTGGACATATTAAAAAAAGCATAGTTTAATGAATGATGTTTTGGAGGGAATGATGAGTGAAAGCAAGAAAAAAGAACAGAAAAAATTGACATTATTGAATGATATAAGAGATGGGAAAAGTTACATGAACTTGAAGAGCTGGACAGTGAAGAGAACTGAATGGGAAAATGGATGAATCGGTGATGTGATTACTCTCTGAATCTGTCCAAGGAATAGAATATTATTGAAGAATGAATAAAAATTTGCTACTATTATTTTTTTTTGCACTTTAAAATGGAAGAGATCTTGCTTTTGACTTCAATTACTATTAAATTATTAAATAAAAATTAGGTAATTATCCATTATATCTTAGCTAATGCAATGTAGACATTTTTTCAATAAATTGTTGGCATAGTTTATTAATATACATACTCAAAGCTCTTTTTAACATATGTAAAAAAAATTATTGAGGTAAATCTTGCTGTTCTACCTTATAAGTTAGGATATATTACTTACATAATATCAAAAATCTATTATATCATTTATACAAAATAGCTTCTTATTTAAAAACAATGGCAAACATATTTAAAAGACTATTGTAATGAATAGATATTTTTTGAAGTTGTAATAAAACTTGATGGTGAGCACTAAAATCAATTCTCATAAAAAGACCTTAGTATGAGAAAGTATACAAACCATAACAAATCTTGAGAAATATTTTTCAAATAAATAAAACACAATGTAAAAAATATAACAATAAACAATACTGATATATAATTACATATTAATTTTTTAAATATATATATATATATGAACAAAAAATTTAATGATTTTTAAAATTTTTGCAAAATTTATAAATTAAATAAATATTTTCAATATTCAACTTTACAGAAGTCCACTATTTTTTTTTTTTTTAAAAATCAATCTTAAAATAGCAATTTTATTCAAAAATCAATTTTAAATGAAAAATAATTCTCTTTAGAAATAAAAGATTGATCCAAAAAAAAAAAAAAAAACAATTAAGAAATGGATATGGAAATTGAAAAATAGACTTTTTTTAACATTCTTTAATTTTTAAATTTTATAATTACTAAATTACACACATTCATATAAATACGTAAAAATATTCTACACCATTTTTTCTCTATCAACTCGGTATTTTCTTCAATAGTGGATTATCACTGCTACATTTATATTCAGTAAATAATTTCTTTTGTTTTTCTAGTTTACATATATGTAAATAATATAGAAATGATATTAAATTTCATATTCTATCTATTTGATGTTTTAATCTTCTAAATTTGACATTTTGATATGGAAAAAATCAATTATTCTTAGTATAATATATGGTTTGAGCTCTTTCTCTCATCAAGTGCTCTAAAAAAATGGCTAATCCATCAACAATGGCCACCCTGTTCTTATTTAAATACTATCAGTGCTCAATTTATGTTAATGTTTAAATAGTCAAATTAGTAGTATGGTTAACACAATCACATTTATAATAGCTTAATATTCATGTACAAAGTGAAGCAACAGAAAGCTCTTCTTTTTTTACCAAAATATTTTACACACAAATAAAACAACTAAATAAATATCACATGATCACCATTTCTTATGCTAGCTCATACCTGTTATTACAATAGGCAAAACTCTTCATACAGTAGTGCCTTCTGGTATCCATTGATTAATCTGGCTTGCACTGAATGGCACATTGTATGGAGAGTTTTGCCAGTTTTAATAACTAAATAAATACACTGTAAATAAATAATTTTGCAACAAGTAATATTAAATCTTCATGCACCATTTACAGACTTTTTTAAACTTTCAAACATTATATATTGATGATTTTGACATGTCCTAATATTTCTGCTTCTACCCTCACCTGACAGACCACCAATAGAATGTTATATTTATTTAAATACCATTAATATTTAATTAGATGTTAAATCTTGAGTCATATTAGCAATAGAATTAATACAGCCTTATTAAAATAGCTTAATATTAATGTTCAAGGCAAAGTTACCCTATAATTTAATATCACTTTAACTAATTACACATTTATAATATCAATAAGTTATTTATTTACATATTTTAATATTTTTTGTGGGCCATGTTTTTTGTTTAAAAAAAGAGCTTTATATAGCCCTGCCTGGCACATTATTATTAAGCTGTCAATAGGAATACTATATTGAATACGCTGCTAATTTGAATGTTCAATTTTTTAAACAAACTGAGTACTGATGGTTATTCCTAGGGCATGTGATAAAAATGAAGCTCAAACATGGGTTATACAGATTTGGACAACTTTTTATTTTTATTTTTTTATCAGTTGATAAATTCAGAGTATCTTGTGAATAGTATTTTAGTAAATTACATATTTATATTATATAAAAATACATATATAAAACTTCTGACATGCATAAATCTAACATATGAATCTGTTTTTGTGCAAAAACCATATGAATAAAACAAAGCATGCAATATATTTAAAACACATATGCTATTTAAAAAAAGATAATTCTAAAACTGTAAAATATTAATATAGATTTATAAAGCTATGTAGATGCTTTCATTTAATTTCATTACCTTTTAGCTAAACGTAATTGACTCAGGTAATGAAAAAAAATTAAGACTAGACAATCGAATCTTTTATAGTCATTTTATATGATAACAAAATTAGCTAAGATTTTAATACAAACAAAATAGACAAGTGATGCTATAATATAAGAATCTGACTCATGATTATGAAACTAATTCTTGTGAATATTTTCTATACTTCTAGACTATCACATCTTTAGCAGCTATAAGGCCATTCTAACTCCTAAAAGAGAAAGATTGATTATTTTCATTATCTAATTACAATAAATGTTTTTACAGAAGTCCAAACTTTATTTTAATTTTTCAAATACATTCAACTGATAGTAATAACACACAGTATTATTTATAAATGAAAGTAAATGAAAAGGTATAAATAAATTATAAATTTAAAAAAAAACACATTTTGCAATTAAATGAGTCCAATATATAAGTATAAATAAAATGTAATCCTGCCAAATCTTTAGACAATCAAAAAAATTGTTCTACAATCAGTATACAAACTCAACCACATATATTACACTTTGGCGGTTTAATATGTTTGTGTTATTTTTTTAGCATCACATTCAGTAATCCTTTTTTTAGAATGACATCAAGATCCTACCTAATTGCAGTTTCTATTGTATACAGGTGATTTGTTTTTCTTGATATCTGATCAATTTTAAGTAAAAACGTGATGATCAAATTCATGATCCATAGAAATAAAAATATCATGCAAAAAATATTAATGTTTAATTACAGTGAAAGCACCTAGTAAATAAATATTTGGATTAAATACATTAAAAAAAGTTATATATATATAATGAATTATAAAAATGCCAAAATCAGAAAAGAAAAGACAAATATTAATGATACAAACACAGAAGAAATAGAGAAGTGACAGGAGTTGACAAAAAAAACAGTGGTTGTTTAAAATTGCTTTTAGAAAAATTATCAGTCTGAAGTGGATGAAGAAAATAAAGTTGGAAGAAAAGACAAAAATAATTATTTTGAAGATAAATTACTAGAAAATAATAAAATCATAGTGGAAAAAATACCAATACTTAATAATAGAAAATACACTGACAATTTACACAGAACACAACCATTATATTCCAAAATAATAGATATAAATAATTAAACATTTGTAGATAAGAAGGGAAACATAGCTAGTCAAAAAAACATTAGAATTTAAGATTGATGTAAACAATATAGGTCAATCTACAACTGACATTTCTGCAGTTATTAAAGCTTTGAAACATTAAGAAATAGATCCAAGCTATTGTCAAAATCTGAAGAATATTTATTAAAAAGTGTAATAGCAATCATTAAATTATACATGACCCTAAGAGAATTAATAATGATGTTAAAGTAATACATCAGCATCTCTGCATCTTTCCAAATTCTTTTACTACGTTTAATGAAAGATATGTTTAAATCAAAGTGAGAAGTAAAAAAAATAAATTGAGATCTTTTAACTAATCTGCATGTTAAAAATGGTGTGATGTCAAGAGTTGGTAGCTGTGTGGTTAGCACAGCTGCTTTACAAGCAATTGTCCCAGGGTTCGCTTCCTGGCCGACGCTTTGACACACAAAAAAATGATGTGATTGTTTTTACACTAGAGTGAGTTTTAGAAAATGTTACAAAAGACACCAGAAGATAAAAAAAGAAGACTAAAGATAAATGCTAAAAAAAGTAAAATAATATTCAACTGCTTTTCAAAAAATGAGACAATAAAGATATACAGTAATGACTATAAGAAAAAACACAATAGAATAAAAAAAGTATAGAATTAAAGTGGATAGATAGTTCTTAAGAGAAATTATGCATATGAGCTAAAAAAAATTATATATTTTCAAATAAATGTGTTTTACCAGTATTTACTTATGAATTTAAGACTTATTCTCTGAAAAAGAGAAATGTAATATAAAAAAAAGGATTGGAAAACCTGGATTAAACTCAAAGAGATTTTCAAATAACATTGGACTAAGAATAATTAATAATGATAATAAAAATAGTTTATATATAAATTCAAGAGATGTTGACAAACAACGTAGCAGATTATATAGAATCTGAGAATTTTAGTCATGATTACCACCAATACAGTTTGAAAAATTAAAATTGGTGCTACTTATCATATCTAAATTATAACTTACACCAAGATTTTTATTAGTTATGATAACAAATACTGCAAATCAATCAAGATATATATTAATAATAATTCATATACAAAGATTTTGTTTAATATTACAACATGAAGATTTGATTAAATATAAATTTATTATAAAACATTATATACAAACAATCAATGCTTTTGCAATTACAGTTTTTACACAATCTTATCACAAACTTAATCTCAACATTAATATTTAATGGCAAACATATACAGATAAAATAAATATAATTTTAAAGCTTTCAATTTACATATCTATATGTATTGCTAAAGTAATGTCACTAATATATGTATAAAATTATTATTTATTTAACTATTTATAGCATAAGAATACTGAAATTCTGCTGTTGGAAAGACTCATTTCTATGATTTTGGAATTAAGATTTAAAACAAGATTGCAAGGATATAATTCATGATTGGGAATAATAGTAGTAGTTATGCAGATATGATAAAAAGATATTTTAAAAATATGCTAGGAAATAATAATAATAATAATAATAATAATAATAATAATAATAATAATAATAATAATAATAATAATAATAATAATAATAATAATAATAATAATAATAATAATAATAATAATAATAATAATAATAATAATAATAATAATAATAATAATAATAATAATAATAATAATAATAATAATAATAATAATAATAATAATAATAATAATAATAATAATAATAATAATAATAATAATAATAATAATAATAATAATAATAATAATAATAATAATAATAATAATAATAAAAACTATTTTTTCAGTAAAGAAAACAGAATATGTAAAATGTTTAATTCTAATCAGAAACATCATATAAAAAAAATCATTACGTGATTGTTTGTTGCTTGCTTGATTTTTTATTATAATAATAAATCTTACTTCATTATGATTTAAAAAAAAAAAATCCAAATTAAAAATCATCTTTTTATTAGATGGTTACTTCAGTGAAATATATAAAGTTTTAAATGGTTAATATTTTCATTCTCATAATAAATCATCAATTCTGCACTAAAAACTATATTTCATGCTGAATTAAAATATTTTCATATAAATAGAGAGCACATTTATATGTAACTTGAATATGTATGCATATTTATTACTACCATAATCAAATTATAACTTATTTAAAATTCTCAAATAAACAAATATTCAAATATGTAAATTAAGTAACATATTGTAACAAAAAAAATATTATAGAGAATTTTCAACTTTATTTATTTTATAGAAAGTATTTTTAACAGACAATTTTATATATATGTATATAACGAGACTATAAATATAGTTTACCAATTAGCTATAAGTATGGCAACATACTGGTGTACTAAATAACACAAAATATACAAAAAAAACAAGTGAGTATAAGGTAGCCAACTATGCTTGTTAGCTAAAATAATGAACAGTCTATTAAACTTACATATTGACTTATTTCAATTTATACAATAGTTAGATGTTCTACTGCTACACATAGGCAAAAACAACTTTTTCATCTAAAGTTGAGCTATAAAATCATATAATAATAAAATAATTTAAAATTCAAATTTTATAAAAGTGATACAAGTTGATTAGTAACAATAAACAAGCATATATGTCTCATCAGCAGAGAAATGAGATCCAAAATCATAAAAACACAATATTATCAATAAAATAACAACAATATAGACTTAAGAGAATAGATAACTAAAACTGCTTTTAGTAACAAAATAATATTTAATGCATAATAATAATACTAACATGTGAAATAACTATTCAACATTACTTATTTAGTTTTAATAATGACTTATAAATATTATTTTAGACTAATTCTGTATGTAGGAGAAAACATCTTGATTTAAAAGATATTTTTCAGTAAATAAAATAAACAATAATGAAATGAATTTTAAATATATAATTTCACAGAAAAAAGAAGTATTAGAAATAAATAAAAATATGTGATAAAATATATCTAAGATCTGACTTTCAGATTTAGTCTTTTATAAAAACTCTTTCTCACAAGAAAATTCTGCTATCAGTTATTACAACTTAAAATTGATTGATAAAATCCTTTGAGAATTAACTTCATTTGAAGGATATTTTGTCATTCAAATGGGGATAATAATTTTGTAGAATTTATGGTTTCATTGACATTTAATAATTGATAGTTCTATGAAGCTTAATTCATGCTCAAAATGCAAATTCTTTGTAGATTTTTATACACCTTTATTCTAGAGATGATGAAAATTTTATATTTAGTGATAAGTCATGAGGTAGTAAGAAAGCAATGCTCCAAACAATTTGTTTTACCAATTACCATTCCAGAACTGTTAATAATAAAAATAGTATTATGATAGAACTTTCCTACATAAGTTCTAATTCAATGGCTAATGGTACATCAAGTTTATCACATCTTCATTTCATTAATAATTATTGTCTTCTCACTAATTGAAGCCTTCATTTGAGCTAAATATACAATAGAACATATTTTCAAATAAAAATAATCTTTCATACTTGTTTATTAAATAATAAGATATGATTAACATCAAATTCCTCAACATGATTAACTGAAAAATTTGGTAAAGCATTAATTATCTCAGTTTAGAAATTCCATCTGCACAGTTATAGGTTTTAATTAAAATATTGCTGCTAATTAGCCTCAAGATATAGGCTTTGTTTCAAAACATATTTACAAAATATTTAAGTAAAACAAATTAAGTCAAGTTCATGTTTTACAATTAATTAATGTTAAAATTTTGATTTTTGCAAAATCTAGTATATATATAAAAAAAAAAAGGCAAAATAAAATTTGTAAAATATAAATTGTACAAATATACAAACTTATGAAAATTTTATAGTTTAATTCTTGTACATTATTATATATTCCACAAGGCAAAATACTGAATTTAATTATTATCACAAGTATGACTTTATTAGTGATAAGACCATATAGTCCAGGGGTCCCCAACCTTTTTGCACTTAAGGGCAGACTCTATAATACCAGCCAGGTGGCGGGCACCATTTATTTTTTCCACTAGGTGGCGAGCACCATTTATTTTTTCAATGTAAATTTATAGTTGGATATAATGTACAAAAAAAATATTTATTTCAAAAGTAAAGTTTTAACATATAATTAACGTTTATATTTTTACGCTGTAAAAGTAGAGTATGCCCTACAATTTGATTACAACATAATACAATAATTTATAAGAAATTTTAAAAATTAAATTTATTTGTATCAGATAAATAAGTTTTTACCGTGTTCGGATAGCGGCAGGCACACGTAAAATGGTCTGCGGGCGCCATGGTGCCCACGGGCATAGGGTTGGGGACCCCTGATATAGTCTCAATATACTGAGATGGTATTTCCACCATTCTCATATGTAAATAGATTATTTTACAGTTTTGGGGATTTCAATTATTTTATAATTAGTATAGAGTTAAAATATATAGAATGTGTGTATATTTGTGTATATAATCACTTTTATAAAATTTTATCTTTCTAAGGAATCAAGTTTTCAATTTTGACTTATTATTATATCTAATAATTGTTCTGGCAAAATATTTCCTCTTTAAGTACACAGTTTCTTTTATATTTATGTATTGTTAATTACTAATTGTAAAGGAAAAAAGAAACAAGAAAAGAAGTAAGATTTGGAAATCAAGCTCTTTTGTTGGGGCTTAAAGTAGATAATAAAAAAAAGCATTGGTGGTCGAGAGGTCAGCACAGCTTCCTTACAAGCAGTTTTCCCGGGTTAGCAGGTTCGCTTCCTGGCCGATGCTATGACACATAAAAAGAAATTATAAAAAATTGCTATTGTTTCTTTGTGTAACCATGAAGGGCATTTCAAAAAAAATTTTTTTTTAAATTCCATGAGCCAAAGTATGAAACAGAAGAATAAGGACTTTCATTTGTGACAGTTTCCAAAAATAGCAAGACAATGCAAAAACAAATTGAATGGAAAAATAATTAAAAATTGAGGGGGGGGGGGGTTTGAGATAAAAAAAACTATAAATTGGACAAACTCCTTTATTTTTGTTTTTTTTTTTTGGAAAAAATTAATTTAGAGGAAGTAGAGTTGTGAAGAGCAGCTAAGAAAAAAAAAGCTAAAATGTTGCCCAGCTAGAATCTTTGAAATTTCTCCCAAGGGATTCTCCTCCCCATAATGCTTTTTCCTAAATGTCTTTTAGGAATTTATTGTATGCAGAATGATGAAGGCCAATGGAGCTAGCTGAGACTGTAATATGGTAAAAGAAAAGAACCAGCTAAATTCTTGCCAGAACTAAACAAGGAAAAATGAAATTTAAACCTGGGTCAGTATGAGGCGTTCTGATAACTGTATTTTGCATTTGAATCAGTCGGTGAATGCCAACTTCAGCATCTTGGAATGCATGATAAAGGAAATGGAATAAATATAAACTGTGGTCTTAAAACCATTGAACTTTATTATTATTTGTGCACAAGATTCAATTAGTAACTCTGTTTAAATGTAAAGATCTATAAGCCCAGGTATAACCTATCAATAATAGTGTGATGTGTACTAAAATATTTTGTTTACATCTTTGATGCTAGAATGATTATCATGTTAACATTTAACACTATTATTAAGGTTCTTTGTGTAACCTTTATGATTGTACAAGTATGCCAAGGGATTTGGTTCAGACTAATCTTAATTAAGGTGAGGAGTAGTCAGATTTAAAGAGTAGAGGGATAATGTGGTCATAAAGACCCAAACATACTTGTGGTTGTATTATTGTCATTAGTTAAAATTGAATAACATTTTATGTTAAGGTAGAGATTTTGGGCGTAGACACTAATCAACCTTTCACGAATGTATACTCTTCTTATTAGCAATCCCATTTGGATGAGATTCCCATGGTAAACTTGGGTCTTCACTGATCCATAGCTGGTTATTAAGTGTAGATCCTCAGGGTAGAAACAAGATATTATTCAATGCATAGTTACATAGCAGGAATAGGAAAAAAAAACTAATTAGGAAGCCAATTTGAAAAACATGTCTTAATATGTATGGAGTGTGCATACTGTGAAAGGCTCAATAAAGTTTATTATTAAATAAAATTTTCTCATGTATTTATCCGAATTCATTTTAGTGATTTTCAACCAATAGATTCTAGTTATAGAATTGGTGATAAAAGTGAATTTGTCAGTTACTTTGGGTTTAATAACCATGTTACAAACTAAATAAACTCTACAACCTGAGAAGAATCATCTCGGTCTCAGGATGATTGTTAAGAGAAATTGGAAAAAGTGAACAGTTTGTACGACCACAATACAAACATATATATAAATATGCAAAACCATAAAACAATACAGTACTAGATTAAATCTAAAATGTTACCAAAATCCTTACATTACCATGGTTTCATCTACTATAAATAGATCTTCTCAAGTAAAAATCAAATTAAAGGAACTAACATATATATACAAACAAACAAACCTTCCCATAATTCATTTGAAACTCCACCTTCCCTTAATCTCAAAAAAAAAAGTCTTCATAAGATTAACAGTCTCAGAATCAAGAAGATTTATCATCAAAGTCTCCTTTATTCTTCTTTTTAACTCATTCTTTTCATAAAAAAATAACCGAAGCATTGTTAAACAATATTCTATGACCTGTATTCAATTCTTGAATATATAAAACTGAGAATATGTTTAACTCTACTTATATGAACCTTAATTCTTTCATTAAGGCTAAACTTACTCTGGCCTACATAAAACTTACAACTACCTGGTAGACCTACTATCAATATACTGCTTTGAACCATTAAGTAAGGAATTCAAATCAGAACCTTTCTTCCATGCAACCTTCATTCCTCCTAACAAATGACTATTCTTATAAACCAAATTATATATTGAAGTCCTAAATGGGAAAGACATATACTCATTATCCTTACCAACAAAATTCTTACCATCAAAATAACGACTATAAACATTATTATTAAATACAACTTTTTGAATAAATTCATGATTGTGACCCAATTCTACATATTCAGCATCAAATTGACTTCTTTGAATATCAGCATTATTATTAAAATTATTACGCCTTCTATTCCTCCAACAAAAATTCAATAAAGACATTTTTATGCATAAAAAACATATATATATATATATGTTGGGTGCTGTGTTACAGGCTACTGAAGGATTTCACAGATGATGGACAGTAAAATGATCTTTAGATATGAAGGTTAATTGTAAATAACAAATAAATAATGCCTGACCAAGAATAAAATATTGGTTCATCAAAGATTAAGTAATATTTCTATTATAACATTCTTTTCTGTCTCTCTGTCTTCCTTACTGCCTTCACACACTTAAGTTAGAGTAAATCCTGGGTATTATAAACTTTACATGCCATTAGTCATCTCCTATACTATGTGACATAATGAAATTGTGTATTTAAGAAAGCACACTGCCTTCCTTTAACTTTATGCACAATAATTTTGATTCAAATTATCTTTTTCATTTTTTTAAACAAACTGGGACAGATTTAGCAGACTTAATTTGTAATCATTCCTCAATTTAGTACAATCAGAAATAAGTCATTTTGAAACTGAATTTGAGACAATATTTTCATCATGACAATGATTATATGCTTACACAGCCTCATTTAAGAATATGCATGTGTACTATGGAAATGGAAGATATCAAGCAAATGTGGTCTAAAAATTTCATCTCATAAAATCTAGCTATATTATCATGATTGGCAAATTACTTATTGAAACAATAAAAAATAATAATAATAATAATAATAATAATAATAATAATAATAATAATAATAATAATAATAATAATAATAACAACAACAACAACAACAACAACAATAATAGTGGTATATGAAATTATACACTCTACTTGAAACTAACTATTCAACACCAAAGAGTATAATAACATTGATCACTAATTTTAAGAAGCTGTCAAAAAAATTTTTTTTAAAAAGGCAGATTGACAAGTGATGGATTTGTTATAATATCTATCTATTTTAATATCTTTTATTCTTGGAATTGTTTAATATAGTATTAAAACTTGTTTTGCACAATTGTATTGGTACTCATCTTATTAATGCATAAGACCCAACATTGAAAGATTAAATACATTTAATAATTTTGAGTTTTTATAAAAATATATTTTGGAAAGAGACCTTGTTCAATATAAAATTTAAAAAAGAATTGTTTGTTATATAATCATTACATAAAGATTTAAAATCTATTATTAGAATTGATAGTTATCAACTTCTCACTCATATAATAGAGATAAAAACATTTTTTAGAGATAAAAACATTTTTATATTAAATGCTTTTATTGACTGTGCATTAAAAATAAAAAAAAATTGTTTGTTCAACAATAATTGTGGTTTTTAGAATTAACATGAAATAAAGTATGGTTAGGGGGGGGAGGCAGGATCCAGAAATTAATTAAGTCAATCTCTTCTTATAAGTGACTTAATTAATTTCTGCATCCCCATGTTTTTATTTCAAGTTAAATCTAAAAAACCCAACTGATGTTGAAGAAACTTTTTTTTTCTTTTTTTTTTAATGTACAGTCAATAAAATCATTTAATATAAATAAAAAAATTTTAGTCCTATTATTTAAATTTTTTTAATATTATTAGCACAGTAAATAAAAATTTAAAACTATATTGTACTTTAAATTGACTAAACATTTATAGTTGGTATATGTATTGTAAAGATTAACCAGCTCAACTTTTAAGAAAAAGAAGAGGGGAAAGGATAAAAGAAAGAAGTAAAATATATTACTTACCTTAAGATTGTTTTTTTTTTTTTTCATCTATAAATATTTTTGATAACATGTGCAATTCACCTTTTTTTTAAATAAAACATTTCAATTTTCATTATTATTTTAATTCACCTAAAGTTGATATTTTATTTATATTTCTATTAAGAATGTGATATAAATAAAAAAAATTAAAAAATTAATAATAATGTTACTGATAAAGTTTAAGTGGCTATTTTTGTAAAGAAAATTGAAGAACTGATTTATAATTATTATTTTTTTATGTATGTTAAAGTTTGTGTATTTAAAATTATTTGTATTATTGTTTATAATGATAGTTTCTCTTGGATACTAGAATGTTGAAAAAGAAATTATTTTCTGGTAAAAACTGCTATGAGATTGAGAAGTTAGATAATTAAAATTGCCAGTTTTGCTTTTTCATTGCTAAGACAGAAAAAGAAAATTTATTTTAAGATGTAAACAAGTTGTCGACATGCATCAGTAAAAGATAAGCAGTCTGAAGTTTCATTAATTGTTATCTGCCATATTCTATCAGTCAGAAAATCATTAATGCAAAAATGTATATATAAAGAAAGAAATATAACAAACAACTATCTATCCGAATCCCAGGAAAAGAATGATAACAACATCACAAACAGAAATGCATTTCCAAGAACTGTTGAACAGCTTCACCTGTTTCTTCTGATTATTTTAAAGAAGTGAACATTTAACTGCTAGATAATATAATTCCAAAACTGTGCATCAGACAAGCAATTTTGTCAGCCATTTTAACACCCGGTCTTCATATTGAAATCACCAATTTCGAAAATATAGACTTTCGAAATTATTTAGATTTTTTTTTAATAAGAAAGAGGGGGGGGGTCAGTACTGGTTATAATTAGTATTTAGATATATATTGTAAATGTTATGATTTCTTTTAGTGGTCTTTATTGAAAAAAAAAAAACTGAATAGAAGAACAGGTATTGAATTTGCTATTTATTTATATACATGATATATAACACACACACACACATTTGTTGAGGAGTATAGATAGATTAAATTTAAATATGTATTGAAACTTCATATGAATAAAGAATATATGATTTATTAAATTATTTTTATTCCTATTAATATAAGTATTGAGGTGGTGTTTTCTGCCACCTCATCGGTAAATATATATTTAATTTTGAGTTAGGTTTAAAATAGTTTTATTAAAAGTCTTAAATCTGTCTTAAAAATTTTTATTATTATTATTAAGAAATAAATTTATTTTGAAAACTACATGAATTATGGTACATAAATTACTTGAAATTAAGGATTCATAGGTGTCCCGCTGCATGCTTTGATGTGCTTTTGTCTGTGCCAGTCTATACCTGTGCATTTAAAGATTCCATGGGATCCCCAGTCATCAATTATTGTGTGGCTAAACTGCTTTATTTATGGCATCCTGGCTATTAGATGATTAAAACCAAGGTTTCTCAGATGCATTATGTCACTCTTAGCATTGCATGGATGTTGTCATCCCTTGCAGACATGAATCTTCAAATTTAGGGACCCACTAATCCCCATAACTTTTTCAACCTCAATGGTGCATTTAAGCCACCATTCACAGTTATCCCACTTACTGCAGCATGATATAGCTTTACCATCCATCTATAGTTTTGGACAGAATTTTAATAGTAGTATTTGGTATCTGGTCTAGAGCCATCTGCTCCCAGGTATCAGAGAACAGTTTAGCCGGAGCCATTAGGTGATCTTTAGTTCTTAACTTAGACATAAGTTCCTTGAACACCTCCCATGGACTTTTTATGTTGGATTGGAATACGAGGTGACACCTTGTGAGCCATTTTGCAAATAGTATTATGATGGCCATCTGGATCATGGCGAAAGTGCCACTCCTCATTGCTTTACATATGTTCAGAATAGAGGCACATCCTGACTGGACACTACACTGCCATTTCATTTCAAGATCTACAAATTTCTTGCAGTGAGAGAATGTGTGGCTCATTGTCTCTTCATCTCCACCACAGAGGGCACATATTGGAGCAATGTTTTTGAATCCTCTGCAGTCCACCATAAATTGCCTTGTGGGAAGCACATTGAGTTGGTATTTTATAATGAAATTCATTAATTTGGGCTCCATGGCCCAAGATTTAGCTTTCTTAAGCAGTGACCTTATGAATATGTCTATTATTCCTGGGGGTTTTTGCTGGCTGGGATGCATGTACTTAAATGTGTCCCAATAGTTCTTTTGTTGCTAAATAGCTGACCTGAGTCTGGTATGAGCCCCGTCACATAGACCTCCATTTCCGCTATCCATTTGCTTTTTATAGGCAGTGGGGTGTCAGTTGGTTCTACTGCACTGGAGATTTGAAGATCCATGTATGTCTCTTTCGACAGCTTCAGTATGGCTATCACCCTTTGCATATATAGTACCTGAACTGCATGCAACCCAAGACCATTCAAATCCTTAGGTTTCTGCACATTTTCCAAAGACTAATGCAGACTATTTTGTTTGGTGTTTTTTCTATAGCAGTTGGGTACATGCTGCATTAATGGTGTTCTGAAAGGTCTTGATTGGTTTGATGATCGGAAGATAGTATGCAATGTGTGGGAAGATCAACATATTGAGCAGTGACACCTTGCCTGGAAGTGACAGGGAGATCAAGGACAAGCTGCTAATAACTTTTTTAGTCTTCTTTATGAGCATGTTTTGTATCTTCCACTTCATTGTGGATTTTGACAGTGCCACCAGGAAACCTAGTAGTAAAAAAATGAGAATTTCTTCATTTGAATTAATTCTTTACCTGAAAAATCAAGATAAAAATAGATCTTGGAGTTTTAATGGGGGTTAAGGAGGAGATAAAAATTAGTTTGTGAAATTAACTCTATTGTTGAAACTCCAGATACTAAAAATATTTGTAATTAGATTTATTACTAGAGTCGATCTATTATGTTAATTAAGTAAAAATGTTTTCACTGATAAAAAAAAAATGATTAAAAAAGGACAAAATTTGGAAGTGTAGAGATGCATCTGGAAATAAACCAATAAGTGAGAATCCTGTTGTCAACAAAACATATAAATTGTGGATTTTTCTTTTGTTAAGACAGTTGGGACCAGTTTTCTAAAAAAATGTTACAAATCCAGAACTGTTGCTAGAAAACTCTCCAGCTAGAAAACATCTAAGAAACTTTCCACTCAGGAAATATGTCTTCCTGCCACACGTGGAACCACCCGAGTGTTCATCAACCATAAACAGGAGGGAGTTTAACTAGCTAGCCGAGGATGTCAAGAAAAGCCAATGGACAACATACAAGATTCACACTAGAATATAAGAACATTGATCACCTGGGGATAGTTGAATCACTGATCAGTCAGAGTAACTATAAACTGTTACTTAGTAAACTTTTATTCCAACTTGCATAATAGAAATATAGACTCCATTAAATGTGTTAATAGAGTGCGGGATTATAAATGTGGATTTTATTATGCTATTTTAACTTAATTAAAACAGGGGGGATTATGCTGATAGATTATTTAAATGTTTTTTATGCATTTTGTTATAATTCAATATATGAATCAGATTTGATTTCTCCAAAAACTGTCAACTGCTCAATCTTTAAAGGTAAATGGAGGAGTTAGAGAAGTTTTGTTCAGTTAAATGTTCTGACGATAAGCTAACACAGGAACCTTAAGACAGAATCTGGTGTATATAAAAAGAAATGCCCCAATGGCTGTAAGCAAACACCAGACATGCCATCACTTAAGGTTAGAATTTAATTATGTAACATAGAGGAGTTAAATTTGTGCTTAATAAAGGCCCATTATAAACTGGGTCCTGTCATTCATAGGAGTTGGGCATTGCATGTTAGCTCAGTAAAACTATAAAATATTAATAATGAATAATATTAAATTGAAAATGAATAAATATAAAACTAAGCTTGTATTTTGACTTAAAACTGTGATTGAGTAAGTCTTGAATGCTTTCAAAAGAGAATTCAGTAAGTATTTTAAATGAAAGTGAATATAATAAAAGTTATAAAGCCATATTTGAGTATCTTTGTTTTAATTTAGTTTATTATTTTACTAATTTAGTATCCATTTGGTACAGATAAAGTCAGAGAAAGATTACATCTTAAAATCTATTTAGTGATTGCCATACATAAATAAATAATCACTATGATTGACTGAAGATTCTTTGCAATCTGATGCTAGGCTATATGCCTAGTGGTATCCTCATACAGCCACCATATTTTGTAATCTTTAAAAATTGCAGACAGTACCAAAATGTAGTGGCACAGTATTTATATAATCATTGGAAAATACATTTAAATGTGAATTAGTTTTGTAATAGTTTTCCCATGAGTTAGAATGATAAATGTAAGATCCCATAGACTTAGACAAGTAATTTTATAAGTATTAAACCACTAAACATCACATGATCACAATTTCTTATGCTTGCTCATAGCTGTTATTAAAACAGGCAAAACTCTCTATACAGTAGTAGCACTCAGTCTGAGGATATTGGATGAGTAGGGACTAGATAGAAATTTTATGCCCAAGCATCCATTGATTTCTCTAGCTTGCACTGAGTGGCACTACTGTATGAAAAGTTTTGCCTATTTTAATTTTATAAATATGTATTAAAAATTGGTGGGTAGTTTTTATTAAATCCCTATTAAATATTAATGAAGATGAAGATCATATAAGTCTACATATAATAATAGTCTTATTGAAATATTTTGCATTTTAAAAAAATGGGGATTTTTTGGTATATATTTCAGGTTTAGTTATTTAGGAGAATAATATTTAAGGAGAATAAATATCTTTTGGATTACTTTTTTCAGAATCAACCTAACCCCCACATCTTCGAATAAATTCTAGATATGACTATTTTTACTATGTAGCCATGTTTGATTTTTTTTTGGTGCAATTAAATCTTTTTTACATATATTACAATATTCATTTATTATAGACTATATTATAAATATTTAAGTCTTCTAATAAATAATTCTAAAAAATGAAAAATTAATATTTTAAAAATTGGGAAAATTATCTAACAGAAGTCTTATTGAGAACAATGGAGCACTTCATTATTGGCTTCAAGATATCTATTCAAAAAAGTTAAAAGAACTAAATATTAGATATTAGAAAATTTGTTATTAAAAAATTATACCTTTAAAATTAGTTATTATCAAAAAAAATATTAATAAATTATTAATTGTTATTAAAATATGTCACAGTTTTTACAAAAATCTTTTTTTTAAAGCCTGTAATAGCTATTTCTGTGGCAATGTCTGGTTTTCATAACATACTTTATATACCTTCTAAAAGCTGTCTTTTTAAAAATAAAATATTTTCAAAGACAAACACCCTTCTAGTGATGTAGTTTTTGATTTAATAATGTCTTTTACAAAAATACTACATCATAGTCATTACAATTACTGAAATTCAGGGGGATTTTTTTGACATTTTTTTTTAAGTTCAGCCATATCTTTAGTCTAGTATTTTTCCTAACATCAAAAGTATCCAGGAAATTATCATACAATATAATATTTAGAATCAAAAGAATACATTTTAATTTTTTTTAAAAAATGTTATTCTATATGCCTTACAAGCAGTTGTCCTAGGTTTGCAGGTCCGCTTCTCGGCCAATGCTTTGACAGATAAAAAAATAATAAGAAGAAAAATAAAAAATAAAGAATATTTTGTATAAAAAATATTTTGTAAAAATAAGATTATGAAAATTTATTTAAAGAATAAACAATCAATACTGATTAAAATATACACAAATAACTATTTTGTGAAAGTTTCCACATCAACTATTATTTCCCGTAGGCCTATAGGTTTAGAGCAGTAATAAAGTGATAGATACTAGCATTCAACATCAATGACCCACTTCTCATGCATCACTTCAAATATTTAAACTTCTTACAAATTCTTGAGCAATAAAATCATTTGACTATTTTTTTCTATTTCTAAAATTTCAAGGAAGACTTTTTGTGTTATTATGCATATAATATATATTTTTGATTTTTATCATTGTTTTTAGTGAGCCTTTTTATCTTGAACAGTTCGGCACAATCTAAAGACGCTTTCATCAAAACTATCACATTAATGCTGAAACATCACAATCTTTCAAGCAAATAACCATTTTATTAAATATACATTTTAAAAAATTAATATAAAAATTTAAGTATCTTATTGGAGATATTAATGTGATTTGCAATTTTCGTTATCTGGGTATATATTAATAAAATAATCTGCTCTTTTACTCTTTTTTTTGTATTTTTATTATTATTATTATTTTTATTTCAACATATTTTCCATCATTTATGTCAATACTGATTTCAGTTGTGAAGAACTTTTCAAACTACTGGACATTTCTCTTAATCAATTGTGGCAAAGGAATTATGTATTTGAGAAACACATTTCTATATTATATTCCCACACAAAATAATTCAGATTACACCCTTTTCTTTTGTTTTTCTATATTCTTTGTTTTTATTTTTCTCCTGGAATTAAAATGGTCATTTTCTCTTAGGAATAGTTGCTAATGGTAATGATAATTTTTAAAAATACTTAATTTATTTGTAAATTTTCGACATAGAAGTTTTAAAAATAAGGTTGAAAAGTAATGATAAAAATGTTAGAAAAAAATAAAGAAATGAATAAAAATGAAATGAATCGATTAAAAATGGTAATAAAGGTGAATCATACATGCCTGCATATGTACTTATAATAGAGAGAATATATGTACATATACAGAAAATGTTCACACACACATATATATAATGAGAGAATATTCATATAAAATGACCTCAATAGTTAATAAATGTAAATCTATTATTATAAAGCACTGAAATTTTTAAAAATTATTAAAGCGAAAGTCAATCTCTGATAGTGCGCTATTTCTTAAATATTGTAAATCTTCATGCACTCACGCACCAGTAAGAGTTCAAAAAACTTAAGTTTAGAGCATAATTGCATATACACAAACTCTCATTGACCATGCTTAAATCAGGGCTTGAATCTACTGTGTGCCTGATGTTATAATCAAATATTGAATTGTACAAGTTTAGTTAACCTCTCAGAGGAGAAGGACAATGTCTCATTTTTAATCATCTACAATTAGACTTATACGACTTATAAATGTAAATCTATTATTATAAAGTGCTGAAAATTTTAAAATTATTAAAGCTGAAGTCACACAATAGCCTCAAGCCCTGATTTAAGCAAGATCGGTGAGAGTTGATGTATATACAAATATGCTCTAAACTTAAGTAAATCACTTAAGTTTTTTAAACTCTTACTGGTGGGTGAGTGCACAGGGATTTATAATATTATTGAGATTGACTTCTACTTTATTAATATAAATTAATAATAACAGTAATTCTTCTATGCTTGAAAGCAGCTGTAAAGTATTTTATTTATGGGATAGGATAAAAATAATTGATTTCACTTTTGAAAGAAAAATGTTGTATGTT
This sequence comes from Epiperipatus broadwayi, assembly GCA_028023455.1. NCBI lineage: Eukaryota > Metazoa > Onychophora > Udeonychophora > Euonychophora > Peripatidae > Epiperipatus > Epiperipatus broadwayi. The sequence continues at coordinate 560,066 of JAQFVV010006421.1, read as the reverse complement.
GAAATTGGTGAATATACAGTAAGAAAGAAATATGCCAAATAAAGCAGAAAAAAAAAAGAAATTTGTGCTAAAATTACTTGTGCTCCTGAAACTTCTAAAGTTACATTCACAGTATATAATAAGTATTTACAGAAAACTGAAAAAAACATTAAATTTGTAGATGGAAGATATAAACTAAAACTAACACTTCATTGTATTAGAAACTATTGAGTTTATATAAAAAAATTTAATAGAAGATTAATTGAAAAAAAGGAATTAAGTCATTGAGTGCACAAAAAGACAGCTGTATAGATTCAGCATCTGGAATAAACTTAAGAATAAAGCACTTTAGATTTGCTACCATCATTAACTCAGCATCATTACAGTAAGAGATTACGAGTTTTGTTTAAAAGAACAGAATTAAATCAGATTAAAACTGGAGCTACATTTGAAACAAAAATGATTGTTAAAATTATCATAATTTGAAAAAAAAATTTAAATGATTAGTTGCATAGATCATGAGATATTCACGCAGTAGAAGTGCTGGGTTGAGTTTCCATCTAGAAATTTTTAGCTTTTAAATTCATGGTTCTCACTCTGAGCTAAACTGCACAGAGTTATTATTGTGGACATATTATGCAATGACATGATTAATAAAAAAAATAATAATGCATGGGAATATGATGATGAAGGAAGAAAATGATAAACTATATTTAATGAACATCAGCACAGTAATCAATATGCCTTTAAACAAGCTAAAAAAAAACAGACACAATAGATTATTCTGAAAAAAAGGCTATTCATATGGCCAATACTTTGATGATGATGATAATTGCAAATGATTAGAAACAATAAGAAAAAAAAAATAAATATAAAATGATAAAGATTAAAAATGTATAGGCAATAAATAAATAAATTAATTATTTATCAAAAAAAAAAAAAAAAGAATGGGTTGAACATATTACTGAAAAATAAAATAATTCTGAAAGGTATATTAGATATTAGAACAAACTGTACAAATGAGAAAGAGACCCATAAGTGAATGGTAAATGGGCATAAAGAATAAGTATAAGTATATAGAGAAAAGATTTAAGGACAGAAAAGTTTAAGAATATTGCCAGAATGATATAGGTCCAGTCTATATAATACTGATGATGATTCTTAAGACTATGCTTCATACTTTCAATTCTTACTATTGTTGTATTATTTACTTGTATTATCAATATAAAGAATAGAAATTAGATGTAAATATGAGATTATCTCAAAATTATGTTGAACTCTAAAACATGAGTAATATTTAAAAAAGACATCATATAATATTAATAAAAAAACAAAAACTTTTATAAATAAATTATGTTAATTAAAACAAACAGCCATTTTTAAAAACAGTATACTGCAGAGCAAAGATCTCTCTAACATTTTCTATAGGAAAATTGAGAAGAAAAAGGTAGTAGTTATCAGGCTTTCCAATTGCTGGGTTATGGGAGTGTAGTATTTTTTTATCCTTTTATAACCTCTAACTAAGAACAGATAAATACCTATTTACAAACCAATGTTGGTTGGGTTGATTTTAGCTACGTTTCTAAAGACTCTTGAAAAAAAATTCACTTGGCTGAATTCAAAGCTCCTGTTATAGTTATAGCAGGAAGATGCATAACCTCTGCAACCACAATATTTTATTAACTATCATAAAAAGAAGCAAATTATAAAATTATTATTCACTAAATTATTATTTCTCAAAATGAACATGGAAACTTGATTATGTATAAATTAATGTGATTTTGAGTTTAAATTACATAACTGAAATACTTATTTTTAATGAAAATTTATAGTTAATTTTTTTTTTAAGACAAAGAAAGTAATCTCTGATTACATTTCTAAATGCAGTCAAATACCCCCCCCCCATCCCCAAAAATTTTTTTTCCCAAAGAGCTTATTAATCTAATAATTTAGTATTTATTTGATGAAGATTTATAAACATGATTATAAGTAACATCATATTAATTGACATATTTTTAATATCCAAGTTTTACATATATTTTAAAGTATAAAAATGTAATTGGTAATTTTAAAAATATTGGATTGTATATATGAGTAATATATATGTGTATAATTAATTAGTAGTGCGTATAATCTATCTTTAATAAAATTAAAAAGCTATATATAAACTGTAAAACATAATTTCAAATACAATTAAAAATAATTAATAATCATTAAACTTATGATATTTATAAAATAACTTCATATAGTTAGCATAAATAAATATTTAACAGTTGCATTAGGCTATTGGAGAAATAAGTGACTCATCTAACTAAAGAGATCATCTCTTGAATCTAATATACATTGGAACTACTTTATTTTTTCATTATTACGTTTTGAAATATCAGAATAGAAAGTGGAATTTTTAAAAGCATTAAAATGTGCACACAAATAAAAAGATATATAATTAGAGGAAAACTATCATAGTCTGCTATTAAAAGACATGTAAACAAAACTTTCACTGCACCACTCTCACACAAGATAATAATGACAGATTTTCATCTACTTTTAACACTTTGTGAAAGAATATATAATCATTACACCTAATATATATTTTCAAGTTTTTTTTTTAAAAATTATCAATGCATCTTTCATCTTAGCTCTATCGTATTGCACCTATCTACCAGCATAGATATCAAGCCAACTGTTTTGGCACACCCATTTCCCAAAGACATATGTAACAAATTTTATAATTTAACTTCATATAGGTACTAATAATACAAAAAAAAATAATTGGAAAACACATCTTACAGAGTAATGATTGTATCGTATCCTTCAACAAGTTAAAAGTTGATAGAAACCAGTTCCTATCTAGTGTGAGTTGATATAAGTTATTAAACTACCAATGTGGGCATAAAAACGCAGGTGTTGATACCTATGCAACAACACAGGTGTATCTAAAGCTTTAATAAAATGCAAATCCTATGTCTATGATTATCAGAATTTTAATAATATATAATTAAATAAAAATGCTTTAATAGTTATTTATGTATTCATTGATTGAGTAATGCTTAAAAGAAAAACTATTACAAAATAACTCTATACACATATATATATATGCACTTTATATATAACTATTTTTTATATTAATGATCATAAGTATAAGTTTGTAAATTTCTTTAATATATATATAAATCTATGACAATTTGAGAATATATATGTATGACAAGAATATATGTTTTATAATATTTCTTCTTCCCTAAAAGCAGGTAAAAATATTTATTACCAAATTGCAAAGATTTTCTGACAAAAACATTAGATTTATTTATCTCAGCAGTGAAAAGTCAACCAGAAGCTTTATATTTCATCAAAGATCACTCTGAAAACTAATATTAATGTCAAAAATACAAATATATAAATTGTATATCTATTTAGTGTGAAAGTTGAGTGTTGTGAGAGAGACAACTATACTAAGAAATACACATAAACCTAAATCAAAGAATGTTAAAACTGATGCAAGCTCTTTTTCTTCATTAGTCCAAGGCTGAAGAGCAATATGATGTGAGATTTTTATATTCAATAGGAAATAATAAAAAAAAAGAAAGATAACTTACTGACTTTTTCTAATACTAATAACCCTCAAATGAATGAATTGACATTCATATTGAGAAAAATGTAAACATTATTTTCATTCAGATAGGAAGTTTACAGAAACATAGCTAGGAATTTAGTTATTAATTGGTAAATGTTTAAGGAAATATCTTTAGCTAGACAAAACAAAATAAGAGCAGCCATTCACTAGTATCATGACCATTTCAACTCCAGGAAAAAAAAATGCAAAAGATTGAAAGACAAACAAGAAAAAAAAACTATAAATTCTTATCACCCACCATTTATTATTAACTAGACTTGTGAGAATGTGGGTCTGTGTAAATAATTGGAATGACTACCTTTTCAAATGCTTCTGGTAATACCAATACATCAGCTTCCTTTACCTGTTAAAACAATGTAAAATTATCATTTTCATATGTTAAATATGATTTTTATATAAAGAGAGGACAAGTTAAAACATTATTTACATTGAATTCCCAATTAGTGACAGATCAGAGTTATCATACATAAATGATCATTTTATGTTGCCCTGACAGTTTGGTAAAAGAAGCAGGCATATTGGAAAGGGGATCTTATATATAAAAAAAAACTGTATTAATTAATTATTTTATATAAGCCCATAGATTGTTAGTTGTTTCACAATGATTTTAAGATGAATAGAATTAACTCTGCCATAAAAAGTTTAATGTTTGAAAGCATTCGAAGAGGTTTTAATTCAGCCCAAATAATATCACATCAGATTTATTCTCTCTATGAAAATCAGAGCTAGCGAATGTAAATAATCTTTTTATGTTGTTTTGACAGTTTGATTTTAATATTTAAAAACGTGGTATATTGTTATTACTAACAAAATTTGGGAAGTTTGTTATTCTAATTGTTTACATAAAAAAATAGTATGGTTTGGTGCAGTAATAGAGTATCAAACTGGTGTGCAAATTCCTTGAATTGATTCTAGTTCTGGCCCTCTGGTGTTCAAATTTCTTATAAACTTTTAAGCTATAAAGCCATGTGATTATTTTTTCTATAAAATTTATATAGAAAACTTAGCTAACACAATCCTAAATATTAATATAATTAATAACATTGTCTCGCGAGTGATTTTCATTTTTAAATATAACTATTAAACTTAAAATAATAAAAATAATTTAATAAAATCAAGTAATATTAAAAACAGTCATTAAAAAAAAAACGGTATAGTAAAAGTGTAATATATTTTTATTTAGTTAATTTCAAATAAATAAAAATCAAAAAAAAATTCAGTTAAAAGTAATCAAATGTGATTTGTATTTAAAGTAACCAAATGTGACTTCAGCTCAGATATTATCAGCAGTGAAATGCATTGTGATTGACTCAGCGTGTCTGATTTAATGCATTTCCTCCAAATAAGCTTAATTATGCCAATTTTCTAAATAAGCAAACAAAATAAAGGAGTGTAAAAAAAAATTAAAAAAAAAACAACTTATTTATAAAAATATATATATATTATTCATAAATAATATAAACGACAGAAGTTTAAAATATATAAAAGATGACTGACAAACTTTTAGATTCATAATTCTCCAAAAAAAAAAAAAAAACTGGAAGAGATAAACAAGCTATGTAATAAAATAAAAACATATTAAAAAATATAGAAAGAATAATTTAATTATTATTAACTGAAACAAACTATTATAATTCAAAACCATTCCTCATTTATTATTTGCTAAACATTACAGTGAAATTATTAGATGGAAGTCGAACTCCGATAATGCGCTATTACTTCAAATATTATAAACCTCCGCGCGCACTCACATGTCAGTAAACATTATAGTATATGTAACTAATCAGATACTAGATCTGTAGCAGCATACTCCTTACATTAAAAATATCAAATTATGCTCTCTCATTATATAAAGATTTTAGAAACAACCCTGTATTATGAGAGATTTGGATCACTTTAATCTGTGTGCCAGAAATTATCATCTAATTATATATATATTGTAAAGGAATAAAATATACCTAAAAAAATAAAAATAATCTGAGCACCAAATGAAAATTCAAAATGAACTGATTTAACTCAAATAAAGTATATTAAATGTAACCAGCACTTTGATGATGATGATCAAAAGATCTTAGCACTGAAGGATGATCCAAGTATTTATTCCTAAAATATATTTAATTTCTTCTATATTCAATTTAAAATAAATCTGTGGATGTCAAACTTTTTAAACAGAAAGTTTACTTCAAAATATCTTACTACATCATCATCATTTTAATGTATTTCCATTATTCTTGTTATGTGCCCCCAGTGGATTACATGGTTTCTCGGGATTAGTGGATATTAATGACATAGTTTGGAATGAGTTTGAAAAGCAGAAGCAAAACATTTTGGTTAATAATATATATATATTTACATTAAATAAGTAAAATACAAACTCATTGCTTATACAATTGCAACTGTGACAATACAAAGAAAGTAAATAAATAAAAATACAAAATATTGAATTGAATAAACATTAAATTTAAAATCTTGTGGTTAAATATGCACAAAGCTCTTATCAGATAACCATGATTTTTGTAGAGCAAGTTTACTATATACACTTGGGTCTCTTTTTACGCGGACTTATTTAACACGATTTTGAAGTTACGCGATTCATATGTTTCACTGGAAGTTGAACTCCGATAATGCGATATTACTTTAAATAATAAATTTTGCGCACTTACATTATATTGAAAGTAATAGCACATTATTGGAATTCGACTTTCATCTTAGTAATTTCAATATTTTCAGTGCTTTATAATAGTAAGATTTTATGCAATAATGAAATTAAAATCATGAGTTCCACATTTTATGTATACACACATTAAATTTTACAAGATTATAATGTAAATTTGTTCAAACATTGTGTGTGTTAATTTTGCATTTTAAATCACATTCTGTTTTTGCTTTTTAAAAAAGAACGTAATCAATTATTAATCATTTAGTGTCCACAAGTTTATTTTTAAAAGGTTAGTAATAGCAGTGGGCACAATTAAATTTGACAATTAAAAATTAAAATCTGATTTTTAATTGTAATTAACGATTTAAAAATTATTTACTGGCGATGTGATGTAAAACGAAATTTGATTTTTAAATGGAATTGAAAATTAAAAAATTAAAGACAAAAATAAGAATTTAATTTTTAGTTGTTAGTTTTAATTAATTTTTTCCCAGCAGTGGTGAATAAATGTCTTTTTATTATCATAAGTCTAAGTTCATAAACAATTAATAAAATCATCATCTCAAAGATTAATATCGTTGTCAACAGAAAAACATTAACGCAATGTGAGAGTGAACTTGGCGCTAGTTGTATTTCCTCTTGTGAAGAATCTATTTTTTAGCAGTTTGCAAATGAAACTGTTTATCAGCAAATGGCGATAATAATTAAAACGTGTATAAAAAAAATGTAAATTACTGTACTATAAATTATGCATAAAAATATATTATTTTGAATAAAAATAAATATTATAGTTAAAAAAAGTTTGTCTTGTATCAATTTTTTTCAAATTTGAAATTTTTTATTAGTCATATTTTATTTCCTTATTTTTTTTTTGAGCAAATTTTAAAGTAAATTTTACGTTGGTGCTTTGCTTTTATGCGAGTTTTGAAAAATCACAGTCCGTATCCCCCCCCCTTTTCAAGGTAAGTTACGTCTATTTTTGCGCAATTTCGTTTGCGCGTGTTTTCTGAGGAACCTGTCTATAGCGTAAAATGAGACCCAGGTGTATATATATTGAACTGAAATGCTTTATCCACTTCAAAAGCACTATTGAAAAATTCAAAGTTTGAATATACAATTTTAAGATTTTAAAAGAAATTGAATTTGAACGTTTTTGTACTTTTTTTAAATTTTATTTATTAAGAGTACATTCTGGATTTTTGAATGATTATTATTCTGCTTCTTATTCTTAATCGGATTCTTATTGTGATTCTTATTCGGATTGCTGTTCTAATTTTTATATTTGCTATTTGCTCAACACAGATTGCTGAAGTGGAATTCTGCTGACCACTGATAGTATTTACTGTGTTCACAAAGAATTGCTTAGCTATTTGCTAATAGAAGAAGTAAATATGCTAAGACATTGGAAATAGCGACCATCCATCCAGGATGCAGAAAATACCATAAAGAACCTTAATAATAATATGCAGTGCTAAATCAAGCCAAAGACAAACCCCCAGAGCTCCATAAATATGCCTTCAAGAACATGATATAAAAGCTTAGTCCAGAACTGATCCCAATGATTGCAGTCAGACTCCTGAACAGATAAATAAATGAAAATCAAAAACCTTTATGATGAACTCTAGGTAGAAATAAACTGTGCATTATCCTGCTGGAAGAAATCAGCCAGACAGAACATTATGCCTCGAGGAAATGAACATTTTCATATTATAACCAGGGCTTAAATCTCTTATTCAAATCTCTATATTAAAGTATCAGCTTATTCTAAAAATAAATGTGCAACCATAATAAGATGTATAATCATTTAAATATCACTATTTTATTATGTATTTTATTTATTATATGTATTGGAGTCTTAGTTTTAAGACTTCATATTGTAAATTTATTTATCCAAGAGTGTATTGTGAGTTTATATTTTATATGCTTAGTGTTTTTCTCTTTTTATATTACAAACCCTTGATAAATGCTTGGGCAGATATTAATTTTTTTTTAACTCACCTGTCCCTTATCCTTTCATTATTACTAATTTAGATATTCTTGGTTTGCATTTTCTGCAGAGCATAGATCTTTTGGCTAGCGATTTATCAAGTGTATTGTTCTGTTTTTCTTAAACAGTAGAGATTTTGGTTTTCCTATCTATCAGGTTACGTAATACCATAATCTTTTTTTTTTCAGAATCAACCAACCTTGATGATCTTAAACATGACTATTAATAAGTGTTTGCAGGCAAATAACATTCCTATAATATCCCAAAGTGTTTTTTTTTTTTTGGGGGGGGGTTGTAAAAAAAGATCGCACTGTGCTGATTCATTGAATTCTGTACAAGGTCATTTTATTTTTAAATCTCTAACTAAAGAAAACTGGAATTTGTTTAGATAAATTGCTAGCAGAAAGACATTATAAATTCCTTTTAATTCTTAGGTGAAAAAATGAACTTATCTGTCTAAGGGTTTGATGCCAATACTCTTGTACACTCTCTGATAAATCTGTTACAGCCTTAGTAAATATTACTTAATAAACTTTAATAATTATTTTTGGCTTATGTTGGTTTATGTATTCTTCCTCAATTATCTGAACCATGTTAAAGATCTCTTCCTCTCCCTGGGTATAGCTGGTAGCATTTATCATCATCAACTTTTGGATCACCATAAATTAAATTTTCTAGGTAGTTAGTCACCTAGTGGCGCCCTCAGTGAACAAAAGAAGGTAGAAGGTGATTGGCACAATATGTATGTGTATGCACATATTTAACATTGGTCTTTGTCACTCCAATCCTGATTGTGATTATCCTTTTCAGATAACCAAGATAGTAAAATAGTAGATGATGTAGATGGCATAATTCTCTCCTTTTTCTAAGGCACATTTTTTCTTATTTAAAACAGGCAATGGTATATTTTATGCAACTTCAATGTGCATATCTTTGGTTGTATTAGTGTCACATGGACATATTCCTTTGCTAACTAATGTCATAATTGCTAAGGTGAATAGAGTATTGAAAATTATTTTTAATCAGCAAAGCTATTCTAAGGGAAATTAATTTAACTAGTAACTTTTCTTTTTTAACAGCTACTTTATCAACATTTTTTTTTCTTCATAGAACCAATCTATGCTGTTTTTGTGGATTCAGGACTAGACTATTGCCCTTTTTCAGAGCTATTTATATTAATACCCTCATATGTTTTTAATACCTAATCCATAATTAAGTTTGTAGTCATTTATATCAGAGTTTTTTTACACAACTTCTTTATCCAGACTTAATAACTTGATGTAATATATTTTTTCACAACATGTTTTTTCATAAATACTTTCTATATTCATGTAATTATTTTATAAATGATTATAAAATAGTTTTTTTTTTTTTATTATTGGCTAAAAAGAAAGAGAAATATAATTTTTAAAAATCATGACTGAACTCTGATATTCATTCTCTTTCACAATTTTTTTGCTTTATAATGTTTAATAACATATTTAAATTTTCCATTTGGTTTGTTATAAAAAAAAAAGATAAATTATTTCCTTAAACCTATTCTAGAAGGCAAATCTGAAACAGTTATAAAATACACTTTCTTAAACTATGCAATTCATTTGTATGCAGTAAAATTATCTTCCTTTTCTTCCCTTATATTTTACTTATGTAAATTTATAAATTTATTAAGCGCTAGCAGATGATCTAACAATAATGTGCAAGGCTAAAACCTTCGACAGAAGTGCCTTAAAATACTTATGTAACAGCCAATCAGATGTAATAATGACTGCATGTGGAACTCTCAATTCAAGAACACAATACAGAACATGAGAAAAAGATGGTACCCACCTTCTTCTATGCTTAAATTTATATATAAATAAGTCAGACTCAAGCATTCCGAACTTACATCTGATCGGCTGTCACATAAGCATTTTAAGGCACTTCTGTCAAAGGTTTTAGCCTTGCATGTTATTGTTAGATCATCTGCTAGCTTAATAAATTTATATATTTACATTTGTTACTATCATTTCATTAGATTCAAAAATTGCTTTGTTGTAAATCAAAAGACTTTGCATTGTTTATTTATATATAATATTTAGTGAATTAAATGTGAAGATGTTTTAAGCTTCGCGCTCTTACTTCGGAATGCTTGAGTCTGACTTATTTATATATAAATTTAAGCATAGAAGAAGGTGGGTCCCATCTTTTTCTCATGTTCTGGCTTGTGTTCTTGAATTGAGAGTTCCATGTGCAGTCATTATTATATCTGATTGGCTGTCATATAAGCATTTTAAGGCTGTCGAAGGTTTTAGCCTTGCATGTTATCATTTTACTTATGGTAATTTTATAAAACACGTTTTATTATATATTTAATAGTAGTATTACTTCTATAGATCTATTTTCTTTAAATTTCTTACAATGTTACAATTTAGTTATGCATTATATTAAATATGCACAAACACGTGGCAATATATAAATTATACTAATCACTTTAACAGAATCTTTTATTAAGCTTTCTCAACAATGCAGCCCTGTAAAACAAATATGAACTGCAATCAAATTTGTTATATGACATTGTGACATTGCAATTAATTGTGTATAGTATTAAATGATATATCTTTCACATAGATAACTACAACTTCTATCTCCATTATACTCAGAAAACTATAATTACATGTTTTTAAAAAAGAGGTTAGTATTAATTATATTGTTTAAATAAAAATATTTTTATTTAAATAATTTAACCTAATCATTATTTTTTTATACATATAAATATTTTATTGTTTTAATTTTACCAATTAAAAAATGAATAAATTAATATTTGCACTACAGAAATATTATTTATTACTGAATAATCTCAAGTCTAATAAATGACTAATAAAAATTATTAATATGCTTTAATTGATTTGTGTTAAAATTGTGTGGGCAGTATAGTTGTCACTTATCAATTAATGTGTAGCAATTTGCAATCTATATATACACTGAAAAATGTTAAAGATTTATGTAAGAGATTGTGGTCTGTGCCAATTGAAGAGTGCTGGTTCAGCATGAAATGTGCATCTTGGAGATTACATCCCTCCAGAAGGTGATACAAGCATATAGAAACCAGTTTCTACCTTGGGTGAGAGTGGTGTAGTGACAGTTACACTATAAAACTATTATTCATTATTGGATAATCTCAAGTCTAATGAATGACTAATAAAAATTATTAATATTTATTTATTTTGAACAAATTTTATGCTTCATTTGAGCTCTGAAAATTATTTATTTATGTCTCTTAAAAGAAAGAAAACCAAAATAAACAACAACAAAAAAATTTCTCACCTTTAAAAGAGTAAGTAGTAAAATTAGAAAAAAGGTCAAAAAAAAAATAAAAAATTTTTTAAAGTTATTTTCAATTTTTAAAAAATATATATGAAAAGTTATCTCAGAATTAAATAAATTAAAATGGAGAGCTGTTTTTTTTTTTTTTAAAAAAAAAAAAATAATTAAAATGTTATTTCAAATTAATAACTGAAACATCGGCTTAATATATACCATATGTCTATATATGTAATATAGGGTATATGAGCACAGACTTTCACAGGACCCACCACTCTCCACTCTATCTAATAACACTGATACACTCAAGCACATATATGCTGAAAAGATAAATCACCAATATACGTATTTCATGCTAAACCAGCAATCATCAGTTGATCCAGATTATCATCTCCCACACATACATACTATAAGTGCTCAGATATATATTAAGATAGACAATCTTCATACTTTAATGGACTGGCTCCAATCTACTACACACTCCAACCGTCCATCCAATTGAAAATCTGATGAAATACGTATATTGGTGATTTATCTTTTCAGCATATATATGCTTGAGTGTATCAGTGTTATTAGATAGAGTGGAGAGTAGTGGGTCATGTGAAAGTCTGTGCTCATATACCCTATATTACATATTTCAAATTAAAAAAATAAAACTATCCATGTGGAAAAATAAAAACATCAGGACTATAATTTGTCAATTACAAATGCAAATAATAATAATAATAATAATAATAATAATAATAATAATAATAATAATAATAATAATAATAATAATAATAATAATAATAATCAGTCTTAAAAATGATAGATTCATAAAAATAAAATTCTTTCTATGCTAATGATATTGAAATCAAAAAAATAGATGGATGTCAGAAAATGATACATATATAACTGATAGATCAAGAGCCTCATATATATAAAGAATAAAAGAGTTAAAAAATAAATGGAAGAACAAAATCAGTCTACAATTCAGAAAAATGGTATTTAGTCAAGCATTGGTGGCTGAGTGGTTAGCATAGTGACCTTACAAGCAGTTGTCCCGGGATTCACTTCCCGATCACTGCTCTGACACACACACACAAAAAAAGGTATTTATTAGAATTTACTATATAAAAATGGAATAATATAAAGAGATTACTGAATAATGAGTTTCTTATACAAACAACATAAATTATTATTATACAAACAACATAAATGTTCAAGTAAAATTGGATACTAAATATGTATTGAGTTGAACAGTACAAGAATATTGGAAAAAAAAAGAAGTAAAATTTACATATATTTTTAGGAGTAGGAGAACAAATAAAATATGCACTAAAATATAATAACAGTTATAAAGATTGTAAAATATAGATATATATATTGTATCAAAAACCTTGCTTATATTTAAGATAAAAAGTAAAAGCTGAATTACTTATTAATTGAATGATTCTATTATAGATGGCATGAAATAGACAAAAAGAGAACTTAATAGAAAATAATAAGCAATAAGTAAAAAATAATTTTTCGTTTAAAATAAAACTAATTGTCTGAAAACTCCTTTTGATAATGAAAGAGTAGTACCATGGCAAAACATATAATTAAAAATATAATTATCTATACGTTATTAGAAGCCCATTAAAGTTTATGATTAGATTTAAATTTTGAAATCCTAGAATAAATTGTTTTGGCCACAGATGATCAAGTGTTATGATAACTTACTGCTTCATTATCTCAAACAGTTTTTGGATAAGAATCATACAATACATATTTTTATATTTAAATACACACATTTTTAATTTAATTAATATATAGATGTTTAAGTGTTCATATATATTTTTTTGATATAACAAATTTGTACTATACGGATTTGAATTTATATTAAAAAATAAAGAATGTGAAATTAAAAAAATAACAAGAATTTCACAATGTATATATTGCCTGTAAATTTCCAAATACTTATTATAAAAAACATAAACTATACTGTTTTTGTAAATGTTTTGTCGGTGAGAGTATACATAATGATTAACATTATCATTTTAGAATTTAAAAAAACAAAACACAAAATAGGACATTATCTGTTCATCCCTCTTTACACTGCTCTTACTTGAAATGGCAAAGATTAATTATGTACTATAAAATATATTGAAGAACATTAATATTGCATTGCAATAAAATATATTTCATTTTTTAATCATTAACAAGCACTATAGAATAAATCAGGGAATAGACCAATGCACCCAATCTGTCAATTTCCATTTAAATTTTTCTTCTTAATAATTTTCCATATTTTTATCAGTACCTCTCTTATCTCATAATCCACTATATTATATCAAGCCCCTATATCATCTTGTTGAGTAAAGGCTGTTTACAATGTGTGAAGTATAGTGAAAGAGAGTGGTCTGGAATTTTTATATATTGTTGGACTGCTGCGATACAATAGACTGCAAGAGAGAACTTATAAAAATAAGGAAAATTTGCTTATTTATTCTACAGTGCTTCATTAATTACTAAAATTAAAAATATATTTCATTGCAGCATTTCACAAACATATTATATGGCATATAGGTAGATGTTTTTTCCACGTTTGTAAGAGCAATATGAAATAGGAGGTCAAATAACCTGATCCTCTTTCAGTTTCATTTACATATTTAATCCTTGCTGTGATCTATTACATTTATATAAGAAAATAGGTGATAGTAAATTTTCTGATATCCCCCCATTCCCCCCAAATTGGATATATATATATACTTGTGTGAATTTGTATTACAAACACTTTTCAGTTTTAAAACCTCTATTGAAATAGAAAGTAACTAATCCACTAAAACGAGAAAATAAATGCATGAAAGTAAAATATACAAGTTTATTCATTTACAATATAATGAACAATTTTAATCAACCCACAGACATTCCTTATAAAGATAATTACATATACAAATATATCATTTATCTTTCTTGAACTATGCATTCATTTAGAAGTTCATAACAAGTTGTCCCATTTAAATAGTCAAAATATCTGTAATATATAACATTAAGTATTTTGGTTTGAAGTCTCTGATAGATTTATAACATTCAAAATTAGAGGAATTTGAGGTTTTCAAGTCATTATTCATTTATTATTAACACTCGTAAAAAGGGCATGCACAATAGCTTGAAAAGGCTGATCTTTAATGTATTACAAGTCATTACATTAAAGAGCCTAATTAATCAGTAATCTATGTTGTAATAGAATCATCTTTATAAATGAATAGTTAAAAATATAATCATAAATATTTTAGAAAATTGAATTAGCAAGCTTGTGTTTCAACAATATTGTCAAATCTTTTGAATACACCAAAGGAAATTGATATCAATGCTACATGAAATAATATGTGAACATCTAATCTTTTTAACAAAAATTCTTCAATAATTAAGGTCAAAGGGAAAGTTTTGAACAATATATTCTGTGCAATATAATCACATATTTTGGCTACTCTCTTCAACTTATATTTTAGTAAATAATTAACACTATTCATCTATTAATTTAAATAAATTAGCTTGGATTTTGGCTGGGCTCACACAAATAAAGCATACTGCTGATTAAAGTATCATATCAATTAAGGCCAAATATATTTTTTCATTTTGTGAATGTACTTTTATTTTCTTGCATTTAGCACTATATTGTAACAAAAGCATACATCATCATCATTATTACTATTATTATTGTTATTATTATGTTTCAACAATAATCTTTATTAATCCTTTGAGTTATATAGCATTACATAACTTTGTTATAAGGGTTACAGGTGCAATTATGTTGTACAGAGTTGTTGTTGTTGTTGTTGTTGTTGTTGTTGTTGTTATTATTATTATTATTATTATTATTATTATTATTATTATTATTATTATTATTAAATACTAATAATAAAAGAAAATAATTATAATAACACCAACACAATGTAAAAAATTAATAAAAAATATTTATAGAAAAGTATAGCTATCATAAACATATCATATAATTCCAAGACTTTACAAAAATATTGAAAATCATAGATAATAGTTAAACCTATTAATAAACATTTTAAACAAATATACAGACATTTTAACAGAAATGTAAGTAACTTCCAAAAAGATATATAATAAAGTAATTGTTAGATATTTTAAATGTGTATAAATATATAGATCTATGATAGAATTAAATGTAAAAATTATACACAAAGACATCAACAAAAAAATAACATAAAAATAGAATAAAGCAACTACAAAAAAGACAATATACATGAATTAAACTTAAATCTAGGTGAGTATTTACAAAAATGTATTGACTTAACCATTTTTTCTCTTTCAAAAAACTTATTAACCAATTTCTCTCTTTCAAAAAAATATCTATTTTTTTCTTTTCATTCTTTTTGTGATAAATATTGGTGATGAAATTCAAAACATACAAAATATATGCAATGGAAAATCCATAAATTTCATGTGTATTTGCTTGTACAAGTAATGGCAGCCATTTCCTTAAAATATTGTCAAAATCACAGTGACAGCTTTCAATATTGTGAATCAAAAATTAAAATTTGACTTAAAATGATCCTAAAGTACAAGGTCTATGATGGTAGAAATTCTGCCAATTTTTTTTAAAAAACACACAAAATGTTTTATTCTTTTAATATCATACTGATTTCTGAATCTATGCAACCAACTCTCACTAGAAATAAATGACTTAATATCATTCTTTTCAGTAGATTCTTTTCTAAGGTATTTATATAGACTCAATACTTTCTGAAGCAATATGTCACTGTCTATTACAAAATCATTTTTGATCATAATCTTTATCAACAAATTTAATCATAATTAAGTCTTCACTTGAGATTTATCACTTATTGTGGGTGTAATTTATATTTAGAAGCATAAATAATCTCTCCAAATTTCTTTTTTTTTTTTTTATTATATTTTATGAACTGTCAATTTGTTCTTAATTGAAATATGATAGCTTGAGTATGAGATTTTTTTCTGTCAAAACTAAATACATTATTAAAATAGGCAAAACTCTCTATACGTATTGCCACTCAGTGCAAGCCAGAGTAATCAATGGATGCCAGAAGACTTATGCATAAAATTCCCATCTAGTGCCTACTCATCCAATCTCACCAGACTAGTTTCTGGCTTATGGCCTTCATCAGTGAAGAGCCTTGAATCTGAGAGCACTGATTGATTACAATGGTTTGCACTGAGTGGCAATACATATAGAGAGGTTTGCCTGTTTTAATAACAGTTACAAGCAAGCATAGGAAATAGTGATCATGTGATGTTTATTGGCTGAATACATTATATTCACTTTATCACAAAAACAAAGCAATTCATTAATCTTTTTTATTCTTGTTGGAACTGCTACCATCATTACAATTTTTAATTCACATCAACAAAATGAGAACAAATGGCAGTCATTGCAATGATGTGACTGAGTAATTCACAGCAAAAATTAGTGCATGCGATTAACTGCTACTATATAATATAGACAAGCAAATTCAACATTTACAAATCTATACTTAATTTGTTTAAATCCATGGGTTTAGAAATAGTGAGGTTTAGAAATAGTGAATGCAATAATCATACTATAATTGTTACAATATAGTTGATAAATGTAATTATCGGTTTTGTGCCCACAAGATTTATACTTTTTCAAACAGTACTAAAGACCACATAAGTTTAAAGTCAATGTACAACTCCATTTTAATAGCTCAAATTAATTTGGGATTTTTACTCTTTAGCTGAATATTAATTTGCTAATAACAATGGACTACCTATATGAAGAGTAATAGCATAGTTTATATATATAAACTGACACAGATATTAATAATTTCATCATATAGCAATATTTTCAAAAAATTATAATGTTACTATTTGATATAAAATACGTCATATGTTTGAAATTCTCACACACCATCAGATGATGTTCAGTAATATAATTTATCAAATAACTGAAATGAAACTCTATCATTAATCAGACTAATTTGAATTCCTATGTGCACAGTCTTCTAATGTTGTTTTATCATTAAAAATCTGATGAATTGACTTCATTTGCTACTAATACACTTTACAAAACATCCAATTATCATCACTCCAATGACCTTTCCATCTTAATAATGATTGTTTCTGTGGAAATTATTATTAAGAGAGTTTTGACAATCAAAGCAGTATTACAAAAAAGTTAATATTATAATCTGCAAATTTCAAATAATTACTTCTTGACTTTCAGAAATTCATCTAAAGATTTTAAGATTTATTTCTATATTAAA
Organism: Epiperipatus broadwayi; assembly: GCA_028023455.1. Taxonomy (NCBI): domain Eukaryota; kingdom Metazoa; phylum Onychophora; class Udeonychophora; order Euonychophora; family Peripatidae; genus Epiperipatus; species Epiperipatus broadwayi. The sequence goes on along the minus strand of JAQFVV010006421.1, from coordinate 542,253 downwards.
AAAATTTAATATACATGTAATCGTGATATATTTTCTGATTAAATACAGTCCCATCAAAGACATGGCTAGAATATATGCTGCACAGTGTAACAAATAAATTGATGCTTCTCCTCCTCTGATAACAAAAATTTAAAAAAATTAAATGTTAATTCAAATTTTCAATTTATAAACAATAACATTTCATTAATCATAAAAACAAAACAAAAATTATAAAAATGAAGTATACTCAATAAAACAAATAGTTATAAATAAACAAAGCAATTTTTATTGTATTTATATGGTTTTAAGGAGAATGTATGACTATACTTAAAGTGAAGCTGGTCAATTATATAGGATTAACAATTTCACAAAAGCACATATACATAACCATCATCATTTTCAACTTATTGATTAACTGCAAGATGGTTTCTCCAAGTTTAATCAAGTTTCTGATTCATGGCTTCTTTTTTCTATATAATATCAACAAACTTTCTTTTTTCAAAGTAAAAATGAGCACATTTAATTTTAACAATGTATTAAACTATTTTTAACATTATCATTCCAGCCAGTTTAATTCTATAATTAGTGTTATTTATTAACTTCTACTAATTCATGATTATTAGTCTTTATTTTATTTTGTGAGAAGATCCGATTAAAAATACAATAAAGTTCAATTATTGGTGTTTCTTGGGAATTCATAAGAAATTTCAACACCAGAAATGCCAGAAACAAAACTGATTGACCACTGTTAATCCTGTTCAATCTTGATATTTCCTAAAAGTATGAAATATTCTTTTCAAAAACAACCATTTTATCTGAAAAATCTAAATGACTTAAATAATCTCCGTGTATTTTTATTACCACAACTTCCTATTTGAAGTGACAAAATCTTTCTTAGAAAACTGCTGCATTAAGTTTTAGAGACATGGAATTACACTGATGTAAATGCTTATCATTGTTAAGCTTCTTGTTGTTGTCATGTGATCTAATCACTACTGCTGATTTTGTTCAATATTCTTCAGAATATGACAATATCTGTCTATATTTTGATGTTCCTAAGTTTTAATTATGATGAAAATGCTTTTCATAATCTATAAGTCCAAATCATAAATGCTCAGATCCTTCTACGTCTTCTCTCAATGCTTGGATTGATCAAACTAGTAATAATGACTTTTAAATTCAGCCTGTTCTTTGATTGATTTAAATTTAAAGTCCACTGTAGATGAGTTGTAATTGTTTTAGTTGAGACTGTATAGAATGGATAGAAGACTTATAGGTATGTAACTTCTAATATCTTTTTAAATCCAGTATTATTACTACAATCTTCAAAGCATTTGATACACTTTTATCATAATGACATTTGATACATAGTTTTGTCAACAATTTTTCTATTTTTTCATCTACTTTTTTGAAAAACTATCAATAATAATTTCAACATTTTGTAAACATTTTCTTTCTTCATAAATTTAATTGCATCTCTCACTACTTCACTTAAAATGCTTGGAAATTTTTAAAATGTAGTAATTGTAATAGTTACTTTGTTTTCTTCCTTTTTTTATTATATAATTATTTTAGTCTTTTTTCTTTTTTTTTGACAATAGTTCTATGTTTTCATTTTATTCCAATACCATAATGTATTGTTTTATAATTTTAAAAGTTTTACTCTATTCACAGTTATATTTACTGTCATTAATAACATTTTCTGTACTACTTTACAAAACTCAGATATTCACTTCATTTCAATGGATTATATTAAAATATTTTTGTTACATTCCTTTTTTTTTTTTTTGCATTTATTGTCATCTCAATAGAAAATTCACTGGTAAATTGTTTCATTTTCTACCAGTTATTTTTCTTATAGTTCTTAGATTATCTGTTATATTCTTAATAATCTCTATTAAGTTGAAGCCATTTTTCTATTTGAAAAAAATTTGCAAATTTTAATTTAAATTTATTGGTAATTTCTGAAGATCAGAAATATTAATTGTTAATCATGAATTTCTTAATAGTCTTCATCTTTCTAATTTTGCATTAATTTTACATTATAGATTAATCCCTTTAAACAATAATCACTTGCTGTGTTGAATCTATTGAGAACATTATAATACCAAAATACATATTTTCTATTACTAAAAATATAATCAAATTCTCATGACCATTTCCATTTAGCATTTTTTCTCAAAGAAAGAATTCATAATATAGATTTGTGGTTTTGTAAACACTGCATGTGTATGTCCTCTTATTCCTATCACCATAAAATTTAACCATAGTACTTTCATCATTCAATCATTTACAATTATAGCATTAAAGTCTCTCGTGGAAATGTCATTTGGTCTGCTTTAGAGCATTTTTTATATACATATAAAAATCCTCTACTTTATCACAATGAGAACTTTTCAAAGCATAAACATGAATTGTCTGTATTTAGTATCTTCCATTAAGTTGAATAACTAATATTACCATTCTGTCTGATATATCATCAATTCCACAATGTTCTGATGTGCTATTATTTATTTATAATAAATCCCAATCCATTTGGCTTTTTGTTTGCTTATGTTGTAAATTACGTGCCTAACTTTTCAAATCAATTGTACCTTTATATTACCTTTTAACCTCACTAAAATCTAACAATATCCTATTCATCACATGATCACCTTCTGCACAGGCCTTCTGACATCCATTGATTACTCTGGTTGGCACAGGGTGGCACTACTGTATGGAGAGTTTTGCCTTGTTTAATGTCCTATTCAATATTAGATAGTTCTTTCATTTTTTTTAAACTAATGACCTCTTCAGCTTTTCTTTTATATTCACAATGTCTAATGATGTCCTATTTACATTAGTTCATTTTCCAATTCATGTAATCTTCCTTCATTTGAAAATGATCTGTAGTTGTAAGTAATAAAATAAATGGTTATCTTCAAATGGTAGCTTGGATCAAAGTCAAAAAGGCCTTAATTCACTTTTGTTTATCATAATTATAAATATCTAAAAAAAATTTACACACACATTTTTTCTGCTTTCAAGAAAACTAAACTGATGTTTCAGCTAAAACTATCAGCCATTTGAGAAGACTATAATGTTACTTACTCTTAAGCTCAAAAGAAAAACCAATAAACTCATAACACTATCTGATATGTATTGGTAGAAATATTTCTATGTTTGCATGCAATATGACTAATTGCACAGTAATAAGAACTGAAAATCATGAACATATATCAAAAATTTTAATAATTTGTTATTTGAGACCTTAGAAGTCAAATAGTCTTTCAGTTTACAGCAAATTTCTTTCTGCAGCTATATGCACACAGAAGACTATAAACATCAATAAAATTTTGTATTTATACCCAAATATAAATTATAAATTTATACATATATGATATAATGTAACAAAATATATATACTGTTTTTAAACTCTATACAATATTTTAACACTATTAGAAACATATATGCATTCTAAGAAATTAAATAATTGTTTTATCAACTAAAAAAAATCATAATAAAAAAAATTAAAGATGATATAATAATAATAATATAAAAATGATCTACCTCTAATTTCTAAACAAACTATAAAGAATAAATTAATTGTTTACCAAAAATAAAACAGCTAAAAAAAACCAGCTAGATTATATGTTTTCAATAAGAAAATTAATTCTATATCAATTACTATCACACACATGCCAAAAATTTATAATTCTATTAAATGGAAATAAATTAATAGCATACATAAAAAATAACAAATTTATTGCTATGTATTTAACTAAATTAAAAAAATATATAAACAAACATTTTACATATAAATTGTGATTTTACAGATGCTATTATAAATTGGCTATTTATAAATCAAAAACTGTACAAATTTTATTGGTTTTATTTTTTATAGTTTAAGTAAATATCTTCATCACTATTATTGATTGAATAGCATATTATATAATCAATATCATGTTTAAAAGTCTCTCATATTAATACTTAAGAGAAAATATAATTTTATAAAGCATTTAAAAGAGGCTTCTCAAGCAGATTTTATGCCCAACACTTATATAAAAATATATATGCTTATATTTTTATCATTATTCTTATTAAACAAACAGAAGTGCTCACATATAAAACAAATAATTAACTAGGAAATACAGAATAAAGTTATAAATCTGACATTACAAAACTAAAATATTAAAAGTAAAACAACTATTTTAGACTACACTTTTATTTAGGTGTAAAACAAATAGTTTTTGCATTTTAATGTGTCTGCATACATGTGTAAAAGTTAATGTACTTTAGAGTTAGCAAAAATTGGTTAAATTTATTAAGATATTTATTAAATAGTATTATTTATTAAAAGGTCAATTTAAAATTAATTGAAATAAATATCTGAGAACTTTATAGTTTTATGATTTATTAATTTTAAATGTTTGCAATATTATTTTAAACCTGGAAGTAAAAATGAAGCAAATGAAAAAGTTTGAAATTATTTTCTTTCTCTACATTCTTGAACATTAGCATCTATCATCTGCCCAGTAATAATCTTGACAATCCTTTCCAAATTTTCCCAGAAAAATAAGAAACCCCAAATGCATGATGGGAAATATTTTGTAATCCAGACATATGTGATAACTAGTATAAAAGCTGAATTTTGGAAAATCCAGACAGTCTTTACAAAATTTTACTGCATTCAGGACCTAAGTAGATTAAAACTTTTAAATAGCCATTTTGTTTGTCTTCATCATGGTAGAGTAAATTAACCAGTCTAGAAATGTTGCCTTTTGTTGGGCAAAATGACTTCTCATTGTACTAAGAAAATCAAGAAAACCAAAAGCTGTTATTAATTAATTATTATTTCAAAAAATCTCACATATTGCAATCAACTGTTAATGAAATATGGATAAATTGACTCATGAAATGCTAACAACTTCAAATTAAATCACTGGATTTCTTCAATTGACTGTAATAGTAAATAACTGATATGTTTGGACAATTATATTTATCAATTTCAAATAAGTTGTTGATATTTATTCTCAAAATATTGAAAAATAACTATCCTCTTTACATCAGAATTATGCATAAATGTCTCAATATTGTAAATTTATATCATCTTTAATTATGGAAGGAAAACCCCTAAATAATAATTTTTCAAATCAAATATGCCTCCATAAACTTCTCTCAGTTGGAGAAAGACTGAACTTTTAATTCAAAATTAATAAAAAATCATTCTGTTTATAGATGATAATCTATTTATTTGCTTGATCATATATATGATTGCAACTACTTAGAAACATAGATTAAAGATTTATAAACTAATGGTTTAATAAGAAACTTCATATGAAAGAAGTATTGGATGCTAGAATCTTTTGGATAAATTTATATCTTTTCAAATGGATTAAATTGCTTCAAATAATCAATTATGATTTTTTTCTCCAATGCTTAAGAAAATAGATAATGGATTATGAATGCTAAATATTTAAATGCCACTAATGGATTATGGATTATCACTGCAAATATTAAAGATGATAAATGTCAAATTTAAAAACAAATCTTACAATGAATTAACATGTTAAATATAACTTACCTTGGACTAACAAGTGTGCTAAAATAAATTTATTAATCATTATATTTTTTTTATATGTCAAATGCATTGACCATGAAGCGAACCCAGGCCGGCTGCTTGGACGGCAGCTATGCTAACCACTAGGCCACCAACACTTGATTATTAATCATTATATTGCTTTCCAGAAACAATTACATTACTAAAAAAGTGATTGTGCTTTATATCATCTTGAATGCTGCTTGTTTAAATAGGGTTTGTGAATTCCCAAGAACATTAGAATGTTCTCACAAATCAATATTTCATTGGAATAAATTTTAAAATTATTATAACTGTTGAAGTATAAACAGATGAATTATTTAGTGAAGTGAACTTTGTTAAAATTGTTTTTTTTCTTAATTAGTTAATATTATTATTGTAATAAAAAATATAACACAATCCTCAGATATTATGATATGAAAGTACAGGTCATATATTTATATTGAATAGGATTAAATGTGATTTGCCTTAGGTTTAGGTTGTATAAATGCAAGTAACTATTAAACTTATGTAAAACATTACTATATTGTAATTATTATATATTTTATGGATTCTTAAGTTCAACTTCAAAGTTAAAATGGAGTTAATCATCCTAATTTAGATAAATAGATCTGCAAGGAATATTTTATGTATCATTCATATATTAGTATACATTTAAAAAAATGTTATATAGTTTGTAATAAGGTATTCTAATGTCTAGTTATATTTTCTTAGAAGAGTCTCCTAACGTTTAAGCCTGCAAATGATTCCAGTACAAGATCTTGAGGCAAAATAATTAAACCTTATGTCGAAAATATCATTTAGATGTGCTAAGTGATGATTGCACTTTCTTCTTTTAATCTTTTAAAAGAGTGAAAACTTATCCAGAATTATAAAATGATGTTGATTTAAATAATTGGTTAGTTGAGAAAACAACTAATTAAAAACAACTAGCATTTATTATTAGTATAATGATGATGATTATCATCTTCTAGTATTTAAACTGAGGTTTATTTTAAAATAATAAGCAATCTATTTCTATTTAATGTTAGTATCATTGCAACACTGTTTGATAATACAATTTTTATATCCCAAGGTTAGATTAAATTTAAGAAACAAATATTAATATTTATTAGACATTTTATATAATTTTCTTGCTTATTGTTATTCGTTTTTATCATTTATTTTATGTTGAGTAATAAAGTAATTGTTAATATTTTAATACTTCTCTTTTGTCGTTATTAATAAAACATCTTCACTGCACATTTACAGCAAAAGTGTCATACTTAAGATATTACAGATAAAATCTATTTGGATTATGTTCGTCATTATCATTTATGGATGTTATCGGAAATACAAAAGTATTGGATAAGACCATGTACATAAAGTCCTTTTTACATTATCATATCCAAAGATAAGTAAACACACTTTACATCCATGCATTTATTTTCTTACTTTATATAACCCTGAGATAAATCATTAGTCAACTTTATATTTAAATTTGCTAACCTTAGTTTAAAAACAGATTAATTTATTCTTAATTAGTTCTTATAATACAAACAATATATTTGCAAATATTTCATTAAAATTTAACAAGGTTAACAGTACCTACCTATATTATTGAATAATCCCGAAAATTTTATTTATTATTTTATTAAATTTGAATTTATTATTAAAGCATATAGTAGTTTTAGTGTATACAGAAATATAAAATCTGTATGTATTACAGTTGAATTACGTTAGTGATAGTCGCATTTCTACATTATTGCCACCATTTCAAGACCTTGTGAGAGTTGAGATCACTTTTCAATTCAATATATACTATATTATGGCATGCAATGGCAAACTATTATTAATGGCAGGAATTTTCACTCTGACATGTGCTTTATTGTCTAATTATTATATTTATCTACAGGCAGAGAATTTAATAACCATATATATATATATATATATATATATAATCATTAAAATAAGTCAGCACTTAGACAATCCCAATATCAATAACAACCAACAATATCAAACTGTTGTACACATAAATTATATCTAATCCAAATTAAAAATACTAGCTACAAATATTAAAATTCATTACCAATAGCTTTTCAGACAAGGCAGACTTCACAAATGATAAGATAAAATAGCACATATTAAATATACTACAATAATTTAAAATTCATGCCAATATTCCCGTCATCTTTACTATTGAAAGTAACTTTTTAACATATTAATAGGTTGAACATAAATATATTTAATCAAAAGAGTCTATTTTTTCCATTCTTTTCAAAAAAAAAGAGAGCATAACTTGTTCGACCATAGCTTTATGACTTATCTTTCTTTTATGAAAATATAAACATTAATTATATATTTTCTTATGAAAAACAAGAAATAATATACTATCAATGTTCTCTTTAAGATAGCCTGTACTTACATATAAGATATTTAAAATATATGCTGTTAATAAGAGTACTTTCCATACAGTGTTGCTACCAAGTGCAAGCCTTCCTAATCAATGGATGCAGGAAGGTTTGTGCATAAAATCCCTATCTAGTACCTACTGATCCAACATCTTCAGATTAGTTTCTAGCTTGTCTTTCATTAGTGAAAAACCTTGGATTTAAGAGCACTACACCTAGATTTTAGGATTTAATGCAACCCTCCGGTAGCCACCTTTTACTTATTTGATTAATTATAAAGCTAGAAGCCCAAGATAAAAGCATCATAATGTTTCCATCCCAAGCTTATTCACTTGCATAGTCATATAGAGCTGAACTCAGTCTAGCATCTATACATTTTGGTGTCTTTAATTACTCTTATATATATATATATAAGAATGATAGAGACTAGCAAATTGCACTTTCCTTTATTAAATTGTCATCCAGACATTTTTAAGAAAAACAATCTTTATTATGTATATTGTAAGGGTAGTTTACAATCCATTTCAAACCCACCCTTATATGTCCACAGTAGTAGACTAAACACACAAAAAAAGACAAACTGAAATAATAGGTTAAATACATATTCTTGTACGTGCAAACATACATATAAATACACACACACTTGAAGTTTGTTTTAACAAGAACTTTTTTAATGGGAAAGAAAAGCTTAATCTTAGAAATCTCTTATATATATATATACTAATAATGACTTGTTTGTTAATGTGTAGATGTCATGATATCAGACAGTATTTTAGTTAATGTGGTGATGACCTGAAGTCAAGTCAATGTCTAAGCAATCAAGTGTTGGAAAATGAGAATAGAATTTTACTACATAATTTTATTACATAATTCTATTATGTAACACCAACAACAATCATTAATCCATGCAACAATAAAGTTCCCTATTCTCCCACGCTATCTCTGCGGTACCATAGAAGTTTTTTCTCTTCATCTATATTTTACAAGGGCATTAATACTGACAGTTCTAGTTCCCAAGTAATAAGCTCCTGCTTCCACATGTCCTCATTTGAACATCACTGTTTGTAACCAATTTTTTTAATTCACTAAATAAAGTTTCTTTGAAAATAATCCATGCAACAATAGGCACCTATAGCAATAGAAAAAGAAATTGAAAATGCGATACTTTTATATAAAAAAATATGCTTTGAAAAACTAAACTGACAAATGTAACAAAATACTTTTTTTAAAAAACTGATATTACTTTATTTTCATTTTAATACTGTATAAGTATTTGTAAGTATTTATCATTTTAAAATATTTTAATCTGTTCATATTTTAAGCATTCACATTTTTTTATTGTTAATAAATAATTGCTGCTTTTAAATTTTTCCCTTTGGGTGCCTTGCTTTTCTACATCCAGATGGCCTGATAACAAACAATTGTTGAAACCCTCCTACAGTCTGCTTTTTATGTGTTTCAACTTTTATAACTTCTTTATTTCGAAATATATATCCAATTAAAATCCTTTTTATTTTTTAACAAAAAAAGAAATAAGACTATTATTTGTATAATGTATTTTTCTTTTTTCCAAACTTTAGTATTTTTAATTTCTTTCAGACACATTTTTCATTGTCATTTTCATATTTATATTTCAAAAATTCTAAATGCTTCTATTTTTTTATTTATATGCATATTTTAAATTTATAAATGTTTTAGTTATAAACGTTGTCACTTTTTTTTTAATATTTATGTTTAATAATGTGCATATTGTATTATTTTATATATCCAATCTCTATATCTTTATTTAGGATTTTTTTAATTTGCTGATCACCCATGTATATAATATTCTAATTGTGCAGCACTAACTATTATATATCTCGGAGAACTTTCACCCATGAGTTATATTAAATGCAATGTCTCCAGGCATTACATTTTGATATCAGAAAACATTATGTTCAATATGGTTCACATTGTCCAAAATACTATTTTTTTCTCAATTGTTCCATTTTCATATATCCAATTTTCAAAATATTTAAAATCATACTTTTATTTATAATTTCTAGACAATCTTTTGATTTCATCAACTTCAGTTTTCCTCACTTGTGTGTGTGTGTTTTTTAATTTGAATTATTTATTTCAATATTACTTAAATATATAAGCATAAACAGTCCACATAAAATTCACTAAAAATGTTTCAATCAATTTTTACATCTTTATTTTCTAGTCAGATATTTATTATTATTTTATTGAGAAAAAATCTTCCAGATTATATTGTTTACTTTCCTAAGACATTGTAAACTAAACAGGCAAAACTTTCCCTACAGTAATGCCATTCAGTGCAAGCCAGAGTAAACAATGGTTATCATGTGACATCTGTCAACCTATTGATTTACGATAACTTTTTCACAAATACAGAAGTTTTTTTAAGTTTTTTTTCTTTCCTTCTCTAGAATATTCATATAAAAATTTGCTGCTTCACAAGATGATGTAAAATGAATACAAATGATCTTACTTTGGAAGGAGAGTGGTATCATGAACAAATAATTATGATATAAGAAAGTGTAAAGTCTGGAGATGAGAAATAATAAAATTGTAAAAATCAAATTGGTTAAATATGTTCTAAATTAAAACTGCTAATTAGTTTTAATATATAATAACCTTATAAAATATGTTCTCCAACCAAGTGCTGCAAGTACCTTAGATTTTAAAACTCTGTAAATAAAATAAATACATTAAATTTTAAAAAGAATTGTGAAACATTGAATGTTTTTGTTTTTCTATTAATAATCATATAGTTCAGTTACTAAAATATCTGGATTTTATAAATGAAGATCATTCTGGAAAAGTGACTAAGCACATTTACTTCCATAACCAAAATTTGCAGTTTAAATTTTGCCCTAAAACATGAAAATACTCTTCACAAATACTTTATCCACCATCAGTCCTGCTTGCTAGCCATTCAATTATTAGCAATAATAAGATAGTCAGGTTTCTAAACAGAATTAATATGTAAAGAAAACTATAAATTCTTCCAATCTATCAGTTTGCAATCCTGCTGCATAAGCCTTTTTCTTTACTGTTCCTTTCTGATACATTGTAGATTTCTAGAACTAACTTTTCTTATTTACTATTTACAAGCAAAAATAATATATATAAAACAAGATGAAACAGAAGTAGTACCAAATGACAGTTTGCTAAAAACCATGGATGTAAATGATTAATAAGCAAATAAAATTGCCACCATTATAAAAAAGAACAAACAGTTATTAGAAATCTGTCAGAAATGAAGCATCTTTAGTAAAAAATAAAGTATTCTGAAAAAGTATTAATAATTATTTATTTAGTAATAAACTTGCTCTCACACAATTAAATGTATATTAAAAAAAGGTTCATTTTATAAAATAGTTACACTTATTTAATGTGCAAAAAATAGACCTTGAATTTTTTTTTTTTCATGTGTCATAGCATCGGCCGGGAAGCAAACCCGCTAACCTGGGACAACTGCTTGTAAGGTAGATGTGCTGACCTCTCAACCACCAACGCTTGACAAGAACTTGAATTTTTCCTTTTAGACAAACAATACTTTCTTATGAACATTTTTTGCAACTCTTTTAAAAAATTCTAATATATATAATTCCAGAATTAAGTGTGGATAAAATAAAACTTTTAAGCAGAAATATAGCATCTGTAATAAAATAACTATTAATAATTATGTCTTTAATAATAAATTTGCTCTGACCAATAAATAAAAGAATAAAATATAGTGTGTGCATGTTAAATATATGTTAAATAAAAAAATAAAATTATAATCAGCAAATTTATTATTTATTTATTTATTTATTTATTTTTGGGGGAGGGGGGATGATGGAATCTACACAGAGTCTAAGTCATAGAAGGCATAGTCCACCAGTTATAATATAATTAAACAAAAAAATTTAAAAGATTTTCCAAAAAAAAAAGATAATTCAATTTTTTTTTTATAATAAAAACGAATTAAAAATTGTTGTTCTTATATTAATTCTTTACATAGTAAGATCTAATTGCTTTACAACTTCAGTAAGGAAACAAACTTTAAATCTTGAAATAATCAGTTTTATTATTATAAATCTATAGCTTTCAATTTGAAACTTTGAATATTTAAGTACTATTAGGTCAAGTCAACAACAGTACATAAAGATTACCACAATTTAATCTACAATTGTCAAACTTCCTGATTCACATTTTTGATAGCATTCACTTTAAATAAATATGTTAATGATTATTACTAATTATTTATTAGACTAGAAGTTATATTATTCCTAACCCAGATGTGGAGTTTAAACTTAATTAAAGATTAATAAATATATGTTTTTATATTTTTATTAAACACAACCACATAATTCTATTAATCCAACTTTATCATATTTTTTCTATATATCTCATAAATATATGGGGGGGGGGGGAATAAAAGTTGTAAGTATATCTTAAGAAAACTAAAAAAGAGAGAAAGAAAGATTAATGATAACATGTGGTTATGCTCAATAATAATAACACATACATTTTAACTGAATTTAAATTGTATATCTGGTCTAGGAATGATGAGATAATCTCTATCCTAATAAACGATTACAAATAATCATTAATGTATTAATCTAAAATGGATGGGTCAAAGATACGAGTACATAAAATTTAAGACTTTTTTTTCTCAATGATGAAAGTTTATTCATAAAAATAAAAAAAAAACAGAGACAAATACAGTTAAAAAAAGGTTTACAAGGAAGTGACTATATGATAAATTGAAATTTCAGGAGCAACATGGTAAGAGGGGAAGAATACATGTGAAAATGGAATGGGAAGTGGAAAGGAGAAATGGTGTGTAGTCCAGGCCAGTCCAAGATGCATGTGTTCATTGAGCAAGCACCACATGGATCACAAACATTTGAATAATTGAGTCCTATGACAGAGGCAAAGAGGATGGGAGTTGGAGGATTGCCCAAGTGTCTTGAGGAGTGGAGGTGGGGACTAGTTTGTTATCTCTGGTTTTGATAGAGCGAATTAGGTCCAATCGCTTTTGATTCACTGAGTGTACTTTCTGGTCAAAAATAATGTCACATCAGAACCAGAGTGCATAGATGAGGAAAACTGATAGTCTAATAGTCGCAAAGACCTCTGTTTTTATGGATTCTTGGAGGTTGAAGATGGTATTCCTGTGTGAGGAAAGGCAGCAATTGATGGCATGTCTTATTCTAAGCAGAAAGGGGCATTTAAGTAGAAAGGCTGGAGGGTTGGTTTCATTGTTAGTTTTACAGAGCTAGCATATGAGAGAGATCTTGGTGATACCCCTATGGTTGACCAAAAATTGATCTGTGGGAAGAGAGTGAAGATTGATTTTGAGGAGGAAATCGAGGAATTTTGCCTCAAGGGACCACCTTTTGAATTTGAAGATTAATTGAGCATTGATAAGTTTGAGGAATGTAGGGGACAAAATGGAGAAGTCTACACTCTGATAGAAAACCTCCCAGTGGTTTAGTTTGCCACTGATGGATGGTATAACAAAGCCAGCCTTTTGTAGGATGTTAGCAATGAGTGAGGTCCATGACCTGGGCCTGCCACTGGGAGGAGGAGTGTCAGGGAGTGATAATGATATGCACAAGGTTGGCAGGAAAGTAACTTAGGAGTGTGAGAATAATGAGAGATCTCTCAATCAAAAATGTCAATGGAGTGCAGGCCGAACCCATTGAGTTTTTTAGTAAAACAAGTTCTTTTTAGGCTGATGGTCACCACCTTTCTGCCCCAAAGAAAACAGGTGCAAAGGGAATTGGATTTTGGATATAAAGAAATGTGTAGGTAGAACAATGGGGAGGTAATATGCTATTTTAGGAAACACTAGAAGATTGAGGAGAGTGACTTTCCCATAAAGGAAGAGATAGATGCCTGTGATAGCACTGAGGGCAGATGATATGCTTTGATAGTGTGGCTGGACTCATACCCACATGTAATTAGGAGACAGCATGGGGGGAATCCAAGGGGGTTGTGTGTCTTGGCATTGAAGGTGGAAGGGATTTGTTTACCAGTTGATATTTGCCAGTCCACTGATTTATCACTACTAAATTCCACCCTGAGTGTTTTGGTGTATCAGGTGAGGATCTGTTGAAGCCTGGGGATGAGATCAACTGAGGTAAGAAAGACAAACACACCATCTACATAAGCAAGGCATTTGATGCTTTTGTTCAGTGCAGAAATGAGGATGCCAGGGAGGTCATGTTCCAGCCTGAGCAAGAAGGGATTCAGAAATGTGGTGAACAACAAAGTGCTCAGCAGAGAACCCTGAGGGATGGATATGTTAGGTGTGAAGCCAGGGGTAACTTTCCCATCCAGGGTAACTAGGATTTCTCTGTTGAACAGGAGACTGTGGAGGATAGACATAAGGGCCTCTGGATGACTAAGGGCCTCGAGTCCCTGAGGACACCAAGGAGCAGGTTGACCCCAACAGAGTTGAAGGCTGCCTTGATGTCTAGTTGGACAGCGATGGGACTGCCATTTTGAGACTGCCTAACATGCTCGGTGGCCATCTTAAAGAGTGTGGCAGCCCCAAGAGTGGAGTGCCCCTTACAAGCAAACTGTGAGGCAGAAAGGACAGGGAGGATGAATTGTTCTAGTGACTCTTTGATGGTAGACTCAATATGTTTTATGAGCAGAGGGTCATCGAAATGGACCTAAGACTCTTGAGCTCAGTAAGTGGCCAATCTTTCTTAAGGAAAGGGACTAATGTATGATATGATAAATATTGAACAAACAATAAATACATGTGTAATAAATTATAATCTATGACAATTGAAATGAACGATATCTTCAGAATAGTTTATGTTGCAAGAATGAGAATTAAGTATTCTAAAAAACACATTGCGCAGGGACTGGCTTCCGGTAGCCATTGTGAATAGTTATCTATTCACAAGATCTGCCTATTACAGTCCTTTTTACACATTGGAGGTCATATATTTAAGAGAATTATAGCTAAAATTACAGGTAAGTTCCATCATTTCCCCCCCCCCCCCCCCCCCCCCCCCCCCCTCCCCCCCCTCCCCCCCCCCCCCTCCCCCCCCCCCCCCCCCCTTTTTTTACAAACCCCACAACCACCCTCCCATCTTCCTCCCCCATTATTATAAGCTAATTTTTCTCAAAAATAAAATAATTCTCCACCACATATCTTATAAAACATCTGTTTTAATGACCGAGTCTAATGGCTGACAGCAAAGAATCCTCAAACATGCCAAACTCTGAAAGTTGCTTAAATTCTAATGAATATTTAAATGATGACTTTATCACACAGTCAATAGAACAACAAGAAAATGCAGAGCTATTAGAAAACCTACTTCAAGATAAACCACTTATGAAATCGATTCCTACAAAATCTTCAAAAAAAAAAAAATACTCGCAAAAGAAAAAATTTGTAACATAGATTTAAAGATGCCCAGAAACAAAGTTAAACCCCGTTCTCAAGCCAATTTTAATTCAACCACAGTTAAAAATAACCAAATTTTAAAAACTATGGAAAAACCAAATAAGTCCTATGGCAAAGTCTAATCAAACACTAAACTTACGCTACGATCAGCTTCAACCAGACGTGCTGAAATGCGGAAAAACTTCCAAGCCAGCAAAAATTAATCTAACACATAATTCAAATTTAAATACAATCAATATAGATTTGGACTCAAGCTACAACTCAGTGGATAAATGGGTTTTTTTAGATGTTCCAATAAAAAGTAATAAGGAAAAACCGATGAAACAGTAGCGCCATTAAGCAAACAAATTTTTTTTTAAAAAAATTCTAACGGAGATTTCTCCGTATCAGAAAATGTCATACCGATGCCTAAGAGTCATAAAAATTGTGCTTTAGACACATTTAAAATTGATAATTCAATAGATTATTCCTCCAAGAACATGACTAAACTTTCTAAGTCTGATTGCAAGCAACAGCTAGAAAATTATACCATTAATTTTATTTCATTGTCTATGAAAGAAAAACCTGTTTCAATGTAAATACGCAACACATACAAGAATTTACTCCGAATGTTCCCAACCCAAAACTAAAGTTTCAGATGCCATTAAAAATCCCATAATGATGCATAACTCACCAAGAAGGACTGCAACAACATCTTCAATCAATATGCCATAAAAAGTAAACTCCATTCCAACAAACTCTGACTATTCACCCAGCTTACAAATTAATAACACTGACCCCATCTCACAAAAAAATCTATCACATTCTCAAATCGATACTGAAATGGATTTAGGATCTGATTTTCCATTTCTAAGTCCCACACCCAAATCAAAACCACCAAACTATTTCAACAAAAATAAATTCACAGAACCTAAACCACTTACTACAAACAATTACAATGACTTCCCTTCACTAAATGTTGCTCACAATCATAATACCTATCAATCGGCTTCCAAACCATTATCCTATGCTGAGAAAGCAGCTATGATTCCTGACACAAACATTCAGTCTAAATCATTTATCTCTCACAATCTACATCACACTCCTAAACCAGTCCCCTTCAATAAGGCCATACAAATTATCGATGAAGAAAACACTTATTGAACAGGATACTCCAGAAATAACATCACTCGGAGCCACTCACAATTTTCATTGTGATCCTACTATCCACACTTTTATCAATGAACAATTCAATAGAACTATCCCTACTCCCATAAAACCTTTAAAAATTACAAGAATGAAAAATGCAATCATTCTTTCAACTACTGATAACGATCTTAATTTGTTTAATTTTTCTGTCAAATCACTTATGCCATATTCAAAGATCACAATCTATGGGGACCAATATATAAGATCTTATTCCATCCTAGTAAATGATATCTCATTGTGCAATTTCATAATGTTGTTGCAAAAGAAGCCTTCAGAAACAATTTCATCTCTAATCGTTATCTAGTCACCATAGATGCTAATCACCCTTTATATTTAGATGGAACAGTGCAGAACTGCCTAGCTGATTTTGATAGAACTGACTGACAAAAGGCTCTGGGTCCCTATGGAAAAATCACCTCCTTTGACTACAAAGTCATACCTCATGCTCAAACCCATGTGCTCACCAATATGCAATATTCAAAATTGTCCTCAATAAGGGCAATTCTCCCTTGTCTATTCTAGGATTGATTGAGTATCAGGAATGTCCCCTTATAATCACCCTCTGCGGCTGACAAAGAGGGAATATCATGAATGAATGCCAAGACTGCATATGCATCCAATGCGAAGATATACACAACAAATATCATAAATGTGCATACAAGAACACACTGCCCTCAACCCAATCTCATGCTAACAGTCCCACTTCTAATTACAATTATAATAGAATTAATAATCCCCAAGATCTTGGGCCCAAATCACATTCTTCCTACACAGCTGCAATTCCTGGCCCCAGCATTCAACAATTTACCGATGACTTATCTACTGGGAGTCACTATATTACTGTTGATGACCTATCTGCAGATATATCTTCTCTGGCTGAGGAGGATGCCCTGTCTATGGCCTCTGCCACTGACCCAGAGATTGATTCCTGTGGTCCCTCCTCCCCTCTCCGACATAAGAGAAAAACCATAATCTCAAATCTCAGTCTATTCCAGCTGAATCTCATTCCAGTGCTGACAGTCTTGCCTCCCTTGGGGGGCTTGATCTCCCTGACAAGTCATCTGCTTCCCCCAGCCCTAATAATAAAAAAATAGATACACTTCTCCTGTGATACCTGAAGCCTCTCAAAATCCTCAGCAATTAGACCTAAATCTCGAACACATTCCTGCTGCTTTTCCCTCATACAGTTCTGGACACATTACACTGCCGAATGATATTGACTCTTCCTCCTTGCTTGCCGAGGATATTCCTGAGCCTGTTCCTGAACTTGAAGCTGATTTTCCTCCAGTCATTGATCCGGATCCTTCTGACTCCTCCTCTAGGCACATCACATCTTTGAATCACAAGACTAAAAATACCATCTACTATGTTTAGAGTCATAACAGTTAATGTTAGAGGTCTGAACTCTCGTGACAGGGCTTATGCCTTATCACACTGGTTTCACCATCAAGCCCCTGATATTCTTTGCCTATCCAAAACTAAGCTCCATATTGGATCTGACCTCCACACTCTTGATCTCATTCATCGCCTAGGCTACTTCCATTACCCCTACTCCTACTCTGCTTCAGGAGAATTCCCCTATTTCCTTCTTTAAAATTCTACACATTGATTCTAACTGCTTAATAGCCACCATTCAAATCAATAGTTTTCTTTTTAATCTGATAAATTTGTACTTATCCAAGGATTCAGACACACTTCTCAGGACTACACATACTATAAATTCCATCCTGAGAATCAGTCCTCTTCCCACTTTAATCATTGGAGATTTTAATCTTACCTATGAACAATGTCAAAGCAAATTTATGCAATTTCTAAATCAACAAATGGAAAGTGGAAGAAGATTCTTCCCACAAACTGCATTTTCATTTTACACCCAAAAGTGCAGATCACTCATTGACCTCGTCCTCTTCTCTCCCTCCTTTTCACCAATTATCGAAACTCATCTATGGCCTGCAGTATTTTCTGACCACTAAACTGGGGAATGTCTCACAGATCATTTATGAACTACCATGAACCATTTGTATGCTTACTAGGTGCAATATTACTATCCAGCTGATATCAGAAGCTTATATCACCTTTAATCGGTTACAGCTAATTTCTCTTTATACACAGGCTGCTTGGAGGGCATTTGTTGACCCACTCCAACACCTTATCAATAAATGCACAATTAAATCCAAGGGTCCAGTTTGTATGCTTCATGAACTGGACTCGATTGCCAGAGATCTCAGTTCACTTCCTTATGAAGCCCTAACTGTCTCAAATATTCTGGCTATAAAGACAAAATATAAGCACACTCAAGGAGCCATTGCTCAGTATCTCTCAATTAAGAGGGCCCACCAATACCTTCATCACCAACATTGCTGGACCAGAGGCTACCTAAGATGGGTCCTGGGCTCTGGCAAAAGGTCTAGGGCCCCTAGGTCAATAGATATGGGGCAATGAATACTCCAGCTCTTCCATGTTGGTCAAAGCGGGGCAACAAATACTCCGGTTCTTCCATGTTGGTCAAAGCGGGGCAACAAATACTCCAGTTCTTCCATGCTGGTCAAAGTTTGGGAATTTTACTACAGAAAAATTCCAACCTCTGGGAGTAACTAACTCACGTAGGACTCTCATCAACAGGAAATCAACTCCACATAAGATCACTGAAACTAGGATCCTATCAAAATTAAGATCGTTCCCAAATAGAACTCATCCTGGCCTACATGGCATTCCCAAGTTTGTACTCCTACACCTTCGTGCCTTTACCATCCCAATAATCAAAGGAATGAATTGACCTTCTGGCCGAAGGCACTCAGAAAATTGATGAAATGTGTCAAATTGCCATGGTTCCCCTTATTAAGAAATGGGAAGCCCCACATCAATTGGACAACCTCAGGCCTATCTCGATGTTGCCCTTACTAGTAAAGATAATTGAAGACCTAATTAAAGAGGATATCCAAGACATCATAAATCAATTGTCCTCATACCAATTTTCCAAGAAGAGGAGCTCAACTGCCGATCCTGTCAGCCACTTTCGCCTTCTCATATATCATGTTTGTAGAAAAAGAATGTCCCGACCGATTGCAGTTCAACTCAACTTTGCTGGGGCATTTGACTGTGTCAGGATCGAAGTATTGCTTAGTGTGCTGGAGGAACTCCAAGTGCCTTCAGCATATCTCCAGATGATAGAGAACCTAATTCACAATCGGGAGGTATTTCTCTCTCTCGATGGTAGTGGCTCCAGGATTTCAGCCCTGTATTGCCATTCCTCAGGGCTGACCACTATCTGAGCTCATTACTTCTAAGCATTGAGGCTGTCTTTCCTGGGATAGCCACCCATATGCTGAGGGAGAACATTCACCATATTTCCTATATGGATGATGTGGTGGTGTTCCTCTCATTCCTCTCATCTCAGGATGAGTTCACAAGACTTGACGAACTCCTGGACCAATTTTCTCACAAATCTGGTCTCAGAGTAAACAAAACAAAATTGGCCATATGGTCAATTCTATCAGGCAAGCAAATACCAGGTAGATTTGAAGCCCCCCTCAGAAATTTATCGGCTTCCTCTAGCCTCTCCCCGATCCATTAGAGAAGAGAACTCCAAGCTTCCTTATTAGCTAAGGTCAATTCGACAGTAACATCACTATCTAAGGTCTACCTGTCCTTACTGGGGAAGGTAGCACTACTTAATGCTATAGTATTGCCCAAAATAACATATTATCTAGCAGGAATTTCCCCCACATGCAAGTTTATCCAAAATATGAAACCTTATGCAGAAAACTTTGCTGGAGAGGCAGGGCTACATCATCAGCCTCAACATATTACAAAAACCCAAACTTCTTAATGGCTTTAGCCTTCACTTGCTCAAGATTTTTTACCTCCAGTGAACTCATAATATACTACAAGATTTTTAAGGATAATCCCAATATGGAGTGCCCCTTCCCCAAGGAAAAGATAGACCCTACCGATCGACCTCCACCAAGATTAAGAAGCATTTGGCTACAAAAGCAAGTTACAGTGATTTTTCAAAACTCCCAGTCATCTGGTTCCCTCTTTCAGGGGAAATTATCATATTGGGAAGTTTATCGAGTAATGTTCCCAGGAAAACTAAATCTGTTAATATACTTTCAATAGGAATTGCTCGATTTTCCAAATTAACAAAATTCATCAAACTGAGTCCAAAATTTGTTGATTTTTTAATAAAAATCATCCTAGGAGCACTCCCCACTGGGGCCTTTCTCCACTACCAAAGAGGTTACAACTTCAACCCCCTTTATCCCCTATGTAACAAACAGGAGGAGTCAATTGGCCACATTCTGGATCAATGTGATTTGTGGACTTATCTCTGTAATATAGTGTTAAACCGGATAAATGGCAATGACCCAGCTAACATTTCTCTTAATGCAGCAATTAAAAAGGGTCAACTTGGAACAATAAGACTGGCTACTTTCATTAACTTCTCACTTTGGACTGCCAGATGTAGCATGATATTTGATCATGGCTGTGATGACTCGATGATTAATCGATTTTTCAAATCCCTCTACAAGAAAAAAGATGAGCATAAACGGACTTGTCAGCCTTGGCTAATTGACCAAACCTGGAGCCAGATGAGGCTAGAGTCCTAATTCATGTGTTTCTAGGGCCTAAAACTTGAACTTTCTCCCATCCACTGAACAAATAATATATCCCATCTTTCACTTAAGAATAATCTAATTTTAACTATGAAGATCTTTCATACATCCTATATATTTAATACACAAACTTTGCATTAATTACATACTATACAATTAACTTACCTATATCAACTTGTAAATATTGTTATAGTCCTCGTTACTCTTTGGGCCAGGATAATCATTAATCAATGGAATTTCCAAACCATATACATACATTTGACTTACTTTATATTCCTAACTAATTAAGCTCATGACACACTGCCTTAAGGGATTAATATAATCTTTGATTTTATATTTATTTATGCTTCTTTCATACTATTAACCACCATGAGTTTCTTATGCTGCTCTTAAGACTAAATTATTGATCTAATACAACTTTTGATATTTCTATATGCATGGCTTGCATACCACATTTATATGTATACATTGAAACTTTCTTATTGACATAATTTTATCCTATCATTGATTCCTTTTGTATCCACTCTAATGTATAAATAAAATTTAATTTTGAAAGTAAAAAACATATAGCTTACAACTCATGAAAAATTTCCATTGTTAAAAAATCAGATGACATTTCAATTATCCTTATGTTATGTAATCATTTATAATAGTTTGATTCTAAACAGAAAAATGAAGACAATAATCTAATATCTTGCCAATTTTTTTATCTGGCATTATAATATGTATGACCCAAATTTAAGTAGAAAAATTTATTTACAATAAGTTAATTTGTTAAAAAAATCAACTTAGTTAACCTATTAATGATTCTTAACGAAATTAAAAAAAAAAAAAATGAAATTTTATATAAAATATGGCAGTCAAATTATTTATCATCTAGTCATTTTTAAATCAACTTGTCTGCTCAAAGATAACAATTTGTAAAAACATACAATTTTCTTATATTTTCTATCTCATAAGCAATAAAAAATGTCTTTGTAATCAAGAAATTTAAATAATAAAATTTATTTATTTTTAATTAGTAGTTTTTTTTAATAAAGTGATACTTACTAATAAATTATGTTAAATATGACTTATAACTTACTTTAATAAGTCATATTTAAGTTTGTTAAATACAGAAATACTTTTTAAACATTTTTGTTTCTTTTTACTGTTATAGTTATTTGAGAGATTTTGTTCAAATCTACAAAAGCTTAAGGAACGAAGGATTTTGAAATAACGATGATCTTCCCGTTTCGTTTCGTTTTATTTGTTTATATTATAGCAGTTATATTTTATTAAGATTATTATATGAAAACAAGAATGGATTCTGAAAATTTTATATAAATTTTTAGATAGCCTAATATAATTTATTCACTGATGACCGTTATGAATAAGAAATTATTACAAATGCTGCACTTATAATGTAAATGTGTAAAATATATCATGTAAAAGAAGGTTAATAATATTTAGAGAGTCCTGATATATTTTTTTTCAATATCTACATTCATATGTTTAAAATGCAAAATTAAGTCTTAATTGTAATTTTTAAAATGTAAAAAATATAAACCATCATCATCATTGTCAACCATTATCAATCCACTACAGGATAAAGATCTCTCCATGTTCAATCTATCTTTTTCACTCTCTAGCCTTTTTCCTCCACATCATGCCTGCACATTTCTTTATTTCATCAATGCATCCATGCATCTCACATGTGGTCACTTTCTGGGTCATTTACAATATATATATAATATAAACACACACATATATATTATATTTCATGATTATCTGTTTAACTTTATTTTTAGATTGATAATGCCATTTAACACATGCAGAACATATTATTATACTTAAAAATAAAACAGGAATTGATGAATACTTTTATAAAATACTGACCAACACATCTGAAAAAAAAATTAGATAATTAAAAATAAGATATCTTGGTAAGTGTTATGCATATTAAAAATATAAAATTTATATCTTAACTCTAATTATTTAAATACAAATAAATTAAGAAAAAAATTAAAAACTATTACTAATAATGATCAAAGAATTCTATTATTTGTAATAGTCTGTTTTATAGTTACATTATCTGTCTTCAGTAGAGCATTTATTACTTGCACATATATATTAAAAATTACCTCATTCTCTTTTGACATCAAATATACTTTTTTATCAAAACCTTATTTAATAAACATAGATGTCATTGTTTTTTTTCTTATATTCATTAATATTAATATAGATTATTTGAACTGAACTTTCTTTTTATTACTTACTGATGATGAGTATTTAGTAGAGTTGAAACATTTTACCTTATAAAATCAAATCATAACAATGAAAGAGAATTTGTTTTATTTGATAAATTTTCTTAATTAGTTTTTTTTATAAAAAAAAACACCATATATGAGTACCTGTGTTCAAGTCCAGAACTGGTAAAACTTAGATATTTTTCAAGTTTCAATCTAGTATTTTTGTTTCACATAGTTGCAAAGCCAATTCAGTTACAATCCAATATAGACTGAGAAATGGGTAACTAGCTATTTATAGCTAAAGAATCAAACAAAGGTGAAACCAGTCAAACCTTTACCACCCCAAAACCTGGCGATCAATGGCTTCTCCATCACTTTTCTTCTATGAAAGACTATCTTTCATGTTACATTTTTTTTATTATGGAAAGTGGAAGGAATAAAGACAGAATATATCATGTGGTACAAGATTTTTTTATATCCTGAAAGAACTTAAATAAGCACATTCTTTATTAGAAACCACAATTAAAATTATTGATCATTTTACTTACAATTATTAATATATCGTATTTTCATGATATAAATAAATAATTAAGGTTGTATGGTATAACTCTAAGATTGAAATACTTGCATACATAGTGATAAAAAGATAGAACCAGTGGCATACTATTGTTGAAGATAATTACATGTTAGTACTTGATCTTAGTATCCTTTGCTTAGTTACTGCATTTGCCTTTGAGTAGAGAAGTTAACATACATACATCATAAAAAGACAAATGGGGGGGGGGGATTTATTTTTCAATAAGTAATTGATTAAATACAATGCAATATATTAACCCTTACTCAGATAAAACAAATAAATTATTATTATTTTATTGAACATCAATAAAGTAAAACAGATGCAACAATAAATTATCTCTTTTATAGACAGATAAAAGTAGATATGCAAATATACAAATAGGAATGAAAATAGATAAAGGCCAGCTTTCAAAGAAAATAAATTACTTCTTATTACTGAATCTGTATTTTTAAAGCAGGAAAAAAATCAACATCAGTTTTAAATTTTGAAATAATAAAAAATATTTACATTTATATAAAGTCAAAAGGTAATATTTGAGTTTTTGAAAATTGAGAAAGAAAAAAAATCAATATTTAAAAAAAATATCTAAACATTGAAAAAATATATATATAAACATTTTAAAAAATTCAATCAAAATGACTGCACTGTTTAAAATATTTTTAATAATTAAATTACTTCTAAATAAATTTAATTATTTTAATTAGAAAATAAAAGCTACTTAACAGATTTTTTTAAAAAGTCAATTAAAAATAATTCTGAGAGACTTGAAATTTTAAAATTAAATGCTAATTAAGTTTCAATTCTCTATGTAATTGACTATGTTTATATATTTTATTCTGATCATTAATATATACATTAAATATAATTTGCAATCATTCTTTAATATTTAAATGTATACAGAACATAAAACATTCCTAAAAATGCAATGGTATCTCTTAATTATTTAAAGACATGAAAAACACAAAATTTTATGAGAATATGAGTTAAAATATCCCACCTGAACTCATTTTTGAAGGGCTTCAAGATGACAAAGGGTTACTGTGTAGACATAACTCCATCTCATAAAACATTTAGTTATATAATGTAATGAGTCAATAAATTATTTGCCTAATTATATGCCCTAATAATAATTTATTATAGGAACTATTTAAAAGTGATTTTGGAAATTAACTGTGAGAAATTTTTGCTTTATTCAAGCAAATCATAGCAATTCAATCACATTTTTAGAAGTAAGAATTTAGTAATCATCCACGAATCTCAAGCAATAATAAATAAAACATAAAAGTGATTATTTAATTTCAATTATTAATATTCATGTCTAATATAAAGAAAGCTAAGATCTCTTCAATATTATAATTTTCTAATATTAAATATTCTCTAAGAATGTGATTAGATATGCAAAACTTAACTCTCACACATGTGCACTGCCTCAATCTACTTTAGAAACATCTTATATATGCATGAGCAATTAATGGACATCAAATCTGGTATTAATTGATTACTCATATTTACAGTAAGTGACTCTAAAGTAAAGTGATGAAATAGATTACTGTTTTTAAATCAATAACTTTACATATTGTATGAAAAGAACTCTTGGGATTCACACTTGATGTATTTGCACATTGCAAGCATAAAAATTTAATATGTATTAAATCAATAGTAAAAGCAGTGAATAAAAGCAGTTGCATAAAATTCTGAAAAACACAAAGTAATTTTAAAAAGAATTATTTTGTAATTAATTTATATTTAGAAAAGATTAACTTTAACTTTATAGGTTTAAAAAGTTACAGATTTAATAGATAATAATGCAATTTAATCTCCAATCCTCAGAACTATTTCTGGATTTTGCTTCTATCAGTGAAACCAATGTAGTTATGCATCTCATAACCATCTTTAACTTCTTTTTTTTATTATGAAGCCAAAAACAGACCTGGAAGTAGAGATTAAATAACACTGTCATTTGACCAAATACTTTACTCCAGTATATAATAGATTGCTCAAAAAAAGTAGAGAAGAAACTGCTTTTTTTTTTTTTCAATAAGATATCTAAATTACCATCACTGTATTTTTTACAAATCACTTTCCCATTGCCGATGCTCTAATTTTAGTTTATTCTCTTTGAAGGAAGAAAACTTATTATCATTGTTGTAAAAAGAAACTGCCTGGAAAAGTTATGTGTGTGTTAAAACTAGTATTTCTTCAAAAGCCATGGATATTATTTAGGAGAATATTAACAATATAAGGACTTACTGAAGTTTTAATAATTCTTTTAAGTCAGGAAAAGACCTCTAATACTGATTGTGGGATAGTAATATTAGTAATAGTAATAGTAGTAATTATAATAGTATTACATAAAAAATATAAAAGATAAATAATTTAAAACAAGAAGACTTATGCAAGGAGTTATATATAATAGTTATTAAATTCCAAAATTAATTAGCAAAACAAAGCAATAATAAATAAATACATATTAGACTTGTGCAAAATGTACAACATAACAAGTTTATAAACTCTAATAAACAAAACAATATCAATAAAAAATAATAATTATATAGAACACAATAACTAGAGTTGCAAACATTTGTTAAACATAAGAAATGGAAGTATGGGAAAATCTAATATATTGATGCTAACAACAAAAGTAAACAGCCTAGTACAAGTCTAACACAACTGTTTATGAGTACACTCAAATGTCTATCTATAATACCAATGAAAAGATTTTGGAAAAATGAATATCTATAATGAAAGCTTTAGAACATACAAAGGAACAATGATGATATATATCAATTATCACTCTATATTTATAAAGATTAAGAACAGATGTCATGCAATAATTATTATACCAAAAATAATAATAATATGCATAACATAATTTTATGAACTATATATAAAAAGAGCATATAAAGAATTCACCTCAAATAGATTTATTGTAAGTCAATACATTTTGACAATTAAGCATGTATTTGACAATAAAACAAGTAATTAGTCTAACGTAACTGAAAACATAGATAACACAATATAATTTGACCAAGATAAATTGGAATCAACAAGAATTCCCAAACAATGATAGCTATCAATAAAAACAATATTACTCAAAATAGAATCCTAGGTCATAGGAAAATGAAAGAAGTGATTGCACTATGATGCAATTTGAAACATAATATATACTGATTTAGGAGAGTATTAAAAAAATACTTATTAGTAAATTTTATTGAAAAAAAAAACTAAAAATAATGGGTATTATATTTATATATTTGGTAAATAAATGATCTTTTTTTAAAAAAAAAAAAGATTTTCACATGTGATTGAATAAATATTGATTATTTGAAGAAAAAAATAATGATGAAATATAGAAACATTAGGACAATAATGATTAAAAAAACTGGTCAACTAACAGATTCGATGACAAAATATTGTATTGTTGGTTAAAGGAGAAGTATAGAAATTTAATGAAATGTAAAATAATGTATATTTCAAAAGAATCCATAACATATAATAACTACTCAATAATAAAATAAAGAAATCTTTATTTAAAAAATAATGGAATGGTTAACTTTTGGGAATTTATAAAAAGTTTGAATAACAGAAGTGACAGAACTGGGCTGTGATCTATGGACCTTGAGATCACAAAAAAATGATGCAGGGCTAGTGTTACTTAAAGGAAAACCCAAAATACACTTAAGTTAATAATTTATTTAAACTGTATAGTTGATCTAGAGCTCCAATATCTTCATACAATTTGACTGATATAGAATGTGGGTTTCATTCAATTAACCATACTCATCTTTACTCTCTCAAGTTAGGAATCTATTGAGATTTTTTTCATTTTCTAAAAGTCAATTATAAGAATAAAACAGATTTTATTATATTTTTTTTTTAAAAATTACCTAATAACATCAGAAATTTTCAAACACTATGGTTTTCTTAGTTCTATTTGCAAATAATACAATCAAGCTGCAAATGCTGCCCCTAATGATTACCTCATGCACTATTTGTTAATAGTAATGAGTTCCTCTATGTTCTCAGGCAGTACTTGTACAATCAATCTAAATATGGGATGTCTTTAATTACTTATCTGAGACATTATTTGTGAATAATATAATCAATATAATGCTTTCTAAATATTTTTTCAAATTCTATGTATGAATATTGTTGTGAGGTCTGGTACATAGTTCTAGAAGCTAATTCATTACATCATCATTTTTCATAATTACACTAAAATACATGTATTTAAAAAATAATTCATGACCTAGACTAAAGTTATTATCTAAAATAATTATTTAATGAAGAAAAATATAAATATGATACTAAATATAAAATTAATTGTTGTATGCTGTATAGTTAGAATATAATTTTATGAAAACTAAAACTTTTTTAAAAACATAAAATTACAATATTTCAGAACCTCTATTTTTTAATGAGATAATAATCCCTTTTACATTTTAAGGCTATTTCCAAGGAACCATACTTTGCTGGTAATAAACTCCTTAACAGAAACAGTACTTATAGTAGAAGTGTTAGCAAAAATTTCTACAAATCATTGCTTGATTTTTTCACAAGTGATTAGATATTGACACAGTCATTTCTCATTTACTTTTCATCTACATAATCAAAAGTTTTCATTTTCCTATGGTAATTGCTCAATCTACAAATTTCTTATATATGAACTTTTTTATTCCTCACTTATTGACATGGTATAGATTGATGATTTAGCCATACTGTATTTAGAACTTAAATCATCAACCATTTTACAATTTTTGCTTTTAGA
The DNA here is from genome assembly GCA_028023455.1 of Epiperipatus broadwayi. Taxonomy (NCBI): domain Eukaryota; kingdom Metazoa; phylum Onychophora; class Udeonychophora; order Euonychophora; family Peripatidae; genus Epiperipatus; species Epiperipatus broadwayi. The sequence continues at coordinate 513,503 of JAQFVV010006421.1, read as the reverse complement.
AATGATCTTTTTATTCCACTTCAATACTGACCATTTTTTTAATTCTATGTTGTTGTTGTTTTTTTTTTATTATAATTTAAATTAATAGTTGCATGCATACAAAAACAATTTAAAAAAAACAAACAATAAAAATAAACCAATTTTTGTTATAATTACCATAATTTTGCTCCAGAATTATTTCTTTTTAGATATCAAAACTAATCAGTTTTCAACTGTTTTTATGGCTCGTGTCTAAAATTATTACAATATATGCATCTAGGAGAATATTTTTTCAAAAAATATCTACAATGTTTCCACTACTAGGGATTTAGTCATTCCATATTAAGCAGTTAGATTTCCATCATTGTAATAATAATTATAAATTTATGGCTCATTGCTAAAATTATTATAATATATACATCTAAAAGGATACTTTTTTAAAAATATATATCTACAATTCTTGTGTTTATTGTCAGTGTTTACATTTGATATATAAATCATAAATTTTATAAGAAAGGGAAACTCATTGTCCTGTTTATTCATTCCATTAGTTTTATTGAACTAGCAGGTCTCCATAAATATGCTTTATTAGATATAACTTGTCATTAATATAATCAAGTTGAATGTGATATCTCCTAATTATTTTTTAGAGATCACTTATAAGTAATAAAATCAATGTGAATGTGTTCCCCTGGATAACATTGTGTGAGAGAATTGTTAATCTATTAATAATAAAATATTTTTTTATTTATTATATTAGTTTGATTGTCTAAAAGTAACACCATGCCTAACAAAGATACCAGAACATAATAAAGATTTTTACATTTTAAGGTTCAAAAGGAATAAATAAATGTTATTACCTAGGGATTGGTGAACCTAATAAAAATGCATTCTCTTTTCTTCTTCTTTGCAGTATATAGAAAAATATCAATTCTCATTAAATGAACATTTTATGAAAGAGGAATACATTATGTTAAAGAGCAAAATGGAGTTTTAAAAATTTGAAATATATAAACAAATTACTTTTTAATAGTTAATAACATTGATAATACTAGTAAATTAAGTTTAATCTTAGTGGAAGAATTACCATTTCTCTAACTACTAAACAAACACCTACAATTTAAGTAATAAATCTTTTCCAAGTAGGTGTAAGATTTTCAAATAAATTCCTTTAAAAATAGCAAAAGACAAAAATTACCTCATTAACTTATACTTTCAAAATTCCATTGCAATTATTTAACAAGTTAAACTAATGTTCTAGTGAAAAAAATATTTCATTTAAAAACCTATTAACAGAAACTTAAAGAATTCTAACAATAATAATATGTTAACAAATGATAAGTCAATCAATAATATTGTTCCAGAGAAAAGAAAATTGCATTAAATATATTTAAGAGTAAGGTAAATTTAAATTCTAAAAATATTTTTTCATAGATTAAATTTGATAACACATCTAATATTAGATAGAGAGATAATTGTGCAAAGTGAAAAATGAGATTTATAGCTAATATATACATGGTAGTACAGAGAAGCAATGGGGAGGTTAATATTAGCTTTATTGATCTTAAAAATGCATTTGATAAGGTGAATTGGATTATTGGTTGCATGGTCTTAAAAAAGAAAAAATATACATTCAAAATAAATATGTTTAAGGAAAAATGTGTATATGAATTAATTAAAAGATATCTGCATGATTAAAGATCTTTTTACAAAATTAGGAAAAGCTGTAAAGCCAGAATGTTGTCCATCATCACTTTTATTTATTAAAAATAAAATTAGCATTGGAGGTAGAAAAATTAATTGTAACAGGTTTGATTACTGATTAGAAAATATGGATAGAGTTGATGATTTCTTCAATAAATGTTATGTATAATAACAAAGCTTTTATAAATTTTAAAATAAAAATAAATGCAAATGAAATTAATGTAATAAAAAACCATTAAGAAAAAAAAAACACTGAATATAAAATAGAAAGTTATAGACTATCTAGTTATTAGGGAAGTTGATAACTGATCAAGGAAATAGTAATAAAAAAAAACCAAAGTGAAAAGTATAATACCTAAACAAGGCTTTTAATGATTGTGTGATTTGGGAAGGGGGGGGGGGGCATTGAAATTAGAAAAGTGTAGAGTAAAAACAATTAAGAAAAAAAAAGGCAGTTTCAAAAATATGGAGTATGAAAAAGATAATTTAGAAAGATAAAATTAAAAAAGGAAATCTATTAAAAAAAGTATATATATAATATGAAGAGTATGCTAATAGCTCTAAACAAGCTTATTTTTTTATGATAAATGCAATAAAAGAAAACATTCAAATCATATTTATCTAGGATTGTCCCCATACCCAGACTGGTTTCGAGCTATGGTTCTCTTCACCGAGTAGCTAGGACCCCATATTCAAAAAACTAACTGAAGCTAAGCATTTCTAAAAGTTAACTCTTAAAAAGAAGATCTGAAATTTTTAGACATCTGCAAATCTTTAAATTCAGCTTTCCAAGTGAAATAATCATATGGGTCTGAACATAATTCAGATGCAATATATATTAATGGGCTTAGTAATTTAATTTAGCAAAAGCCCATTAATTAATATATGGTATATCTAAATTAAGTTCAGACCCATATGATTATTTCAATTATAGAGCTGAATTTAAAGACTTGCAGATGTCTAAAAACTTCAGATCTTCTTCTTAAGAATTAACATTTAAATAAATGCTTAGCTTGATGCTTAGTTTGAGTTAGTTTTTTTGAATCTGGTGTCCTAGGTCCTCAATGAAGAGAGCCATAGCTTGAAACTGGTCTGGGATGGGGACAATTCTAGATAAAGATTATTTGAATGCTTTCTTTTGTAGCATTTATCATAAAAATAAAAAATAAGCTTGTTAGAATTATTAGCATGCTCTTTATATTACATATTTGTAAATGCAAGCTATGTAGGTCATGTGACATATGACTTTATATATATATATTGAGGATGCTGTAAAGTGATAGATAACTGGATTGGGTATATACTTAAAGACAAAAGAATTAAGAAAATTTATTGAAAGATATGAAAAAAATACATAAAAGATAAAGGAAAATGATTGATAATCTCAAAAAGAAAAATAGCTAGGGTTACTAGGGTTATTTTAAAAGCAAAGAAACAGAAAACTTGAAGAATGTAATTGATACAATATGTGGGCCCTACTTTTGACAGATAACTGAAGATGATGAACAATCATGATTTCCATTACAGAAAATAATTAATCAGACTTTAGTTTTATCAAAAAGTAACATCCAAATTTAAAACCTATATCCACATTATATTGCAGGGTGAAGGTTGATTAGCTCAGTTATTTAATTAATTCAAGATGTGAAGTGATTTTTTTAAAACTGTAAATAAATTTTACAAAAAATTATTTCCATTCTGAACAAATACTACTGATAAGTTTAATTTTGAGAAACCCACAAATGTTTACTACAGGGGTGTGCTAAAGGATATTGCTGTGTTGTAAAATGTTCAATTTGTATTTTTTTTTACCAGCAAAAGATTTTTTGAAAATTGTCTACCATTCCATAAATCATAGACATGGTCTAAAATAATAGTCCTCAATGGCAAGATATTGTATTATATTACCATAGCTTTGTATATGTATAATTCACACACCTCTAATATTTAATCAAGAAATGCTATCTCCTGATTTAAAATAGTGCACCCATAGTAAAGATAAAAATTTCCACTACTAAACATAGTGCAAAATTTATTTCACAAATGCTTATGACTCTCCATTTACATGGAGAATGAGAATGAAAATGCAAAACCAATAACTATAAAAAGTTTTGGGAGTTTAACTGTGTGTATGCAAATGTCAAAACTTGACACTGATCTACATGGCAGTGCAAAAGATCATTCTGTTTTAACTGAATTTACCGATCTCTCTGAAAATAATATTGCTCATGATTCATTAATACAAACCATAACTTTATGATCATAGTAATATCAATAATAATCACACATTATGACATTAGTGGAAGATATAATTATCATGAAATTGAGACCATTGAATTTACAGCAAACATGTCATTAGAAATACTTTTTTCAACCAACAAAAGAAAAACATTACTATTGCTGACCAAATGAATTCTCTAATGAACAAGATATGCTGCTACACACATTATTTGCAACAAGATGATAAGTTTAAAAAAGTTACTGGCCAAAAATGATACTGATGAGTGTAAATAAGGCAACAAGAAACCAAAAGACAAAAAAACGAACAGCAATCTAACATCTGATAAATAAGACATTAAACCATAAAACAGAATCATCTACTCCAAAAATATATGAAGTATTATTGATCATAATAAATCTTGATTGCAAATCAACTGAATGAATTCCATTTCTAAATAACACACAATATAAGAAATTGTGAAAAGAGGAATCACCTTCTATTGTAAATAAATTTTATTCTAAAATACCTTATGTGAGTGTTTTATATTTATAGTTCTTAATGGCTTTATATTGCCCTTCATGGTTTAAAGCAGTGGTAGAATCATGAACTTCAATGCTTAAGATCCATGTATCATAACTTAATTCTGACATTTTTAGGGTTTAAATCTTCTACGAGTTTTCATGTGAATGAGCAAAAAAACATTATATTTGAAAAAAAAACCTTGTCCTTGGAAATAATAATTATGTTTTTATGCGATTTGATATGAATTTATGTAATTGTATAATGCTTAAAAACTGTATTAACTCAATGTTTGATATGTGTGAAAAATTGCTATTAGAAATAAATTTGTTATTTAACAGTAAAGGGTTATGTTTATTTTCCCCGTATTATAAAGGTTTTTTTTTTTTTCAGAACAATAAATTTCTTTAATTAAATAATACATTTTTTTCCCCGAAATTAAAATATATTATTTTACTTAATTAGTATAAATTAATGTCAGTGCTAAATGAATATAAATTTTAATTATAAATAAACTTTTAAATAAAATACAATACAGCTTAAATTATGTATTAACGTTCAGTTTAAGATCCGTCTTAGGCTCATTTGTTTTTCTGTTTATCAATGAAACATTCTTTTCAAAATTGACTGCTCCCTGATGAAGCAATATTCTTCATAGCTAATTTCAAAATTTTTGACTCTAGAGACTTTGCTAAGCGTAAAGTAAATTGGATCTGGAAAATTCACTCATAAAAAGCAATTGAATCACGTACAATAATCATATTCTCTAAACTAATTTTTAGTTCACTTTTTAAACATTTGAAGTGCATTTAGTATGCAATTGCTGTTTACACTTTTCCTTCTGTAATAATTCCATTGTCAGTGTTTGATGTGGAAAAAAAAAAGCATTTTTTTTTAAAAAAAGGTTGACATTAATTACAAATGACAAAAAATTAATCTGTTATTATTTAAAATTAATGAAAATAATACACAATGTGAAACATGATCAAAATTGTGTACAACATGTACTCATACTTCTACAGGAAGTTCACAAAGTGCACAACACCTGGGTACTAAATTGTCAAGGGCATAAATGCTAAAGGCTTTTAAATTACATATTTCTTATATATCTGTTGTATATATCTTTATACATTATGTTGTGATTTATGTACATATACTATCAGTTATTATAAAATAACTAAGGGACTACTATGGCATTATTTAAATCAGACAGCTAAGAATTAAAAACAAAAAGTTTATAGAAAACAGACAAATAACAGACTATATAATTATTTTCACAAATGCAATTAAAACTATTGAGTAATTTATCTAATACAACAAAACTGCTAAGATTATATCAGACTGTTGAGATTATTAAATTAATTAAAATCATGGAATAAATAGATATATCATCAAGCGATTTTTCCTGAAAACACTGACAGACAGTATTGGGAAAAATTATATGTATGTTATTGTAAGTCAATATACTTTATATTTTTTATCATGCACATTATTTTATAAAATATAGAGTTATCATCAGTATGTATTTACTACTAATTAACTATTCATGATAGTGACCTTCATTTTTTTTTTTTTGTAAAGTTGTTAGTAGAATCTTTGGATGAGCATATTTGAAATCAGACAGAAAATAAACTATATTCTAAAAAATTAAGTTATGCCAATATATTGATTAATAACAGCATGCTAATTTGCAAAAGTATACAAATTTAAATTTGGACTGATCATGTAAATTAAATAAAACTAATATAAATATTAAATTAGACAGGTGTATGTATGGCAGTAGAGCACATTACCATGAAGTACAGTATTTGTGCAGCAGTGTGTGCAATAATACAAAGAGATGTGCATGCAAAAATAATGCAATGAAGTGTACGGTTTAGGGTAGTGATGAGAGAACTCAAAAAGATTCTGTAACTTATTGCAAAATAACCAGCAAGAAAGCTAGTGGAATTACTTAAGATATATTACTTATTAATGTTTTATATAAAGAGAATAAATAAATGTTAGTTGTTAAGTTTATTTTTTTGATTCATGTCAATTATTCCATAGTAAATTATTGATGTATATATAGTTGATTAATGTCAGTATTGTCCTGTATACAACATTGGTTAGCTTTATTTTTAATTATGGTCATTTTGTAAAACTTTTGATATCACAAAATACTGATATCATCAAAGCAAAGGTGAGTTTCATCCCAAGGAAAAAATGTACTAAATAAGATTTATTTATTATGTAATAAAAACTGATGATCATCACATGATCACCATTTTTTATGCTTGCTCATAACTGTTATTAAAACAGGCAAAACTCTCCATACAGTAGTGCCACTTAGTGCAAGCCAGAGTAATTAATGGATGCTAGAAGGCTTATGCATAAAATCCCTATCTAGTGCCTGCTCATCCAATGTCCCAGACTATTTTCTGGCTTGTGGCCTTCATTAGTGAGGATCTAGTGCCTACTTATCCAATGTTCCCAGACTATTTTCTGGCTTGTGGCCTTCATCAGTGAGGAGCCTTCTAGCATCCATTGATTACTCTGACTTGCACAGAGTGGCACTACTGTATGAAGAGTTTTGCCTGTTTTAAAAACAGATGATATATAATAAGAAATTGCAGGTATAATAAGCAGAAAATATAATTTAATATAATTTTTATTCAGTATTTTCATACCCCAGTTTATAGTAGAACTTTTAATACACTGAAGATAAAAACTTTCATCATAAATTTAAACTATCTGGAAATATATATATAAATAAATTTTATTCAGCACATAATTAAAAATAAATACCAAATTAAAGTGTATTAAAAACAAATTGAAAAAATATGTGCATTAGTTTAAAAAAAAATTTTTTTTTTTTTTAATATTTTCATATTAATAGAAATGTTCACACCTCTCTCCAGGGGAAATTGGCTGTCATCCTAAGTGTAAACAACATCGCCAAAAAAAAAAAAAACTTATGTTATTAAAATTACAATAATTAAGTGTATATAGTATTTCTTGATCTAATTTTTATTTAACTAAAACTGTATTTTTGTAAAAAAAAAAAAAAAAAGATGGACTATTGATGATTTTTAAAATGTATTTTAGCAGGTATACAAAAAATATTCCAAGTATTATTGGTTAGATAATTACAAAAATAAAAAGTATTGAAAACATAAAATATACTAAAAATAAATTTAAAATATAGATCATGTTAACTTTTTTTATATATATTTCACCTTAACAATCAGAATAAAAGAAGGAACCTACTTTTCACCCCGAAAAGTAAATACATAGATACATAGAGCCTAATTTCATTATCAGACTAGTCACACAAGTGCAATAGAACTGCAAGCCTTCAAGAAGTAAATTTGTTACATAACTCAACTGCTAATTAAAATACATTGTGACCTTTTCCAGTGATTTAGCCTGCAAGTTCACACAGATGTATACTAGACTACATTTATCCGTTTATTGTTGTACACATTTGATTTGTCAATAAAATTATTATTATAGAGAAGAACAATCAGAATATTAACTTCCATAGTATAGTAAATTTTAAAATGTTAATTATAAAAGTTAAAATTATTGCTTTAAAAAAAATCACAGCAATTAAAATTTAACTATTATAGATTACATATACATTTTTTTATTAATAATAATGTACTTACTAAAATGTTTATTCATTAATTATCATAAATTTTAATTTTAAGCATTGTTTTTTTATTAGATTTTTAATATTTATTAATGATGAGTTAAATATTTTGCTATAAGAAAGCAATTATATTTGCTTTTTTTTTTTATGATATCTTAATTTATGAGGTTCCCTGAGAATCCAATTGATATCATTTTTTGGGACAAAATGATATGCAGTATAAGGATTTATCTTCATAATATTCAATAAGTATACTTAACTAAATTGTCATAATAGTTGCCTGAAGGTTTGTGGTGCTGGTATATTAGATGTGATAACATGTTGGACTATTTCCATCATCTATCATTAAATGTTGAATGTATAGAAAAAAAACAGATGTCTACAGTAGCAGACCATGTATATACTAATGATTTAATTGATAAAATACAAAAGTACTGGATAGAGAGGAAAAAGTGTGAAGAAAAAAATTCAAGGAAGCTGCTCGTATGGCAATGACAAATAATCCTATAAGTCAACCCAGTATGGAAATACATAATGTATGGAAGCTTGTAATTAATCTCTCTCTTAGAAAAAAGTATTAAAAAAATTGAATGATCTGAACCAACCCTCATAAATAAGTATACAAATTTTCCACTATTTATTCCTTTTGGCAGAATAGCTCAGTTGATTAGAGGATTGCTTTAAAATTTGATATTCAAGAATCTAAAGATGTACGTTTGATTCCTATGCTTAGGTCAGCAACACTTGAAGAGGGTGGAGAATAATACTACTTGAAACACTGTGCAATTACTATCATGTGTTGTCTATTTGTGTTATTATTAGCAAGATGTTTATATTTGAAAAGTTTAAATAAAGTTTAAAATTTTCTATACATTCAACATTTAATGATAGATTCTTATAGATATTGCATGTTCAACTGCAGACCAGACAGCAATTATAAATTTCAACAAAAATTATAACGGTTTTGTTTAAATTAATAATAAGATATAGATAATCACTGTGTATACAAGAATTGTCCAAAGTGGTATTCTAATCTTAAATAAAAATATAAACATGTATTGGAAATCAGCACAATTCTGGTACAAAAAACCATGCAGTCAAGCGTTGGTGGTCGAGAGGTCAGCACAACTGCCTTACAAGAAGTTGTCCCGGGTTAGCAGGTTTGCTTCCTGGCCGGTGCTATGACACATGAAAAAAAAAAGCATGCACTGCAGTAAATGATGAATAGCTCTAAACCTAAATAAAAACAATTATTTTTTGAACCTAAATTTGGAATAATAAAATCTTAATTTTATATTCCACTTCAGATATGATTTACTAAGAAAAAAAAAATTTTTGTTACTAAAATTGGATTTCCATATTAATTTTTACTATGTCAATACAGAAAAAAAAAAATTGCAACTCATACAAGAATGGGAATGTAAATAATAGATGTTACTGGTTTATTTTTAACAATTTATAACTTAACCAATTATTTTATATTAATCATCCAAATGCAAAACTTTAAAAAGGTTTGAAGAAAAGTAATAATTTCATCCATACAAAAAACACTCTAAGCAAACTCTTACACTTATGTGTGAATGCATTTAATTGATAGATGACTATTTTCAAGTGCATAAAACAATGAAAAATGAAGAAAAATATTTTAGATACAAGTGAAAGCAAGCATTTAAATCTGAAGGAGTATATATTCTTTCTCATCAAACACAGTTTTTACCACTATTTATCTCTAATATGAACATAAAGAGTAGAAATCATGAGTTCTGTAAATACAGTTGAAGTCTCCCTTCAATCGTAGTGATGATTGCTTCATATTGTAGATAATTGTAATTTATCAACTTATCAGTTTTGGAAAAAAAATATGAGACATGAAACTGAAATTGAAAAAAGGGCAAATTCCAGCTGAATAATGTTAATAGTGTTAAATTGTAAGCTAAAAATATGATTCTTATTTTTATGTATTGACATATACACATATGCAGTATACATATATGGTTCTCTGTATTCTATATGCTTGATTGACTCATGGCATAAATACCAATATCATGGTTCATTAGTTGTGCAGTGTGAGAATATACTAAATTTTTATCAATTTAGTTGAAAATACAATTCTCATAATAACTTCAATTATTAAATGCAAAACAAAATATTATATATTGGTATAAAATTAATGTAATAAAGCTGGAAAATTATAAACATTTATCATTAAAAAAAATTAACATTTACTTATAAATTGTAATTTTTGATAAATAACTTTTAAAACAAACATCTTAGTAACAGACTTATTATAATCTTCATAAAATTATAATTAAAATGATACATAAAAATATTTAATTTTCATTGTTTATGCCATTGTATTCAAAATGTTGAAAATGTTTTGGGATTTCATTTTTTTATGCAGTACTCCCAGGAATTAAAAGATATAAAAGGAGTTTTTATGCTAATGGTATAAATAAATTACAATTTGTTCTTAAACGTTTATTAAAAATAACATCAATAAATTATAATCATTAATCAGACATGTTATGAGAAATTTATGCTTACATGCATACATATACATTTACTTGTGTAAATTTCTAGTTAATTTTATCTTTTAAAAAATTCATTGTAGCTTTTATTCTTAATAATAAAAAATATAGAGAATTACTCATATTTACTGTAATCACAACTATCTGTTGCTCATGAATCGTCTCACAGTTTTCAATAATTTATTTTAAATTTGAATAAATATATGTGTAATATGTATTTTAAAAATAAAATTCATGAACAATAAGCACAAAGACTATATTAGTTTTGAAAAGTATTTTTAAAAGAACTCTCAAGTGATGAATTAAAAGCATACATTGTTCACAATATTTTTTTTTTTTTTTAAATTTAAATGAAGAGCAAAAAAATATTCTCCTATGTAAGAGCTGCCTAAGCAATCATGGGTCTTTTAACTTAAAGTTAAAAATAGGCAAACAGTTATTTTCCTATCAACATCTTTTCTTCCAAAGCGTAATTTTGTGGTTAAGACCTGTAGAGGTCCCTACCTTTGCATTTTCATGCGCATATTCTTAAGATTTATAGCCTTAGTAAATATTACTTACGTAATCAATGTGTGTTTAAATAAATTTTATAATTACATTGTTCTTGTAAATATAATTTCTAATAAAAAATGCTAACTTATTTATATGCCTTGTTTTTGTTTGTTGTTGTTGTTTTTTTAAGGAGAAAAAAAACTTTATTATGTATTTTATGTTTTTAACTTTCTCAAAATTATACTGTAATGCCTGTCAGCCATTTTCCTACCAATATTGAATACCTAAATAAAAAATTTGTGTATCTTTAATATTTATTTTTACTGATCTATTATTTTAATATAAATTTTGTTTTTAATTAATGTTTACAAAAGAAAAATAAAATCTTTTGTATTAAAAATAATATTTTGATTGCATAATTATTTATTTTGTTTTTATTTTATTAATTGAATATTAATAAAAAAAACTAAATATTTTGAATTATTTTAACTTTTACTTTTGAAAATTAAAAACAAATTTTAAAAAAATAATAATTATATACAAAAATGTATGTGCATAACCCAAGTCATAGCTAACTTTATAGTGAACTTTGGATTTATACCAACCAAAAAAACAAGCCGTGTTTAAAAAAAGTTTTAATATAGTAGGTTATACCAAATTATTAAAAGAAGTTATAAAAAAAACTACTGAATGTGAGATCACATTAAGCTTTAGATTTATAGTTTATAAAAAAAACATTTGATTTTCTAAATATTTCTGAGGCAATTATAGCTTTGGAATATTGTGATATAGGCTCAAGATATTGTCAAATTTTCAAAAATATTTATCAAAATACAACAGTAGTAATTAAATTATATGTTGACATTAAGAGTATACTGATAGAAGTATATGGGTCGATTCCTGTTTCAATACTATAATTCTATGGGAAATATTTTGTAAATTAAAATGGAAAGAGAATAAATTTATTTTGTAGATAGCATGATCTTTTTTTTTTTTTGTAAATAATACTTCAAAACTTCAGATGAGAACAAGAAAATAGAACTAAAGATAAATTCTAAAAAGACTAAAGTAATGTTGAATGGATTTTCACAAAAGAAAATAAAAATTGATAATAATAAATTAGAAAATATTACTAATAATAAATATCTTTGTCAGAGTGTTAATACAAATGGAACGATAATGGATAAAATTAATTATAGAATTAAACTTGACTAGAATGTTTTCAGTAGAAATAATTTAATATTCAAAGGAAATATACCTATGTGTTTGAAAATAAAGTTGTGTTTTGTTTTTTTTCTTTTTTTTTCATGTGTCATAGCATCGGCTGGGAAGTCAACCCACTAACCTGGGACAACTCTTGTAAGACAGCTGTGCTGATCTCTCGACCACCAACACTCAACTAAAGCAAAGTTGTGTTTTTAATAGATGTTTTAACAGTATTTACATATGGATGTGAGACTTGTATGCTAAACAAATGGGCAATACAACAATTTCAAATCACACAATAATATGTAAAATATTATGTGTTGAAAGTTGTAAGAAGAAATCAAAAGTGAAATAAAAATTGAAAAATAAATAGGTATTAATAAGAGGCTGAAATAGAGCTGGGTTGATCATATTACTAAAAGTAATGATAATAATTGGTTAGTTGAAGTCTTAAATTGGGTTCCAAAAAATGTTAAAAGACCTATAAAAGGACTACATGAGAAATAAATGGATAAAGTAAGGAAGTTTGCTGAAGTAAAAGAAAAGCTATCAATCAGAGGAATTAATAATAGTTAGTAATGATGAAAACCATAGATATATTCTACATATTCAGTTACATAAATATATTTCAGTTTCCAAAAACACTTAGAATTTTTCTTTCAAATAGCTGGCCACTGAACTTTGATAAATTTGATATCTAGAATATTTTTAGCTAGACGATAAAACAAGAGTAGAAAAACTTTTTAATAATTGTCATCTAACAATTGATAAGCCTAAGTTAGTATTGCCTCCGCCTCTCCACCAATTACTTTTTTTGAGTACTTTTTCAGAAATGCCTTTACTCTACAAATGAATTATTTAAAACTTTGCACTTATAAGAATATATGCGTGAAAGTGTCTAACCAATTCCATACAATATATATATTTCAGATTTTGCCAAAGCCTATATTTTCCCAATCTTAAAATTTGCCCAAGATCATAATCAAACTATTATTTTCTTTTGTAATCTTAGTTTTAAATTTAAAAAGAAAAATTAAATAATGCAATCAAAGTATTTACGATTTTATTTTTTATTTTTTTAATTTAAAAAATAAAAGCAAAACAAATAATTATGCAATCAAAATATTATTTTAAATGCAAATACATTTTTCTTTCCTTTGTAAACATTAATTAAAAAACAAACCTTATATTCAAGCAACAAAATATTAGAAATGATTGTATAATAAATTTGAAATACAAAAACAAATGATTTTTTAAAAAACATAAGTATAATAACAGATATACAGGCTTGTTATATATCTGTATCAATATATGTAATATATAGGGTATATGAGCACAGACTTTCACACGACCCACCACTCTCCACTCTATCTCATAATACTGATACACTTGAACACATATAGGTCGAAAAGATAAATAATCATCAATATACGTATTTCATGCTAAACCAGCAATTTGGGTCAAATTATCATCTCTATACATATATGCAATAAGTGCTCAGATATATATTAAGATAGCCAATCTTAATACTTTAATGGACAGGCTTCCATCCACTCCACACTCCAATTCTTCAATCATCCGATTGAAAGTCTGATGATGGAATGCTCAAAGGCCACCCTTAGGCTGAGATTCTTGTCATATTGGTGATTATTTATCTTTTCGATATATATGTGTTCAAGTGTATCAATGTTATGAGATAGAGTGGAGAATGGTGGGTCGTGTGAAAGTTATTACATAGTAGAAATGTCTTCCCATCCCTCATATATGTATTCAATAGATTATGTTCTATATAAGAGGGGTTAGACTGACTTTAGGTCAACATGAGTGCGACAAGAATCTTGGCCTCAGGGTAGCCTTTGAGTGTTCCATTATCAGATTTTTAATTGGATAGATGGTTGAAGAGTTAGAGTGTGGAGTGGAAGCCTGTCCATTAAAGTATGAAGATTACCTATCTTAATATAAATCTGAACACTTATTGCATATATGTGTAGAGATGATAATCTGGACCAACTGATGATTGCTGTTTTAGCATGAAATATGTTATTGGTGATTATTTATCTTTTCAGCATATATGAGTTCAAGTGTATCAGTTATGAAATAGAGTGGAGAGTGGTGGGTCATGTGAAAGTCTGTGCTCCTATACCCTATATATAACATAAGTATAATGACTGAAATCTATTCAAAAGTTTCTTTATTGCTGAAGTAAGTTTTCTGAGATTCAAAGATTATCTGCACTTAATAATTTATTGCACAAAATTCTGAAAAGATTACAAATTGGAATTAACTATCATACTAAGATCAATATTTATATGCATTATTATAAGATTTCTTGCATGGAGCAAAAATTTCAAAATATTTATTAATTTTATTTTTTAATATATTGTTGTGCAAAGTATTCTTGTCAAAAGGTAAATGTCTGAATAACAATACATTAAGACAGTTAAATGTACCATAGAAAGTATTTTCTCTATACATTTTTTATATATTTATGATTACATTTTAATCTGCATTAAAGCTTATAATTTTATAGTTAAATTCACTTTTGGGGAATTTATATAATCCTATTCTAACATTTGCCTTGTGCATTTAAGGAGTGAATTAATAAATGTTTTAAAATTTTCATCTTGTACATGAGGCATTTATATTAGCACAAAATTATTACAATATATTTATGGAGTTATATTTATATGATACAGAATCAATATTATAATAAAATGTCCATGTTTTTATGGCTAATCAATAGTTAAAAATGATGGAATTAAAGAACTTAAGATTCCTGGATGAATTCTGAGCTGAGAAAGATAGAAAAAAATACTCAATCTTCTATCAAATGGCCTTTCAAAAACTAACCTTATGATTATTATTTACAATAAAAATGATCTAGCATTCTAGTTTACTACGAATAGAATCAAAAGCTGAATTTCCTTGGTCTGATACAACTAAAATATAAAAAAATCTTCCTTTAGTCAAATGAATTGAACCAATTGAATTCAGCTTATCAGTTGGTGATTTAAAGTCACGTGACTTCATAAGCAATTGATCATACAATTTGTTTATAATCATATTGTTCAATAATATTATCAAGAAGTAATTATGAATTATTTAAAGAGAAATAGAGTTCATGTGTGAGTGCATGCTACTTTCAGTGATGATCTTATTCACATCTATCCATCCTAATTTATAAAAAATAATTATAAAAATAGAATGTTTTGTCAATTACATTCATAAATAGAAAAAAAAAAAATACAAAGGATAATAATTTTCAATCATGTTTTTTCTCTCAAAAAAAAATGGCTTCTAGTAGTTACCATTTGCCAGAAATCAAGTTTCTATATTTCAAAATATTAGTTAAAACACATATTTGAGTTATGTACTTAGTCATGATACCTGGCTATTCCATAAAACTATTATTGTCCCTTTATTCTTAGAAACAGACCTCACCCTAATTTTTTTTTCTTTGCCCTGTTGGCTTTTTGTCTGCACTCCTATGAAGTACTTAATTTTATTTCTGAATTTTGTAGCTCACAATATACTTATGTAAAACAATTAAATTTTTGTTATAGTTTTAATCAATATATGGAACATCTTGTTTTCCAAAACAAAAATTGCATTTGCTCAATGGCATGAAGACACCTAATGTGTAAAAAAAGCTACAATCGTAAGTAATTATTGTTTTCTTTTAAATTTAAAATTGCAAATAATATTATGTATGTCTAATATTTAAAATGTTTTTTTCTTATATACAAATTTAAGATGATTAGCCTGTAATCATAAGATAATTTTTTTTTAAAAAAGTATGTCTTTTTTTTGTGTGATTATATTATAATAATGTTTATTACTTTTTCGTTTTTTATCTATAATATCTTAAAACGTTTGTTACATTTAAAATATTTTAAATTATTTGAAATATATACAAACCTGTGATCTTTTTTTTTTTTTTTACAAATACACGCCATCAGATTATATATATTAAAGAAATATTTTGTAGACAAAAACCAAAAATTATAAGTCTGTATTGAAAATATTAATCATCATTATTTATCAAGTCAAAGGGAAAGTCTTACATAAATACCTAATTATCTTCTTCAAATCTTTCTTTTTTCCCCTCATCTTCTCAAAAACTGCTAACCCAAAATAAGTAAAATGAATGAACATAAAATTAAAATGGAAAAAAAAAATGAAATCAATTTTTAAAAAAATTGCATAAATAGAAACGCAAATTGGAAAAATGCTAAAAAATGTAAACCAGTTTACTATATAAAAAAGTGTTAGCTAAATAAAATAAAATACAGAATAATTCAAGTAAATTAATCTTTTAACCTCTGCGAGCACTAAAACATCAATATCTGCTTTTCACAACAGAATTACATTTCAAATTAACAATGCAACATTTAATTAAGTAATGCTTTCATGTAAATTGTTAAGTTTTAAATACAATATTTAGATATCAGGAACTATTGTAGAGAAATAAAACCCAAACAAAAAAAAAATGTTTAGTGTCATCAAAAACAAGAAAGGAGAATGCTCTCACACTTTGCACAAATGAAATAACGCTAGTGCATGCATTATATTTTGTTTTACTTCCATCATGAAAATAAAAATTTAAGTTTTGTAAAGACTTTTTTTTTTTAAATTTGTTGTCTTCATTTCGAAATAAATGCTATTTATATTTAAATTGTATTAGATTTTAATAATTTTTTAACAGCAAATTAGTCGAGTAGAACTTTGCTGCCATCTGGTGTTCATTGATTACTCAAGCTAAAGTAAAAATATTCTCATTTGTTATAAGTTGAAAAATCAAGTATTAACGAAATGTTTGTTTGTAAGCAAATATATATACACCTGGGTCTCTTTTTACGCGGACTTATTTAACACGATTTTGAAGTTACGTGATTCCATGTTTCACCGGAAGTCGAACTCCGATAATGCGCTATTACTTTAAATAATAAATTTTGCGTATATTGAAAGTAATAGCACATTATTGGAATTCGACTTTCATCTTAGTAATTTCAATATTTTCAGTGCTTTATAATAGTAAGATTTTATGCAATAATGAAATTAAAATCATGATTTCCACATTTTATGTATACACACATTAAATTTTACAAGATTATAATGTAAATTTGTTCAAACATTGTGCAAGTTAATTTTGCATTTTAAATCACATTCTGTTTTTACTTTTTAAAAAAGAACGTAATCAATTATTAATCATTTAGTGTCCGCAAGTTTATTTTTAATCAGTAATAGCAGTGAGCACAATTAAAATTGAAAATTAAAAAATTAAAGACAAAATAAGAATTTAATTTTTAGTTGTTAGATTAATTACTAATTACATTGTCACCAAAAAACCATTAACAACATGAGAGTGACATTGGCACTAGTTGTATTTTCTCATGTGAAGAATCTGATTTTTTTACAAGTTTGCAAACGAACCTGTTTATCGGCAAATCACGATAATAATTAAAATGTGTATAAAAAAATGTAAATTACTGTAAATTATGCATAAAAATATATTGTTTTGAATAAAATTAAATATTATAGTCAAAAAAAGTTTGTCTTGTATCAATTTTTTTCAAATTTGAAATTTTTTATTAGTCATATTTTATTTCCTTTTTTTTTTCTGCACGAATTTTAAAGTAATTTTACATTGGTGCTTTGCTTTTACGCGATTTTTGAAAAATCTCAATCCGTATCCCCCCTTTTTCAAGGTAAGTTATGTCTACTTTTGCGCGATTTCATTTGCGCGTGTTTTCTGAGGAACCTATCTATCGTGTAAAACGAGACCCAGGTGTACAAACATTCTTTTAAAATTAAATACGCTCACTGAAATGTAAGTTTTTTTATTTCAAATCACAGACTTTGAATTATATCATTTTGATTATGTCTCTATCTCTACAAATATTATTTTGAAGAAATACTTGTTAAATATTCTCATGTATTTAAATAAAAGATGATAAAATATTTACTAAAGAGATAATTACAAGCCCAATAAAATTTCAGAGATGATTACTAAATATTATCATTTGAGAACAAATGCAGAGATTTTTTTAAATTATAAAGTCTGACTATACTAAAAACCATTTCAAGAGGGCAAAAGTTAATATTTAAATTAGTTTGATTTTATATAATAAATTATTAATACATTGCACAGGCTAAAACCTGCATTTATATATGTAATATAGGCAGGATTCGAACTCAGACTTTCACATAACCCACTACTCTCAGTGCCATCTCATATTGCTGGCCATGGATTATTCTCCTGTACGTGAGGGGTCAGAATGACTAATATATCAACATGGGTAGGATGACAACCTTGGCATTAACTAGGGCTTTGAACGTTCCATCATCAGATTTTCAATGAAATGGAAGGCTGAAGAGTTGTGAGTTGGAATAATTTGAAGCTTGCCCATTAAAGTATGAAGATTGGCTATCTTAATATAAAGCTGAGCACTGATTATATGTATGTGTGAGGATAGTAATCTGGACCAATTGATGATTGCTGGTTTAGCATGAAATACATATATTGGTGATTATTTATCTTTTCAACATGTGTGTGATCAGGTGGGTCAGCAATATAATAAATTATTATAAAATTGACATTAATATTGTGAGCAATACATTTATGAAAGTTTTTAATAGATTAAAAAAATTGAAAATTAAACTGTATATACTTTACAATAAGTAAAAATAATTGAAAGTGAGATACTATGTTTATACTTTAGCAATGTATTTTTTTTAAAGATATAAATCACATTCAACAAACCAAAATATATTTTTTAAAATAAAAATATATAAACATCATTTTTCAATGAATAAAAATACAATCATCTGTCAATTTTATTTCAAATGTAAAGCTTGCATAAAATAGATAGACAATTTTAAGAGATATTTCATGAACTGCAAAGAAAATAGATGAATGAATATTTAATCAAATTAGATGTGAACTCATGTTAATTCTCATAAAAATTGTTTTATTTTTGGCATATTATGGGATCATTTAACTTAAATTATTAAAAAAACTGTATGATGATTGAAAGATTAGTAGTGAAAGAAGAAAATAACAAACAATGAAATGTCCTTAAACACTCTGAGAAATCAAACAGATCCTAAGCCATTTTGTAATAACACATTTCACATGATTTCCAGGCATATGACTTGGTTGCAGGTAATTATAATAATAATTTTCAATGAGTCATTCATTAATGTATCTGACAAATCCAAAAGTAATGTCTGTAGGTCACTAGTGATACAGAATCATTATTTTTAAGGTTAAAATAAAAGCAAATACTTATCAAATAAGCTAATAAATTTTCATTGGATTCTTTTTATATAAATGATATTTGCACCTTGTATATCCAAAGTAAACTGTTGAGTATTCTTTGATAAATTATTACAAAAAAAAAAAAATACAACAAAAACTTATATTTGTTGTTTATTGATTTTCAGAAGGGCTAAAAGGTGACCTGGGTAGTACTTGAATTATATGGAATAGATTAGATGATTAATTATGTCTATTATTTAGTTCTTTAAAAACATATATTATCCAAAAGCAAGTTCAAAAATGTGTAATAAAATAAATGCAAATTTGAAATTTGACAAGTAAAAAAACAACCATAGAATTCACTAAAGAAAATGAAATACCTCTGAAATCATGATTATAGATATTGTTTTTTTTTATTTGATCATTTTATATAACAATATTTTAAGCATTTGAATTTCAATCCTTTTTATAATCTTTTATTCTATTTTATTAATAGTTTATTTATCTTGATACAGATTTTGTATCATTTGAAAGTGAATTAGAATAAAAAATTATAAAATGCATTATAGTTAAAATGTATAGAAGTAGATTATAAAAGAGAACTGCATTCAATTATATACAAATGGATTGTTAAAGTTTTTTTTAAAAATTGCAAAATAATAATAAAACAAAAAAGAGGGGATTAGAAGGTTTCAATAAATAGCTTAGTTTAACACTTATTTATATGCACTTAAGTATCTGTCTGGAAAAATCTTAACTCAAATACGGCATTGAGGTATCTTTGTGATACCACCCAATTTGTAAAAATCTATACATATTTATTCAATGCTTTTTAAATAAACGAAAATGTATGTCATTTAAAATTGGCACTATTTAATTATTACAATAAGATTCTATAATTTAATTATGAACTTATTTATGCAGGAAGTAAAAGATGAAAAAATATCCAAAACTTGTTTTTTTTTTTAAATATATATATATATAAACTGAAGATATAATAACTACAATTGGTATATAAAACAGATATTTTCACAAAAATATTAAAATAAATAAGTAATGTAAAAGTTTGATAGAGTTAATAAATATTAGAAATCGTTTAACCAATAGCATCATCGTTGGTATACATGAGAATAAATATTAATAAACACAGCAGTAAAAAGGGCGAAAAAGACAAGTTTTTTCGAAAAACTGTTAGTAAATATATACAACTACTTTCTTTTTTTTTTTTTTTTTAGAAGAATCCAGTAATAGATGCGCGTAATTAAGAAATTTCTATTACAAATAAAATTATTTTCATACAAACATCTATTATAAATAAAATTATACATATATGCACATATGTCCTACTTAATAAAAAAAAAAATAGTCAAGAGATTCAGACAAACTCTATTTGAAAATTATAACTTTTAATATATATAAATAAATAACAATAGACAATAAATTAATGAAATTGTTTAATACCCTTCTACATATTTGAAACTGACAAACTGTCATTTTATAATCAACTAATCCGTTTCGATATATCTCTTGTTATTCATTTACATAAATTACCTGTGAGAACAAATTTATAAATATACACATAATTGTTCTGTGTATTAATAAAGAGCAAAAGTATTTATTCCTAGGATTGGTTTTTTTTTTTTTAAGGTATAAGATTTGCATATTTTTTTATACTTAGGATTACAGTTAATCCTATAATACAGCTATAAGAAATCATGATTTCACTATGCATTTATCATATAAATTAACGACAATGACTTCAATCTCTAAGATTATAGTTGTTTAAATCACGTGTAACATCATTTTCAGTGCGTGCAATATTTCCTCCGTTTTTATTTTTCTTTACGTTTCACTATAAGAAATATGAAATTTATAGCACACTGCTAAAAAGATACAGTAATTTAATATCATTGAAGTACAGTCTAATGATAAAACTACTCTTAATTTAAGTAAAAAAAATAAAAATCAATAAAATTACTTTTTTTACTTCTAAAAATATTAGTAAATGGTTATTCATTTTGTTATTAAAGGTCATAATGATCGCTGTTTAAGAAGAAAACCTATTTTATTTTGAATTATGATAAAGACTTTGCACACACAAATATAGAAAAAACTCGATAATATTAAAAATCTGTTTTAATAGTCAAATGCCAAAAAAAAAATATGTTATGATAAGTATAGGACATCATCACCAACTGATAATATCTTCCTTAATAACAGTATATGGGAGAAAAGATAATAGATGTCATGGTCTCAGCACCAGTAATAAAAACAATATTACTGATCTCAATCTGACCAATCTAGATTAATCTGAGACTTTTATTCTCTAGCTAACAATGAGTAAATATCACTTACTACAAGGCCTTATAGTGTAGAAATAAAGCATAAAGCTTTCGGTTCTTCTGACTTGGATTCATTTCCAAGTCAAGTGAAATTCTTTTCAAAAGATTTCAAATTTTTCTCTCAAATAACTGTTATTAAATGGATATATAGTTATCCTTAGCTAAGAAATAAAGAGACGGAAAACTACTCAAATATATAATTGGCTAGGCAGGTGAATATTTCACCATCACTGTACCTCTACTTAGGGGTGATAATGAGGTATTTATCCTGCTGTGTCCTATTTATTAGAAAGTTTGTTCTATTTATTGATCCATTATCAAACAATACTGAATGTTATATAGACTGTTTGGCTGGAAAAAAAAGACTATCATATGCTTATTTGTGATCTAAAAAAACATTTTAGTTCACCAAAACTGGATTTATATACAAACCATGAGAGTGGCAAGTGGGTGCACTACCCTTATATGACAAGGTCCATAATAATAATGATGAAGTTTGTGTCATATTATCATGACTCATGTGACAAATTTATATTACACTAAGACATTTACATTTTAGCTAAAAATAAAAGGCCATTTGCAAAAGTAATCATAAATGACTAGGTTAAGTATAAATTGGATAGCTATCTAAATAAAATAAAAATCCTACGCTTGGTTTGAAAATGTTCAGTTACTTAAAATAATTTCCAATTCCACCTGACTTATGAGTATTAAAAAAGAATAGACTAACCATTGAACCATGAGACCTTTTATGATGAGACATCTGTCGTAGATCATAACATTGGTTTAATAAATCAATTCTCTTTACATACAGCTAAAACAGAATTCAGCTACTATTACTACAAAGAATAATATGCTGTTTAAAATTTTTTAAATATACTCAAGTCATAAAACTTTTTAATTAATTAAACTTATACGAAATTTTTAATTAATTTGGAAAACTTTTGAACTAAAAGAGCAAGCATTATTTTAAAACTACATTAAAAAAATATTTCCCTGAATTATTAGAAAGAAAAAAAATCATTAACAATTTGATTAACATTTTCATATTAATTAAATGAAAACAAAGTAGTTTGCTGAAGGAACCAATTTAAAATGCCATTCATTATTTACTAGAAATTGTAAGATTTTTTTTTTGTTGCTTCTAATATTACTCTTATTTGGAGGGGGGGGGGGTTAAGATAAACAATCAAAAAGAAATTTAAAATAGTAACTGATGGCATTTCGTTTTTTTTTTTTTATTTATAATAAGAAAAAGAAATTGAGATAATAAATTCATTATGAAGATTAAAGACTTCCACATGACCCACCACTCTCTACACTATCTCATAACACTGTTACACTTGAACACATGTTGAAAAGATAAAATAATACCCTATATACACAGGTATATAATAAACCCGTGTGTTTCAGTTATGAAGATTAAAATAAATTCGCACTCGCGCTCCATGATTGAGAGAATATTCTTTTTACACAACTAGATTTCATAATTTTTATTTGTATATATATAAGGATTGCCTTATGTAGTTTGTTGCAAAGGTCTAGTGATGCTGTTCAAACAGTTATTTATTTGCATCTTTCTGCAACCAATCTGGTGACGTATTACTCTACTTTGGAATATATATTTTTAAAAATGACACTATTAAATACTATAAAAGTGTGATGTAGTTCAAATTATTGTAAAAAAAAAAAAAAAAAAAATGAAGTTACAACTAAAAATTTTAATAAAAACTCATTATAGCCTACGTTCATCCTTTTTTTTTTTTTAAATGATCAATTCGTGAAATTAATCAGTACTGAATTCTCTAATTCCAAGTTCTTTATTATTATTCTGCTTTTGACTTTTTAATACCAGTTAAAAAATGTTTGTTAATTTTCTTCTTTCTGTTTTTTTATTATTTAATTCTAACTTTGGAATGTGTTGTCCACATTGTGAGTATTAAGGATATATATGATCATTTGCTTCTTAATGTGTAAAGCAAATTAAAGCTCATGATGTAGCTTTAAAATTAAGATATTAAATCAAACTGGTTAAAGCTATAACAAGCAAGAGTCCACTTCCTGTTGCCAGCTGGAGCAGTTGTCTGTTCACTGGCTCCAGAAGGATGGGACTCATTACACTTTCAAGTTTTGAGTTTGTGTGGGGGAGTTTGCCAAGATGTAGGTGAGTATTTGTTTTATCATTTCATCACCTTTACAAGAAATTTTAAATCAATTTCCACTCAAAAGTAATTGAAATTATCAATTGTTTCATTCTATGCAAATGGCTGCTATTAAAAAAGGCAAAAGCCAGTACAAGGAATTCTTGGAATCATTTGACCAAGATTAAAACAGAAAAAGATTTTAAAATGAAACCAAATAATTCAAAAAAGAATAAAGTTACTAGAAATTGTACGTTTAATGATAGGATTGAGAAATGGTTTGAAAGTCAAATTCAATTGAAAAGGTTTGGGGGGGAGGGGAGCTTAAGAATTTCACGTTAACATCAGATATTTATAAAGTAAAGCAAGTTTCTACAGCTATAAACCAGTCAGAGAGGACAGGAAGTAGACCAAGAAACAAACTAGATACAAAAGTAATCTTAAAACTATATAAAAAAAAAGAAATCCCAGCATTAATTCGTTCATGATTACAATATCGTGGTGTCAAATTAGGGGTGGCCAAATGTGGCAAAACAGTGCAAGAGGGGAAAATTATTTTAAATATGAATTCGATTTCAATTTTAGAATCAAACATTATAGATTATGTTTTAAGCCATCTCCCTGCACAAGAATTAAATTTTTCTGATGATTAGATCAAAAGTTATTGGGCCACTTTCAATGTAATTGGGATGCCACAAAAAAATAGAAAATTTTCTAATCGACACAGAATTACAACGAAGTGTATACTGAGCCAAAAAACAATGATTTAAAGATAAAAATAAGTTCAAATGATGTTATAGACCCAAGCAGGAATATTAAGCTGCAATTCACTCAACCCCTTTAATCCAACAATTATTAGGAATAATCCAAAGATTAATTACAAACTTTTAGACTACACAACTAAAACCTTGATTACTAATCAAGACCTATATTTCAATTAAGATAAGCAGAATTCAAATAGGATCAGTACAAGAGTCCCAACTGGAATTCTACTACAATCAAGTCCACAACATGGTTACAGAAACTAGTTATTAGAACAGGTTGGTTGCCATCAATCTTTGTTGTACAACCAAACAATAAGTAAGAATCCTACAATGCTGATCACCATTTTCATAATTGGAATAACCAAGTGGAAATATATAGGTTAGATTATAATCCCTGGAAAACTTTGCAGTAAGATGAGCTGAACAAGTATTTAGAATATTTGATATATATTAAGAGTTGAAAACAGTATGAAGTAGACTTTAATCTTCACTGACTTCAGTATATAAAGTGATATGGTCAAATGGTGTGTTCTCATGGTTCCCAAATAAGGCTAGCCATGGTTTTTAAGACTACAATGAATCAATGTACTTATCATCATGTATTTTTGTAATCAAGGTATTTAATTCCATGTATTTTGTAATTAATCACCTATGTAATTTCTCCATGGCCTAGGTGGGCAGGTAGACTGAATGTGATCCCAGCCCATTTAAACTGGTTCATATTGGTATTGTCATGTTTCCTTAGTTAACAGTACATTTTGGGCAGATAGAATGAGTGTGGTCCCTGCCCATTTGGACTGTTGGAGTGGAAATCACAGGTTTTTGCTTAAAGCTTTGGTCTCTGGGGTGGACACGACAGTCCTGAGGGGTTTGTTGATCTGCGGGAATGAATGGCAATCATTGCCACACCCAGGGAAGGAATGACCAGGCACTGTTCTCATGACCCTCTTTGATTTGGTTAGTGTTCCCAATTGGCTGAACCTACAGGACATCCAGATGTATCTAACCCACTTGCAATTGGGGGCCTTAGGTGGATTAACCTTGTCTAAGGGGTGGGTCTGGGGTCTCACAAAGTGGAGTTTTGGCTGGTTTGGTCATGGATGGGGTCTGGGGGAGCCATATGAGAACCTTCCAATTGGGTTGAGAGTTGGTTCTCCCACATATATTGCCTTGAATGGATGTTTGTGTCCCCTTGATTAACTGTTCCTTGTTTCTGTGGCTTCCTTGATGTTTGAACTTGGAATTCATTTGTTTTTTTAGATACCGGTAATACCCAATTTATTGTGTAAGGAGGTTGGACTGCTTTGATCCACCCCCCAGCTGTATTATAAGCATAACATTATAATCTCTTTGGCCCAGTGGTGCAGGTAACAGAATGTGATCCCTGCACATCTGGACCCATAAGATCTGTTATAATAAAGGTTGCTTTGGAACAACTATAACAAGCAATGGCAAAACATCACGTTATGCCTTGTTCATAATATATCCATTGCCTGGACATGCTACCAGCCTACCTGTACTTTTACTCACAGAGGTCATTAACTTAAATTGTTTTTTCATTTAAATAAATTCATTTTAATTACACTTGGGTCTCGTTTTATGCGGATTATTTTAATGCGATTTTGAAGTTATGTGATTCATGTTTCTTCTTAATATTTTTCATATTTCACTATATTTATTAGATATCAAAAAATTTAAATTATTAATAACTTATTTTGACTTGAAATACTTTTTTTTCTTTAAAAATATAACGTTATATTAGTAGCTAACGTGAATATGGCCTGAAACTGTATTTAGAACTTAGCTTCTATGTAAATAACCTACTTATACTAATGAGTAAATAATAATAATAATAGATTTATATTTACATATAAAAATATCGCAATAAATATTCAAAAATTTTAAACTTTTAAAACGTATTTTATTAATTATAACAGAAATAATTATTTTTTTAGATTTTTAAAATAAATAATAACGAAGATTTTATTGATTTTATAAACTGAAAATAATCTTTCTAATGATAATCTATAATCTTTTTGTTTTGATTATGATATAATTTTTTTTTAATATAGAAACAAAAACCGATTAACACAGCTCAAGACTGAAAGTGGTGCTAGTTGTATGTCACATGATGAATCTGATTTCTTAACAGTTCACAAACAAACGCATATTGTCAAATAGCCAAATAACCACTAATGATTAAAATATGTATGAAAAAATGTAAAATTAAATACTGTAGTTAATAAAAAAAGTAAAAAAAGTTTGTCTTGTATTACTTTTTTTCAAATATTTGAAATTTTTTATTAGTCATACTTTATTTCCTTATTTTTTTAATGCTAATTTTAAAGTAATTTTTCCTTCATGCTTTGCTTTTATGTGATTTCTGAAAATTACAACCCCTATCCCCCATTTTTCAAGGTAAGTTAAGTCTATTTTTGTGCGATTTCTTTTGTGCGCATTTTTTGAGGAACCTATCTACCACATAAAACGAGACCCAGGTGTATTTATAAAATATGTAATCAAGCTTATCTATAATAATATAATAGGATTATATTATTACAAATGTTTTAACCAAGAAAGAAATGATATAAATATGGAATTTATTTAAAATAGCCAATAAACATAAATTAAATTGATATACATGTTTTAATAATAATAAATATTTTTACATTTTTATAAAAATTTAAAAAAATTGCTTCAAGATGTTAAATATCCTTTTATTCTTTTTTCATTGCTTGTATTAAATAAATCTCTAAAAAACAACTCTTCTTTACACTTTTCATAATCCTTCAATTATCTGATATTTTCTTTGTCCAGCACTCCTTTTTAGAACTGTTAAATAAAATTGTATTATATTATTTTTTGTTTATTTATGAAAATGTTCAATAGTCTTATTTTGATACTTTTATATACACACAAATTTATTATTAATTTATATTTAAAAAAATACTATTTAAATATATATATATCATTTTTTAATTTAATAATTTTCCAATATAATAAGAATTATGTAATATTAAAACATATTATATATTAAGTATTATGTGCATATGCATGCATACATAATTAGGTACTTTGGTATTAAACTGGCAATGTAGAGGAGATAGAAGGCCTTTTCACAGCCACAATAAATGTGTAATGTCACAATGATGTCAAATTGAAAGGAAGCAAATCCTGCGAGTATCATATGGAAACGTGTTTTTCTTTATCAACGCGATCTTTTTTATTTGTAAAACTCCAACATTTTCAGTTATTGTCCAGATTTCTTTCTGCCATACTTAATGATATAAAAGAAATGGTTCTGCCAGGATAAAAACCTAGTAAAAGTCTCGTAATTAATATCTATTTTTTGGGTGTGATTTTTGTTCCTTATTTTTGGTTTAATTTGTTTGTAAAAAAAAAAAAATGTTTATTAGCATTTCTGTTGAAAATCCCAGCATACGCTGCAATCACATGCTACATTTTCAGAGGTAAAATTTTTAGTAGAAATCTCCATTTTCTGTGATAATAGTATATCTGAAATCTTTGGTTTCAAGGTGACAATTCCTATTATATATTACAGGGTAAGTTTCATATGCAACTAGTTAATGCATTTTTAGAAATATTATTTAAAAACCAAAATCATATATTGTTTCTTTAATGTGTTTTTAAAGTAACAATTATTTTAGCATAATGGTGTCACTTCACTAAGATTGCAAATCACTTTTTTATTTCAAATGTTGTTTTTAAAAGTTGTTAGTGTGAAAGTCATATATATTTTAATTTCTTGTTCAAAATCATATTTTTTGTTGAAAATGATATGTTTATTATTTTTTTACTTTTAATTATTTTTAGTCCAGCAACATGGAGCATGTATTAGATCTACTATGCCTTTTCACACTTGTATCAATCTCCCAATAACTTTGTAAATCTTGCCAAAATATCATGTACAAGATCAGTGTACACGTTGCTTTTTTTTTTCAACCTTTGCAAAAAATGTGTACAAGATCTGTATACACATTATTTTGATCAGATCACAAGATTTCAAAGTTATCAGTGGATTGATATAATGTGAAAAGACACAGTAGGTCTAATACATGCTCCATGTTGCAGGTCTAATACCAAAGTACCCATAATTAAAATTACGCCAACTTCAAAAGTAAACCAGACTAGCCAAAGAAAATAAACTCTATAACACTATAAACTTATCAACAAATATATGCCAAATGTTACCCACAATTTCCAATTACATCCCACACACCTTTAATATTAAAAGAACTCTTAAACAAGTTAATTTTAATTTTTTAATAATAAAGATTTTTTTAGTTCTTCTCTTTAATTTATTACTTTCAAAGAAGATAGCTTTAGCTTCATCAAAATAAGTGTGACCAGTATATCTTTCATGTATATATAAAACAAAACTAAGATATTTATTTCTAGTCCTATTTTTATGGACCTTTATTTTTTCATTTAAGCTGAAACTACTCTGGCCTACTTATATCTTTTTACAAAAACAAGGGCAATACACACTATTCCTGGATTAGTCTGCCTATCAAAAATTTCCTTTCTATTATTTAATAAATTATTCAATGCAATACCCCTTTTCCAAGCAATTTTCTTATTCCAAAATAAATTAATATTGTTATTTACAATTCTATAAGAAGATAAAATCATATTGTTTTTTAACTCCATATTAAACAGACAAAATTCTTCTTACAGTAGTGCTGCCCTGTGCCAACCAGAGTAATCAATGGATGCTACTGATTTCTCTGGTTGGCACAGGGTGGCACTACTGTATGGAGAGTTTTGCCTGTTTAATAACAGTTATGTGCTAGCATAAGAGATGATGATCATGTGATGTTTAGTAGTTTAACCTCCATATTATTACAATTATTAACAACACAATTACTATTAAATAAAATACTTTTAACAAATTTATCAGAATAGCCAACACTTAAATAATCAATATAAAATTGACCTTTTTGAAACAAAACTATCTTATTAGAACTATTTAAAATAATTTCTATAGCAATAATTTCTTAAAGGAGCCACTTTACGAAATACAGATTGATAGTTATCAGGTTTAATTATAGATCTTAAATCCTTATTCTTAACAAAATGACTAAATACCAAGCAATTATTCTTTATATTTCTTATCAACAAATCTAAAAATTTTATCTAGAAAAACTAATCTCCCATTCTTCAACAAAATATTTTATAGAAGGATCAAAACAATTAAACTTATTTAACAACTATTTCGGTTCTTCAATATACATTTTTCCAAACGTGTCAATTTTATACTAATTATTTGAGTGTTGGATACTCTGATAAATTTTTTAAAAGTATTTTATTTAATAATAATTGTGATGTTGTTAATAATTGTAGTAATATGAAAGATGAAAAAAAATATGTTTTTATTTCTTTGCCTTTTAAATTATCTTCTTATAGAATTGGAAATAAGAAAATTGCTTGGAAAATGATATTACTTTGAATAATTTATTAAATAATACAAGGGAAATTTTTGATAAGACTATTATAGAAGTAGTGCATATTATTCCTTGTTTTCTAGGAAATTATATATAGGCCAGAATAGTTTCAGTTTAAATGAAAGAATAAATATATATATAAAACAGAAATAAATATCTTAGTTCTACTTTATATATACATGAAAGAGATACTGGTACACTATTAATTTTGATGCAGCTATGGTTGTCTTCGTTGAAATAAATGAAATAAAGAGAATTAAAGAATTTTTATTATTATTAAAAATTTATGACTCTGAAGCATTGATCTTGTTTATGAGTTCTTTTATTATTAAGGGTGTGTAGAATGTATTTGTGAAATGTGGATAATATTTGGGATATATTTGCTGTTAAGTTTTTAGGCCTTTGCACTTGGGAAGTCTGCTTTTAGCAGTTAAACCAATGGTTGTGTTATAGAGTTTATTTTATTTTTGGTTAGTTTGGTTTACTGTTGAAGTTGGAGTAATTTTAATTATTTTATTGGCTAGTTTAGCTTTAGGGTTTTAATATTTAATGTAACATATAATATATTTAAAAATTCATAAATTAAAAAGTAATGTAGATATATATTTAAAATATAAAAAATTATATAAATAGTGGAAATTATGTATATTTACATGTGTCTATATAAAAATTTTAAGTTAAAGTTATTGTATAACAAAGAATAATGTAAAATATTTGTATTTTATATCTTTGAAGGAGATTTATAAATAGAACTATCAGATAAATAATAAAATTGCAAAAAAAATGTTTTGTTTTTTTTTAAAAATAGATTTAAGGAATAATTGCTAATATCAAACACAATGTTTTAAGGTATGTTTAAGGTTATTAAAAAATATTCTAACACTTTTTTTTTCATTATTATTAAAATTATTTCTGATTATTATTAAAGTTATCAACATTAGTTTGTAAGTGAAAATAAGTGAATGTAGACATTCTAATCCTAGAATAGTAATTTTAAAAAACAAATATAGTGAAGATAAAGAATAAAAAGTTGATGCAAATGTTGTAAAACATTAATAAAAAAAAAAATCTTTAATCCAAGAAGTTGCTCACATCATAATGGCAAAAAATCTCATAAACCAACTAACTTAGTGTGACTATACCTAATGTATAAAAACTACTAATCAACCTTGCTCTTAGGAAAAAGTACAGAATTCAGGAGGAACCTCATAGATAAGTATATGAAATCTCTACTGACTGACAGGCCAGCAATACCCGAAGAAGAGGGAAGAATAATACGTTTTGAAATGTTGTGTATATACTAACCTGTTTGATATGCTATTACTAGCAGATGAATGTATTTGGAATATTTAAATAAAGTTAAATTTTTCTAAATACATTCAATACACATATTAAATGATGGAAATAGTCCAATATAAAAATACAACTAGAACACCATCATCACAAACCTTCAGAAAAACAATATAACAATAAAGATCAATTTCAACCACTAAATATTTTTTTTAAATGATCACAATCATTTCCACACACATGCAAAAAAAAATCAACTGAATCATCAAAGTTTTACTTTTTAGATTATCAAGATACTATGCAGACATAATAATTTTTTTAATACAGCATGCAGAATGTGTTATAAATATATATCCAATAAATATTAAAATTAAATTATCATTGCATTTATGTGTAATATTTGTCTACATTTCTACAAATTCAGGGTGCTTTAAAGGCACAACAGGAGTATAATGAGAGAATAAAAGATATAATTGTTGAATTGTTGTTATATATCCTCTCTTAGCACAGAAAAATAATTAATTTTGGAAGAATGTAAAATTAAAGGTTTAACCTGGTATTAAAATGATAAAATAAATAATATTGAGAGTTAATGACGTTTAATACCAAGAATTTATATTTAATCATACTATCTTATATCAAAATTAATCTCTGCCAGGGGTACATAATATGCTTTAATATAACATTAATAAAATGTAACTACATTTATAGCATAAGCAAGTTGATTTTCATTTTGTTTATACATATATAAATAATTGTTAATCTTAGATATTATTAATCTATAAATTTAAACAAAAACATTTATATTTACCCATTGCAAATTAAATTCTATTATTTGTTCACGCAATTTAAGATCCTTCAGGCTAATTAATAAACCTAGTATTTGTCTGAAGGTTTGTAATGATGGTATATTAAATGATGGAAATAGTCCAACATATCACATCTTAATTAATAAACCTCTTCCTTTTCTTCAATATAGATTGTATTACTATGAAAAATCCATTACATCAATGCTATTGGTCATCTGCCATTCAAATATATCATTTTAAGATTTTTGCTTAAATTTCTTACATAGTTTTGTAAAATTGATCCAAGTATGGCATCAGTTTACATAATGCTTTTCATGAGTTAAAACTATTTATGCTCTATCTCTGCTAAAGTGATAGTGCTTTGAATATACAGATAATAAAGCAATGGATAAGATTTTAATAGACACAGTATTTAGCTGCTGTAATAGGTGTGGAGGAGAATAAAATTAAAATTCTAATTTTCACTATATGAAATATTACAGTTGATTTTTTAAAAATCCATCTCTAATAATAACAATCTCACATCCATGGTGCCAATGTTCCCTGAATATCATTTTATGTCAATCAACAAATATATATATATATATATTAAAAATATATATTAGTATAAAAAGCATTGTCTCTAATTAGTAGAATTTATGTTTGCTGTTTGAACTTATAAATTTGCAAACAAAATAAATAAAATTAAATCAAATATATCCACAGTGAAATAATCATTCTTTATTATATGCAATGCTCATATTAATCTGAACTATTATATATATAATTGAGATAATTATGTGTTTTATGGCATAACATAGTAATGTGTGTGCAATATATATATAAAGTTGACAGAAAAAATAGAAATAAACACACAAACAAATTTTTTTTATAGATATTCCCTATATTACGCTGGAATAACAGTTAAGGATTAAATAATTTTGAATTTAAATTTTATTATAAATTAAACATTGAAAAAGGTCTAATTAATAATTTATTAATTCTGATTTTGGAATTAAAACAAGGATATTTACAACAGATATACTGGTAATTATAAAATTCCCCTGTCTAGTTTGATTAGCAATTATTTTAATTAATGCTTGTATAACATATTTTGATAAAATTACACAAAGTTGTTTTTCAAAAGATTAAGTTAAATTGAAAAGAGTCGTTAACTTTTTTAAACAAGATAAAGAAAAGTTATTTTTAATTACTATATTTTTCTCCACATTGACTATAAAAAGATTTTAAAGGATTAGGAGAGTTTTAAGTTATACAGAGTTACTGCGAAAATATAACTGAAGGCAAAAGGTTGTAAGTCCAGCTGTTACTACTAATTCACTATGGTGGAGTTGGATTCATATGGAAGCAAGGTCCAGCTTTTTTATGGTTCATTAGTTCATATATTTTGTGTACTTGCTGTTATGCCTGAAGTCAATTCTAGACTAAATGGACCTGACCATGTATGCAAACAGTTACTGGATTATACCTTCCCTCAGTATGATAATAGGCTAGTCTGCTGTTTAGAAGAGATCAGATTGCCTGGTGAGTCCATCAGTTTACTGAAGTGGTTTATATGTATGTTGTTTTATCTATATGCAGAAAAGCACAGATAAAGTACTGTATCATATATAAAAAGTTCAGCTAGTGACTTATTTTAAATAATTTATTTGGTGAAAATAACAGTTGTAATTTTTTTAAATTACAGGTTTTTTTTTAAAATTTATTCAACCAAAAAGTAAGATGTGTTTCCAGTATATTTTATTAACAAAAGAAAACTACAAAAATCTTCATACATTAGGAAACAAAACAAAACTTGTTGCAGTATTTTTTTAAATGTTTATAATTGATCAAGAGTAATCTGTTAAAAAAGAAAACTTTTATGAAGGACTGTCAAAGGTGTAAATATTTTTTAAAGAAAATTTTTATTTACCATAAAAAATAATAAACTAATTAATAACTTTAATTCATACTATCTAATTTTTTATATATACACACATCATGTGTGAATTTATGCATTATTAAAAACGTGTTGAATTGAATTATATACTTCTATGACAATTTGAACATGTTAATTTAAATTATTATGCAGAACATCTGAGTGCTTAAATATAAGCATGAATTTTATGTATATTTTTGACATTGAATTAATTGTGTATAAGAAAATAAAATATAGTTTATTAGGTTGAATTTTTATAAACACCTGTATGTGCACAAATTTCCATGCACAGACACTGAAACAGTATATTCCTACTCTCATAACTGTTTCAACTTTTTTTCTCCATAGCTCCATCTGTGCCAGATTTAAACCTGTCATGAGTACATATATATGGATATTAACATAATTGTATATGTGTTACCACATAAATATATATATAAAATGCAAATAAATAGCTGTACTATCATAGATATATAGATAAAATCACATGTATACATGTGTAGTTCATGTATGACCATGATATAGTGCAATTTCATTTAAATATTATTTAAGTTTCTAAAGCTTCTTAATTTTAGATTGAAATAGTTGTAAACAAAAATCATGTCACTGCAGACCTCTTTTAATGTAGTGTGTGACCAAAGTTTAAAATCTTATTTTTGATATTTTTCTAAAATGTATTTGGTATAAACTCTCAGTCTTTGAGGAATTGAGATGGCCAAATCAAGTTTAAAATATCATGTTTAAAATTTAAACAAAGAATTAAATCAATTTAGTAAATTAAATTACAAAACATCAGATAGGTGCTAATGGATTCTTGAGCAGTAAATAATCTTGTTGACAGCAAGGTGTTCTAATCCTAGAATCATATAAATAGGCCATATTTCAGGCTGTAAAATATATATGTTAAAAGTCTACAGAAATGTCACCAGTCACCACACCAGTTTGACTTCTGATATGGTGGAGTAAAAGTGCATTAGATTTGCCATTTTCCTGAGGAGAGGTGATTTCTGGTCCAGTTCTACATGCTTAATGACCTATCATCATTGTTGTACAAATGTGAAGCCTTCCAGCCAACTGTCTACCACAAAAATACCATAGTTCAAACCAAAGTCTATCTGGAAATCAAGATTGCTATTACACCTGCTGCCTGATGTGCCTAAATTTTCAGCTGTGATGAAGAATATTGGTAACCTTTTTATAAAACACCATAGAGCTATTAGTCAATTTCTAAACCATATTTAAAAATACCTAACTGAATATTCAAATCTAACCTATTAAATGTATATAAACTAAAATCTAAAGTTTGTTTCAATCTACCTAAAATTAAATCTGTTAACTTCTATTTTATTATTCTAATTATGATGATTGTAATTTTGGTAGTACTGCAATTATGCCTAATATCTATTCATTCTGTTTTATTTTCTAAAAAAAAATGAATATTTATGTTATAATATGCCAAATATTTTAAAATAGTGAGACTTTTAATAAACTTTTAACATAGGTATAGTTATTAATATCTCCATTTTAATATTTTAGTAATGCTATTTAGCTCACCATAGCACTGTTTTGAAATCCTATTATGTCAGATAATAACTAAATAATACGCACCTGTTATTATTGATTGATTTAGATTTACATCATATTATGTTTATATTTATATTTTGTAATTTTTAATACCTATTATTTAGAAGTAATAGACTAGCCTTAAAGATGGTGATAAAATATATTTATTAATGTCTTATTAATTGGCACTAAATATACTTTCCCCTCCTTAATTAATGATTAAAGATGCAGATCGAGTATATTCAACTAGATTGATAATTTAGTTTTAGCTTTTGGAGTTAGCATAATTATAATGTTATTTTAAGAACTGGGTTCTGTTATCTATACATATAGAAGCAATCTATTTTAGGTGCCATTAATTTTAATTATATATATTTGTATTTTACTTGTGTGTTGCAAGTGTGTTTTTACTAAGTACACTTAATACATTTGCATCTTGCTGCATTTTCTGATGGGTTCACAGTAGAGACCATTCCCATCCACCTTTAGTTCAAGTATAGCAACTTTTATTAGAACTGGAACATGAGGGTCCAGACCATTTTTATAAAAACTATCTGAGTCCCTGATATTGAATTGTTCATATTTCAATTGTAGCAAGCCATCTGGTCTTAGAGCATTATGTATTTTAATGCGGAAGCCCATGAATAATTACTCTCTCTCTCTCACTGTGAACTTATTTTGTAATGTTTTAGTCAGTGACAGTGTATATATGTGGATCTAGAGTGGCCAGTTCTTTCCTCTAATTAAATTATTGTTCAGCATTAGTCTGAAACCTGAATCTTTGATTACTGTATATATATATATATATATACAGTTAAAGATTAAATATATATATATATATATATATATATATATATATATATTAATCTTTAACTGAGGTTTAAAGTTTATATATGTGCTAGAGATAATCTCTAGTTTAGAAAATGATTAGTAATAATCATTATTGTATTTATCTGAGATGGATAGTGTCAAAGTTATGAGTGATGTGAGTTTGACAATGGTAAATAAAAATTTAACAATATAGATAAACAGCACCTATATGACTGCTGTAATGAGTAATCTATCTTAGGATAGCATATTCACTTGTAAAATTGGCTAACCAAATGTAAGAATAGGATTGGCATATTAAATGATATAGGCATAAATCTCATTAATCGCACATACACACACACCTATTAAAAATGTTAAAATGAGATAGCTGTATAGTTTCATCCACTATGTATTGCAAGTGTGCAATAATCACACACATTTAATACTATATAATTATTATCTTTTTTTTTTTGTTTTATTTGATTTTATTCTATTGAAATATAAAACCTCATTTCATATTTTTTGCTCACAATCCAAATTCCAATTCCATTAGTATTATATAGGTATGCTGTGCATTATAGTTAATCATTGATATTAACTTTAGTTTTAATCTAATTCATATGTTAAGTAGCTCATTTTAACCCCTTAAATTAAATTGTTAGTCAGTTCTTGAGTCTCATGTCTCTCCCTGTTTCAGAGCAGGCTCACAGAAGAAATTAAGACCCGTGTGTAAACCTAAGCAAAGCCATTCATATGGTGTTAAATCACAGAGTACTGGTGAATAAATTGAAGCTTGGTTGGATTCAGGACCTCACCATCACATTTCACTCAGCTTTGGGGTATTTTACCTGGACCCTGAATTTTGTTACATGAATGTACAACATGACCATTACAACACATAAATCAGTCATTAATTATGTATTATAAAAAATGAATTTCATTTATAGGTTTATGACAATTCAAATCTGTTCATAAATTTTTATACAAGCATGTCTGTGTGCTAATATATGTGTTTATGTAAACCTATTATGAAGTATTTATCAATCACAATACAATAGCTTTTTTTTATATAATCAAAATCAGATGGTTTAATTTATATGTATAGCTGCATTCTGCAGACCTTAATTTCATTTTATTGTTAATAATAAATTGATATTTCACTGTTAAAGTTATCCCAGTGAATTTATTTAATCTTAAAATATTTTAGAATATTATATGTTTGTATTACATCTCTTGATCACAGTAATAGTTATAGAGCTTTTGCTTTCTGAGATGGATTAAAACGCAACAGTCTGTTATATAAAAAGGGTTTATATTTAGTGTTTATGGACATCCAATTGATGATAATTCTGGTTTGTACAAAGAGGATATCCTTTAAAGTTTATTTTATTTTAATTATTTATTTAGAAAATTAAGGTTTTAGTTAGCTAGTACATTAATGGTAACTAAGTGGCCAGAGCATCAAGGCTGATCAGCATGTTTTAGTATCCCAGCTTTATTGGTATATATTCTTATGGATTAGTACTTAAGTTTGTGCATTCAAATTATTTTTTAAATAATCTGCACCAAGTTGTCAAGGGCTAAATAATTAGTCTAGTCTACAGGAGACCCATTTCAAATCCAGTCACAAGATTGTCTGTTGATTTATTTTATTGTTGATTATCCAGATGATAATGATTATTTTTACTTTTGTGTAATGTGGGTGAACATATGGTTAATATAGTTAGCTTTAGTTTTGTATTGATCTCTCATTCTCATATTCATATGTACTTAATTTAATATTTAATTTTATAGTAACTGAGATTGATGATGATGATTTTCCATCACCAAAGGTTCACCATTACAATAGATAGATGGATAGATGGGCAGGCAGGGTTTACACAAACAATGAATAAAATTAAAAAAAAAAAAAAAATTAACACGCCTCTGGAAAGTGAAATGATTACATGTATGCAAATAAATATATATTTATATGAAATGATTATAGTAATAAGATTTTTTTTTTTTTCATTTTACTTTCATGAAAGTAATAGTCAAAATCCTATTTTTATTTTATATAACAAAGTTATTTTAAGCTTTTCCGAAATGCATTTAAAAGTTTACTTAACTGTTCAAACTTACATTTCAATTTAAATGATATGCTTTACATTTATTTCAATCTAACAACCATCATTTTAAAAAGGTGAATTGCAATTTGGAATGTAGATTGAACTTTATAAAAAAAATAAAAAAATGTTCACTCTATATAAAATTAGAAAATAAATTTACTTTATTGTCCCCAGTTTAATTAATAATAATAAAGTAAAAAAATTATTATTATTTAAAGAGTTAGGTCTATATTCATTTATTCCAATAATAATAAAAAATAATTAAATGTTTATTATTCGATATGTCATACGGGCATTTAAACACCAAAGTAACATAAGCAGCAAATGCTAAAAATAATTATCTCTTGTTTATATGCTTCCACTTTATCACACTATATAGGGATAAATATAGTCAACGGTTAATTATTCAGCAAGACTCATTAGAAGACCAAAGAAACAGATGTACTTTCAATCAAGGAACTTCTAGTTCTCAGGTCTAAACTGCCCAGAACATTAAATCACTTAAAATAATATATTTCAATATTTACTGCTATAATAATAGAGTTAAATTATATTTTGTTTCAACTATGATGATTTACAAAAATGCTAAACAACATTATAATCAAACAGTGGAGTTCTTTAGAAACACTAGATCATTGCTTATTATCACATAGATTGGTGTTTGAAAGTAGTCTTTGTTATACGATAGAATTTAATTTTCCTCTTTTTTTTAAACAACAACAAAAAAAAAATGATTCCTAGTTTCTTTGAAATTTGAATTTCCACTTTGCTTTATATTTTGAAACTTATAAAAATAGTGGTAAGGCAAAAAAAAAAACCTCTTACTTAAAGATAAATAAGTTATTGGCAAAAGATAAAAAAAATTATAGAAAAATAAAATACTTGAAAATCTATGTTCAAAAAAAACAACAATCATTCTTGACTGTAGTTTTTTTTAAAGCTAAATCAAAAAAAAAAAGTATATATAAAGGCAAATAGATCAATATGGTAGGTCATGGGAAGCAAATAGTACAATAAATAAATCAACAGTAGTCATTAATATTATTCCTTCCACAAACTCTTCATATTTTTTGAAATCTGAATGATTTTTTAAAATTTGTATAAAAATATAAATATTAAATTGTAAATTCAAGTAAATGATCAGTAATATTCGCTTATAGTTTTGAATGTTGTATTAAAGTATCCAAACAGCTCTCTTAAAACAATTTGTTTCACATTTTCAATTTCAAATCATCAATTACCTATTAGTGGATTTTTAATTTTGTCTGATCTGAATAATTAATTAATAGTCAAGATTCTAAAATATGTAAATGATTTATTTTAACTCTGTCATAGGATATGGCATATAATACTTAAATGTTTATTTTTATAAGACTACATCATGGTTACTTCAAGATTTAAGATCACTGCAATCTTCATACTTAATGTGGAAAAAGGTTTGCACATTATATTAAAATACACTAGCAGATAACTTTTCTAATCATGAGTTATGTTTAAGTTCATAAAACAATTGCTTTAGGAATGCTATTTGGCTCATCATTTTAATGTAATGCCAAAGATTGTGATTGGCTCATTAATTGAACATTATTTGAATAATAATTATATATTTAACTATTTTCATCATCTAATATTAAATGGTAAATGTTTAACAAGGAAAATCAAACTGTCTAAACTTTTAAAATACATTCAACTGTTAGAAATGGCACACAGGTTAGTATGTAACACAATGTTTTGAGTGGTATTTTTCTCTTCTTTGAGTGTTGCTGGTCTGATTAGTTGTAGTAGCAGCACAGAAATCAAACCTGGACATTTAGAATCATGAATATTAGTTTTACAGTAATGCTCTAACTATCCTAGTTGATTACAGCATCATTTTAAATTCCATATTCACAAATTTAAGGTTCAGATTGATTTCCATGTTAGTATTGTATTGATCAGATAAGCAACATTTGAAGAAAAAAAAGTAGAATATCTCTCAAATCATCAAACAAACTTTGTTTGAATAAGTTAATTTATAATGTGACCACTTATTTTGCCTAGAAAATAAATATAGGTACAATGTAGTATCTAAAAAAAATTCTGTTTTATTATGATTCTAAAAGACTGGTTAGTATTATCTCTATTAATTTAAATTAATACTCTATTTTATGTATTTAAAGCTGTATGGTTGCATTTGTATTTATTTAAGAATATGTCAATACCCAGGTTGCTATCTTCCCAAACACTGATTTTGAGAAGTTATGTCTAATTTTCATAATTTATCTGATGTTAGCCTCCTCTTTAAAAAAAAAAAAGAGAGAGAGAAATAAATAAATAAAAAATTAGTTTTGTTTCTTTTTCTTTTTTTATTATTCAAAGTTAGATAGCTCTAATTTCAAAAGTTTCAATTAATAGACACATATTTTTTTTTACTATAAAATAAAACACTTGAAATCGTTTTCTCTGTATTTATTTAAATTATATATAAATCATTTCTGGTGCAAATGTTATACATTCCTGTCAGATATAATAACCTCCCTTTTGTTAATTATCATAATTGGAATCACATGTTATTCTAAAATGAGTATAAAGAGGGCAGTTTTGAAAGCATAATAGTCACTTCTTCATCATCACTATCAATTAATCATATTATTTTCACTTGCTGAATTCTACAGCCAGGTTATTTAAGTTTTAATTGTTTTGAACAATAAAGCAAGATGTGCTGCTAGAAACAATACTTATCCAAACAAACAACCTCTTCTGAAGTTAAACCACTAAACATCACATGATCACCATTTCTTATGCTTGCTCATAACTGTTATTAAAACAGGCAAAACTCTTCATACAGTAGTACTACTCAGTGCAAGCCAGAATAATCAATGGATACTAGAAGACTTGTGCAAAAAATCCCTATCTAGTGCCTACTCATCCAATATCCCCAGACTAGTTTCTGGCTTGTGGTCTATGTTAGTGAGGAGCCTCAGATCTGACAGCACTGCACATAGATCTTAGGATCTAATGCAATCCTCCAGCAGCCACCTTTTATCTCTATTTAACTATATAATTATGAAAATAAAGTTAAAAACACAACAATATTTTCAATCCAAGGCCATTAACTTATATAGTCATATAGGTCTGAACTCAGTTCAGTATCCAACACATTGGTGTCTTTGGTTCTTTAATAACCATAGACACCACTACCCTTTTAGGCAGGATTGGTGTTAAACCACTAAACATCACATGATTACCATTTATTATGCTTGCTCTTAACTGTTACTAAAACAGGCAAAAAAAACTTTCCATACAGTAGTGCCACTCAATGCAAGCCAGAGTAATCAATGGGTGCCAAAACCAGAGCTGACATCCATTGATTACTCTGGCTTGCAATGAGTGTCACTACTGTATGGAGAGTTTTGCCTGTTTTTTTCTCTTCTGAAATTGTGGTATTTTACTTTAATCTCTTTAAATTTCTACAAATGGAGGAAAAGAAAGCAACTTTACTGTGGAGACAGGAGCTGAAACTTTAATGATGGAATTTGAGG
This sequence comes from Epiperipatus broadwayi, assembly GCA_028023455.1. Classification (NCBI taxonomy): domain Eukaryota; kingdom Metazoa; phylum Onychophora; class Udeonychophora; order Euonychophora; family Peripatidae; genus Epiperipatus; species Epiperipatus broadwayi. The sequence continues at coordinate 471,228 of JAQFVV010006421.1, read as the reverse complement.
TACTATATGCTTTATTATCTTGCAAACATATTCAATTTTATTCAGTCTTATTATAATGTTTTATCTGAAATTAGAAACTTATTGCACTATTATGCCATTAATTATATTGATTTTATTTGATTAATCTATGGTCAGGCTGTTTTTGCTCATTATAAAATATAATTAAGGATTCATATTTATTATAACTTGCTTTTTTTATACCTGAATTCAAATATATGCTTCACTTTACAGAACCTGATTCTAGAAAAGAATTACATTTGAATATACATATTAGTTTATAATGAACCTGCCATATTTATATACCCGCTCTGATATAAATATATTTGCAACCTGTTTAATATAACTCAATTATATTGCACATTTATAATTTGCCTGTCAGGATTATAGTTTGCCTATATAAAATATAGAACCCCTTTTTGTTTGAACATAACTTTAATATTCATTTTCATTGTGAAAGTTTGTTCTTTAATTTAAATGATCACTTTGATCTGTACAAAGTTATGACATGTGGATAAAAGCTCCTTTCATTATAAAGTCAATAAGATTTTGTAATATTTCAAAGAAAAATTGCCATCCTGCTGTATTGTTTTAACAAACGCAAACTCACTATTATAGAAAAATTCCAATTGCCTAGTAAGAAGATATATATGATCATTTGGAATTGTTCTTGAAGTGTAGTCTTAAATAAGAAACAAGATAAATAGTCATGACAGTAATCAAACCGATTGGGGAAAATCATTTTATTCGGAAAAAAAAAAAGTGAAGACCACTTAAGATTTTTTTTTTTTGCCTTTTATATTTTACTATTGTAATGTTTGAAATGTTATGTGCATTTAATATTTGTCAGTCTCATTTTATATTTTTTATTCAGATGTGTTGTATTTAAAGATGGTGTATAAACACTATTTATAAATTTATTTACTTAAGATATATAATATCTTATACAGAATCTTCCAAAGCATAATGGCAATTCATATTCATTTGACCTTTCCATAATTTCTCTCATTACCTGGATATGATCTACTGTACTAAAACGACTTTTAAATCTAGCTTGTTCTCTTGTTTGGTAGAAATCCAATGTTCTCTGCAGATAATTAAAGCACTGAATCATCAAGATATAGATCCATAATATTGTCATATTTTAAAGAATATTTATAAAAATGCAACAGCAACAATTAGATACTAGAAAAGTCAACATTGAGAAGGGTGTTAGTATTTTGTGGATTAAAATAGGAAAGTAAATGGAGATTATTTAAGTCATTTAGATTTTGCAACTGACATAGTTGTTTTTGCAAATAATGCTTTAGAGCTGCAGGTAATGTTGCAGGAGTTATCAGACGAAAGTAGGAAAGTAGGACTAAAGATAAATGTTAAAAAGACTAAAGTAATGTCTAATGGATTTTCTCAAATATGAAAATAAAGATTGATTATGATGAGTTAGAAGAAGTTAGCAGCTACAAATACCTTGGTCAGATTATTACTACAGATGGAAACATAATGGATAAAATTAGTCATAGAATTAAACTTGGTTGGAGTGCTTTTGGTAGAAATAACTTGATACTAAAAGGAAATATGCCTATGTGTTTGAAAAGGAAGGTTTTTAATAAATGTGTTTTACCTGTTCTTACTTATGGATCTGAGACTTGGACATTTAATATAACAGCAATAAAGAGACTTCAGACCACTCAAAAAAGTATGGAGAAATGCATGTTGGGAGTAACAAAAAGAGATAGAAAATGTGATATATGGGTAAGAGAACAAATAGGTGTTGCTGACTTCATCAAAATAATTAAAAGACTGAAGTGGAGTTGTGCTGGACATATTGCTAGAAGAAATGATAATGGACAATTGAAATCTTAAACTGGATTCCAAGATATTGTAAAAGACCCAGAAAGAGACTGCAAGTGAGATGGATGGGTGGATAGAATAAGAAAAGTGAGCAGGGGTGATGTGGAGAAGGGAAGCTAACGATTGGAGAAGATAGATTGAACTTGGAGAGACCATCCTGCAGTGTATGATGACCGAATCTTCATTAAATAATAAGCTAATAAATATTATTAAAATGCTGTCATTCAAAATATTATAAAGATATGATTAAGATATTAGCTACATAACTGATTATATGTTTTATTTATTCCCCTAAAACCTTGTTTTTTTAAAAAAAATATTTGAAATTTAATAAAAAAAATTGATACGGTTAGTAAAATGTGTATCTTAATGTGAATATATATAGAAATTCATTACATTCCCATAATAAAAATTTAAGATGTACAAGTTTATATAATGATATTCAGTTTTATTTATATACAGACACAATACTCTACAACTGTACTATTTATTTATAAAAGATATGACATCTTCTGTAATGAATTTATGTTAATATTGACATTTATAAAACATATTTTACTGAAATAATATTTTGTCTGATTCATGATTTCTTTAATTTAGTGGAAACATAACTTGATCTTATTAATCAGTTCAAAGTACTCAGATTAAAATACTTCAAATTTTTAAGATATATCATTTATCTTTTACAAACATCTCTAAATTTGAAAAAGTGTTAGTTTTCAAAATTTGACAAGATTTTAAAGGTGATAGTTTAAAACAAAATGTCAATAAGTATAAAATCTTACATTAAAACCTCATCAATTACTTTTAAAAAAATTTTTTTTTAAAGAAAAAAAACAAATGTTCACCCTATAAATAGAACAGATTACACTGCCATCTTTTATAAATGAAGTCTCAGAAAGCCACTTATGTAAATATGTTTGTATTTTTAAAATAAAATAATTAGTTTGAAAATGGTTAAATATATTTTATTTCAGATATCTTTTTTTTACCCAATAGTTACTATAAATAGATGATATGAAGAAGAAAATTGGCTAAGTAACATGAATTTCATAGCCAGTAAAATAATCATCAGTAATAATTCACAATTTGGCAGTTAAAATCTAAATAATTCCAAAACAAAACATACACCCATACAAATATTAGTGCATAATTTGTAAAATACAATATTGTGAATCAAAAGCATTCAATAATCTACTGATTAAATGTGATGGATTTAAATCCAGATTACATAAAACAATTCCCAACATAGATAAAATACAAATCTTTTTTAAAATATGCAAATCAAAACATCTCTTAGTTTTTTGTTTTTTTTTGTTTAAGTGCCATAGCATCGGCCGGGACGCGAACCCGCAACCCGGACAAGTACCTGCAAGTGCAAGGCTGTCGCGCTGACCTCTCGACCACCAATGCAAGGCATGTGTTTAGTATGGAAAAACTTGATTTTATGATATATTGCAGTACTTATTTGCATAAAATGTTTTTTTATATTCTTCATCATAGCTAATGATAAATATATGCCTGAAAAAAATGCTCAATTTACATGAAATTAAACTAATGGATTATTTATATAAGTCAAAAACCATTTGTACATAATGTTATGAAACTACTTATGAAATACACTCATTCTGGGTTTTAGTTATTTGCCATTATTTAAAATTTCATTTTTTAAACTCTTTTATTATTATTATTTTTGAAGAAAATCTATTCTTTTACAAGATAAAAATGAAATCCATAAATAAATCAGTGTAGCTCATACAAAAGAAATGTGACTAAAATCTGATTACTGATAATAAAAAAAACTGTTGTACATATGCATATGCTAAGGGGCTACTGACTAATTTTATCTTTATATATATATATTATGATCAGTCTCATATATATATAACATTTTAAAAGCAGTCTCTTGGATTAAAAATATACTTTTGTTTAGTTTTAAAAAATTAGAATTAATAAGAAAATACACACACACATATAACAAGAGTATATTAATAGGGGCATTTTATGAAATAAATTTTGAGTAAAAATGATAGTTATAAATTCACTTGTACTTGGCTTACAATTTCTATTTATTATGAAATTCATTAAAACTTTCACCAATGTAGAAATTTTCATATATTTTAAAAGGGTAGCAAGCAAACTGTCAAATAACCACAGGTGATGATCAACTTTTAGTACCTGATTTGTAATATATTGTTTTAACTTTAGGCAGAAATTTTAATATATGTTTACATTTTTTAAAATAATGATTACATTATAATTATGTCAATTTTCGATTTGTATTTTTGGGTTAATATTTCTACAAATATCAAATTATTTTTCGTAAATTCATTGGCTATACAGTACGCTTTTAAAATTAGCCAATGTGATCGCCATTAATGGCACATTTTCAATAATTTTTTGTTTTTATATTTTGTATTGACCTTATTTTGTATTTCATGCACGTAAATTTTCACTAATTTGTTGGGGTTTTTTTTGTATTTTTGGGTTAATATTTCTACAAATATCAAATTATTTTTCGTAAATTCATTGGCTATACAGTACGCTTTTAAAATTAGCCAATGTGATTGCCATTAATGGCACATTTTCAATAATTTTTTGTTTTTATATTTTGTATTGACCTTATTTTGTATTTCATGCACGTAAATTTTCACTAATTTGTTGGGTTTTTTTTTGTATTTTTGGGTTAATATTTCTACAAATATCAAATTATTTTTCGTAAATTCATTGGCTATACAGTACGCTTTTAAAATTAGCCAATGTGATCGCCATTAATGGCACATTTTCAATAATTTTTTGTTTTTATATTTTGTATTGACCTTATTTTGTATTTCATGCACGTAAATTTTCACTAATTTGTTGGGTTTTTTTTTGTATTTTTGGGTTAATATTTCTACAAATATCAAATTATTTTTCGTAAATTCATTGGCTATACAGTACGCTTTTAAAATTAGCCAATGTGATCGCCATTAATGGCACATTTTCAATAATTTTTTGTTTTTATATTTTGTATTGACCTTATTTTGTATTTCATGCACGTAAATTTTCACTAATTTGTTGGGGTTTTTTTGTATTTTTGGGTTAATATTTCTACAAATATCTATATTTTGTATTTTATATCTTGTACTACAAGCTTCGCTTGTCAAAAAACACAAAGGGCCCCCCTCCCCAACAACTACAGCGCTATGCGTTGTTATAATTGGCCACATTTTTAAGATTAGTTTTCATGCATGTACATTTTAAATAAATTTTGTATTGACCTTATTAAATTTTCACTAATTTTTTTTTTTTTTGTATTTTTTTTTCAGGACCAAGAAACATGCTGGTGTTCAGTCAGTGTGTATCACGTGACATTCCTTTTGTTTTACGTTAAAATTTTTATATTTTTGCCATTTTACTTTGTATTTTATCACATGATAACCCGATGACATATTACCCTGAAGGCATACCGATTTAATGTTGCGCTTTTTAACGTGACGTGTTCACGTGATATGCGGACACATCTTAGCGAGTAGATGTGTCTGCAGATCACTTGGAGACGTTATCTTAAAAATCGCAACATTAGACCGGTATGCCTTCAGGGTAATACGTCATCAGGCAAATTATCCGTATTGACCTTATTAAATTTTCACTAATTTTTTTTTTTTTTGTATTTTTTTTTCAGGACCAAGAAACATGCTGGTGTTCAGTCGGTGTGTATCACGTGACATTCCTTTTGTTTTACGTTAAAATTTTTATATTTACTTTGTATTTTATCACATGATAACCCGATGACGTATTACCCTGAAGGCATACCGATTTAATGTTGCACTTTTTAACATGACGTGTTCACGTGATATGCGGACACATCTTAGCGAGTAGATGTGTCTGCAGATCACTTGGAGACGTTATCTTAAAAATCACAACATTAGACCGGTATGCCTTCAGGGTAATACGTCATCAGGCAAATTATCCATAAGTACCCTTTTGTTTACATATTTATATGTATCAAAATATCTTGTGGATTTGAAATTTGAATTGATTAAAAGGAAAAACAAGAATTAAATTTTCTTGGATTCTGGATTTGCAGAACGCTAGTGATTGAATTAATTTTGTCAATTCAAGCAACATGTAAAGATTTTGGTTTAATATTTAAAAAATTCAAATTCTTTATCAGCCAATAATGAAAAAAATTCCTCAGTAACTTTTAGTTTGAATGGTTATCAACTTGCAAATGTACATCAATTTAAATATCTTTATAGTTTTATAAATAGAAATATGAGCACAATATAAACCCCAATGTGGTGCTGTTGCTTTTAACAACTTAAAAAATAGGGTATTTTATCACAGGCAAATAATTATTAGCTGTTATCAGTATAAAGAGCTGTTTACTTATCTAATTTATTGTGTTGTAGTAAAACTTTGACATTTTATTTTTGCAATATACAGACATTAGAAAGTTTATTTATGAAGGTTCTGTAAAATTTTAAAAATACAATGATGAGATTATAAAACCACTCAATATATTTTTCAGCTTAATGGATATGAAACTATAGAGTTGACTGTTATAAAATTGAACCTTTATTAGAGTGAATATGTAAAATTAGTGTATAATTCAAGTCTTGAACTTAAATGTGGTTTTTGTGGGAGAGGAAGAGTTTGTCTATATTGCAAGGATTTTCTCAAAAATATTCTAAAAAAGAATAATGTTAATTATTTTCAATAGGAAGATTTGATAGAGAATAGAATACATTGGAGTGCTACAACTAGTTTTAAAAAAGTTTCCTACCAAAGAAATTAAAAATCGGTATTGAAAAATATCAAATAAACAGACAAATAGACCAGCAAGTTCTATAAGTGAATGCTCTTGTGATTTATAGAATGTTTTTTATAGTTATTGCAAAATAAATTTGTATAACATTTTTTTCCCCTTGGAGTTAAAATTTCCAATGCTAGTTTGTGATTGGCTATTATATATAGAAAATATCAATCACTCTCCCAAACACTGTTTTTTTTTCAGAAACACTCCTTTATGAATAAAGTCTGAATATACACATATACATTTCTAGTACAAAGTTATTTTAAATAATTTGTATACATAATTTTTGACAATATAAGTCATTTTTTATTACAATTGTTTTCATAGTTCACTTATGCTATTTCATGAAGGCTTGATTACATATGCATACCAGATGGTAGCATCTAAAAATTTCATATCCAGTTCTGCTACATCCATGTCCTTACATTAGCTTTTACCTTAAGAATTTTGTCAGGAGTTTGAATCTAGCACACCTAGAAATTTTAAATTGAATGCACCTTTTCTTAAGCAGTCAACTTTTACTCCTTTTTTACTATCAATCTATCAGCAAGAAATTTAAAAACATCATAATGTTTTGAATCTAAGCAACTTGCTTACATAGTTATATAAATTTGACACAAAAATGTTACCTATACATCTTAGTATGCTCAGTATTTTAATAACTAAGTATATATTTTTTTTTGTCAGAGTTATCACAGAACCAATCATTTATTGATGGCAGAACTGAAGTAGCAGAAATAAATTTGATATTTAAAAGGATTGTATATGATCATACCATGTGGGTTTTAATTGCTTGTAGTTGCAATTTCTGTTATGACTTTCCACTTTATCTTAAACTTCTTAATGGTGTATGGAGCCGTGCTATTTGAAGTCATTGAGTAAATATGTTGAGTAGATTAATATGGCAATGTTTGTGTTAAATAGAATTGTATATTTTTAATAACATTTATATTTTTTCCTCATATCTAAGTATTATTTAATAAAGCTAGTTTTTATATAATAAGTAGACAATATACTGTGCCAAGATTTTTCATCTTCAGAAGATGTCTCGATGAAAAGACAAATAGATAGCTGTAGTAGTTAAACTTTAGATCATTACTAATATAATGAGTATAAAAGTATTTATATAAAATGTAATGTATACCTGCATTTAACAGCATATAATTAGAATATTTTATCTTTATTTATCATTACCATTATTAAAATAATTTAGAAGGAATTTGAACCCAGACTTTCAAGCCCTTCAGCTATCCACTCCATCTTATACAATCAATACTCATGATCACTTACATGTGAAAAAGATAAATGATCTCCAATATACGTATTTTGTGCTGAACTAGCACTCAACAATTGGTCCAGATCACCATCTTCCACACACATATATAATCAGTGCTCAGTTTATATTAAGATAGCAAATTTTCAACTTTAGTGGACAGGCTTCAATCTTCTCCACCCTGAAACTCTTAAGCCATTCATTTATATCATAGAAAATCTGAGAATGGAATGTTCAAAGCTCTTGTTGAAGTCAATATTATTGTCATATTCATGTTGACTTCTAAGTCACTCTGAACTTTCATGTATAGGACCTTAATATCTGCTTTTAAATATACAGAAGAGGGATGGTCAGAAATTCAAGTATATTGTCTATACTAAACTTAATGTAATTTACAAGGGATTTGAAATCAGACTTTCAAACTCCCTACAGCTATCCACTCCATCTTATACAACAAAAATACAAGAGCATACCCATGTGATAAATGATCTCCAATATACATATTTTGTGCTGAATCAGAACTCATCAGTTGGTTCAGATTACCATCTCCCACACATAAATATTATCAGTGCTCAATATATATTAAGATAGTCAATCTTCGAATGTTAATGGACAGGCTTCAATCTTCTCCAACCAATTGATGAGTGCTGGTTCAACATGAAACGTGTATATTGGAGATCATTTATCTTTTTCACATGTGTATGGTCATGTGTGTCATTTGTATAAGATAGAATGTATAGCTGTATGGAGCTTAAATGTTTGAGTTCAAATCTCTTCTCAATTGCATTAAGTTCAGTATAGACAATATATTTACATTTAAATATTACACCTTCAGCCTATATTCTGCCTAACTCTTTTCTGTATATTTAAATGGACATATTAAGGTTCTATACATGAGAGGACTGAGTGAATTAAAGTCAACATTGATAAGGGCTTTGAGTGTTCCACTGTCAGATTTTCAATGATATATATGGCAGAAGAGTTGCAGGGTAGAGAAGGCTAAAACCTGTCCATTAGAGATTGAAGATTTACTATCTTAATATAAATTGATCACTGATTATATATGTGTGTGTGATATGGTGATCTGAACTAATTGATGAGTGCTGGTTCAGCAAGAAATATGTATATTGGAGATCTCTTATCTTGTTCACATGTCTGTAATCATGTGTATTGGCTGTATAAGATGAAGTTAATAGTCATAGAGGCCTTGAAAGTCTGAGTTCAAATTCCTTCTCAATTACATTAAGTTCTAGACAGTATACTTGTGTTTAAATATTTATTAAAATATTAAAGCCATTTATGAATACTCCATTCCATATCAATATCTGAAAATATGACATTCTATAACATCCTATTTGAAATTAAAGATGAGTATTCCATTACGTTACCTAAAGTTTTATTTATTAAAAATAATATTATATTAGATTTAATATTCAGACAACTACATATGTTTTAAGGCACAAATTTATCTAAAGAGCAAATATTCAAAAGTTTGTTACATCTGATATTCTGTTCCAATTATCATCCAAAAAAAGAGTGAGGTTTTAGCTTTGAAAAAAATGTTAGTGTTACATCTTAATGAATCTCAATGGCTCACAACTTTTATCTTTGCCTTTAGTTTAAAAAATAAGATAATTTGGATGGTTATTTTTTTTTTGTTGTTTTCCAAGGTTTTGAACTAAGTAAAATGTAAAGACAAAATGAAAACTGTCAAAAATATTGAAACTATTTGTGAGTAGTAAAAGTAATTTGTCTCTGGTTTTTACTCATATTTCATGATTATTACATGTACTTTAATACCTATTTACTGTCCTAATAGTAATCTTTCTTTTATATACTGATACTATTAATAATTATTATAGAAATGAATAATGGAAAACAAAGCAAAGATCTCTTTTATTTACTAATCTTGTTGAGATTAAATTTGCTAAATATTTTCCTTTTGTGACTGATACTATATTAATGTTACATGAAGAATTAATGATATATAGTTCATTAACAATTGCTGATCAGAAAAAATTTCCTTAGTCATCTGGATTCTCATTAAAAAAAATTATTGTTGTGTTTAAAGAGATGCAGGTATAATCTAATAATGGTTGAAATCATTTCATGCTTAAAGAATAATTAACAAATGCACAAAACAAATATCAGTTCAATGCATGAAGAAAACTGATTGTAGCAATTTTACAAAATCCAAGTTATTTTGTTTCAAACCATGGTGTAGATATTGAAATTTACAGATGTAGTGAACTGCATATAATATGAATTATCGTCACTCATTATTTTTGAAGAGAATGGAGAAAATAAATATCAGATATGGAAATCAATTAAAAATTATAGATAAGTAATAACTTAACATTATTTATTTAAATACTAATCACATTAAATACAACTTAATTTTCAAGTATTCAGATATAATTCAAAACACTCCACATTTATTATTTGCAAAATGTATGCATATATTTAAAATAACATATATATATATATTGAGATGGTTATGTATCTCATGGCATACAACATAGTAATGTGTGTGCACATGTGTATATAAAGTTGAAAGAAAAAATTGAAATAAACACAAACATTTTTTGTAGATATTTTCTATATTACACTGTAATAACAGTTAAGGATTAAATAATTTTGAATTTAAAATTTTTTTTATTATAAGTTAAACATTTAAAAAGGTCTAATTAATATTTTATTAATTCTGATTTTGAAATTAAAGCAAGTTGTTTTTATGTCACAACAGACATATCAGTAATTACAAAATTCCATATTTTGATTAAAAAAATTTTTAATTAAAACTTTATAACATATTTGATAAAAATCCCACAAAGTTGTTTTTGAAAGGATTAAGGTGAATTGAAGAGTCATTAACTTTTTTGAATCAAGATAAAGAAAACTTTTTTAAAATTCCATCCAGACTGTAAAAAGGTTAAAAAAAGTTTGACAGATTATGACAATTTTACAGTAGTAGTTACTATGAAGACATAACTGAAGGCAAGACAGAGCAAGTCAGCTGCTTTTCTAGTGTCAGAACAGTAGATGGTGGAATATAAATGTAAAGGACCTGCTTTGTATTCTCCATAGCCTACACTGTATACTAGAAGTTATTTCTGAAGTCTATCAAATTCTAGACTAAATGGAATTCATTGAATGTCAACAGATACCAGATTATAACTTTCTTGAAGATGATGATAAGCCAATCTACTGCTTAAGAAGAGACCAGCTTGCTGAAGAACTAGTTTACATATATATTATTTTATCTATATTCAGAGAAGCATAGATAAAAGTACTGTGTTGTATATATATATATAAAGTACAGATGATGATTAGTGTGTTATATATATTGAGAATAATATTATTTTAAATTCTTGAAAATGACTGTTAAAATCTCTAATTTAAAAGAGAAACAATTACTAAAAATAACGTATTGATTAATAAATAATTTTATTTTGAAATTTTTTTAAAAAAAGGTAAATTTGGAAAATGTTATTGTAATTGAAAGAACAAAAAGCCAAAGGTTTTTTTTTTTGGAAAAAAAATTTTCCAAACTGAATCTCATGATATTCTTTTTTTTTTTTTTTGAAAAAAAAAAAAAATTTACCATTAGAAATAATGAATTAATAGCTTTGATTCATACTATCTATATATTTTTTTATATACAAACACATGTGAATTTTATGTATATTTTTGGCATTGAATTAATTATATCTTGAGAAAATATACGGTTTATTAACTTTATTTCTTTTTTAATAAATGCCAGTATTTGCACACATTTCCATGCACACATATATTTATTAAATCAGTCATAAATTATGTATTATAAAAATCAATTTTATTTCTAGGTTTGATGACAATTCAAATATATTCATAAATTATTTTACAGCATGTCAGTGTGTTGATATATAGGTGTTTTATAAAAACTTATTTGTAAACCACAATGTGATAGCTTATTTTTTGTATTAATCAAACTCAGAATGCTGAACTTATATTTATAGCATACTCAGCAAACCTTAATTTCATTTTATTGTTTCTAATTAATATATTTATATTTCATTGTTAAAGTTATTCCGGTGAATTTATTCAATCCTAAAATAGTTTTAAAAAATTATATGTTTGTATTATATCTCTTACTCACAATAACAGTTATGGAGCTTTTGCTCACTGAGTTGGATTTATGCATAATGATCTGTATATAAAAGGGTTTATATTTAATATTTATGGGCATGCAGTTGATGATGACTTCATTACTTCTCTAATGTTGGATGGCACAATGGGATATATCCTTTAAAATCCATGCACATTTCATTTTAACTATTTATTTACAAATTAAATTTATAGTTGGCCAGTACACTAATGATACTAAGTAGCCAGAAGCAGTGATGATATGAGTGGTTGTAAAACAGATGTTGAGTTTCTTCTGCTTGATGGCATAGTGTGCAAAAGGGGTCTATTTTTGTCATGTTTTATAATCCCAGCATTATTTTTTGTTATATTCTTATGGATTAGTACTTAAGTCTGTGTATCCAAATTATTATTTGTATAATCTGCCTTAAATTTAGCAATGGCAAAATAATTAGCCTGGTCTATAGAAGAACCATTTCAAATCCAGTCACAAGGTTGACTATTGATTTTATTTTTATTGTTGATCATGGTATTGGATAATTACTGCTTTTGTGCAATACTAGTGAACTTATAATTAGTTCTTTTGCTGATGCTGATCTCTAATCCTCATTCCTTATTGTATTATTTGTATATTAAATTTAGATTAGTTTATTAATGTTGAAATTGAGGATAGTGTCCCAACACCCCAGATTCACCCCAAGACATTGCATCATTACAAAAAGCTATCCAATTGTGGGTTTGATGATGATCAAGTATTGGTGTCATCACAAAAAAATTGTCATTCAACTTGACCTCAAATATAACCAACCACATCTGAGAAAAAATGTATGTATTTTATGCAGAATTAATTTCAAAGTATTACTATAAAATATGTGAGAAGAATATTGATGATTATAAATTATAAAATAGTAATTTTAATGTATATTTAAGAAACTCATATTTAGAGTTGGATAGAAAATCTATGATTTTGGAGATTGCATTGGGTTTTTGGTTGTTGGAGTTTGTTTAGTTGTACTTTCAGTTTTGATGAGGATTGAGAGATTTGTCATTGGCTTGAGAATACAATATTTTCATGCAACTCCAGAAAGAATTCTATCTCAGGCATTGCTCCAACCCACTTTTTGATTTCCTATTGTTTATCATGGATCAGTTAACATAGTGTTGGCATGATCCCCAGACTCTAAGTCTCCAAGAAAACAAGTAAGGCATAGTTCTATATTTTCCAGCCCCTAAGACTCAAAGGTGTTGGGCTTTGCAAAGATGTATGCATTTGTTTGGGTTGTGATAGCTTATAGAGAATAAATAGAGGCAGTGCTCTTGGTGTTCATGCTGCATTGTATATTTATAATCCAGTAGATAAATTATTTATCTCAGAATTGCATGTCACTATTTACTCTGTTAGCTGTCAAATACCTGTCAAATCTCTTAAAAAAAACTGATGAGTACATAGTTTGAGGTATGAACATTGTGCTAATTATATATGCATATTATGTAAAATACTGTTACATGGACATTTCATTTCTCTTTTCCTTTTCCCTATGACAAGAGATATATGGTTATCTGTCACATAGTATACAACATAATAGTGTGTGCTTGTATATATAACATTAAAAGGAAAACTACAAATAAATACAAACAAAATTTTTATAGATATTTTCCATATTATACTGGAATAACAATTAAAAATTAAATTATTTTGAATTTTTTAAATAAAACATAATAAATTAAACATTTAAAAATGTTTAATTAATATTTTATTAATTGTGACTTTGAAATTAAAACAAGCATGTTTCTATGTTACAATAGAAATATTGGTTAATTATAAAATTTCACTATTTTGATTAAATAATTTTTTTTAAAATTAAAGCTTGTATAACATATTTTGATAAAAACCCTATAAAGTTGGTTTTAAAATTGAAAGATTTTTTCAATCAAGATAAAGACAACTTACTTTTAATTACTGTTTTTTTTAATTCTACCCAGACTATAAAAAAAGTTGGAAAACAGTTTTACAGATGAGTTTTACAGTAGTATAGTTACTATGAAGATATAACTGAAGGCAAACAGTGCAAATCAGCTGGGTGTGGATCCACATGAAAGTAAAGAGCCTGCCTTTCTGTATTCTCCATAGCCCATATTGTATACCAGATCATATGCCTGAAGTCTATCAAATTCTAGACTAAAGTGAGCTGATTGAATGCCAACAGCTACGATACATTCCTAAAGATGACAATAAGCCTGACTACTGTTTTAGAAGAAACCAGCTCAGCAAAATCATCCATCAGGTTGCTGAAGAATTAGTTTATACATATATTATTTTATTTATATGCAGAGAAGCACATATAAAGATACTGTGTCACATATGTATAAAGTACAACTGATTGAATAGAGTGAGTTATATATATTAAGAATGATATTATTTTAAATAATTTCTTGAAAATGTTAGCTAAAATCTCTAATTTAAAAGTAAAACATCTAAAAAAAGGATTGATTCATAATTGATTTCATTTTGAAATTTTTGTTTAAAAAAAATGTATACTTAGAAAATCTTATTGTAAATAAAGAAACAAAAAGCCAAAGGTTTTTTTAAAGAAAAGAACTTTTCAATCTGAATCTCACAATAATTTTTCTTTTTTTTTAAAAATAATTTTTTTTTTTACTTTGATTCATAAATTATCTATTTTTTATATACACACATATGTGTGAATTTTATGTATATTTTTATATTTTTGGCACTGAATTAATTGTCTTGAGAAAATATATAGTTAATTAAGTTTTTTTATAAACACCAGTGTGTGCATACATTTCCATGTGCACACATATATGTTAAATCAGTCATTAATTATGTATTGTGAAAATAAATTTCATTTTTACATTTATGATATTCAAATATGTTCATAAATTATTATGCCACATGTCTGTGTGCTGATATATGTGTTTTATAAAGACCTATGAAATATTTGTAAATCACAGTGTGATAGCATTTTTTTGCATTAATCAAAATTAGAATGCTGAGTTTATATTTATAGCATACTCAGCAAACCTTAATTTCATTTTTCTAATTAAAAACTTATATTTCATTATGTATTGACTTAACCTTAAAATAGTTTTGGAATATATATTTGTATTATATTTCTTGCTCTCAATAACAGTTATAGAGCTTCTTCTCACGGAGCTGGAATCATGCATAGTGCTCTGATATATAAAGGGGGGTTATAGTTGGTATTGATGATGACTTCATTACTTCTTTAATATTGTATGGCACAATGGGAATATCCTTTAAAAACCATGGACATGTCATTTTAATTAATTAAATTTATAGTTGGTCAGTTCACTAATGTTACTATGTAACCAGAAGATTGATTATGGTCAGCATGTTTTAGTATCACATCATTATTTTTTTAAATGCTCTATTCTTATGAATGAGAACATAAGTTTGTGAATCCAAGTTATTATTTATATAATCTACATTAAGTTTCACAAGAACAAAATAATGAACCTGGTCTATAGTAGATCCATTTCAAATCCAGTCACAAGGTTGACTGTTGATTTTATTTTTATTGGTGATCAACTTCTTTTGTGTAATCCCGGTAAACTTATAATTATTTCTGTGCTGATCTCTCATGCTCATTCCTCATATTATTTGTATATTTAATTTAGATTATTTCATTAACTTTGGGGTTGATGATGGTTTTCCATCACCTCAGGTTCACTCTGAGACATCATACTATTACAATATGTATCAATAGTAATTACATATGTTAAATAATTGAAGTTAATATTAATTACTGTAGTTAATTAAGATAATGTTTGAAAAATTATGAATTCATGGGGGGAAGGGATATTTATTTCTATAAAGCTGATAATTTCAGAACAAAGAATGTAGATGATAAAAGTAGAAAAATGATAAATATATAATGGATGAAGAATTCATTATATATATATAATAAAATTTCATTAGTAAATACGTAAGTATTACTTATAATATAGCTGACATTTTTCTTCACCAAATTAAGATTTAAACAACAATGAATGTCATTAGATGAAATGGAAAGTGCTTGTTTAAGATGTTTCAAAACCTTATTCATCTTGGCTAGATTGTCAGACCTATTTATTTGTAAAACATAATTGCTAATGTAATTTAACTAATTTAATTGTTGGTTTTACTTTTCAAAGCCCTCTGATCATAGATATCAACTATATATATGTTCCAATTTAATTGGGTTAACATTTTGTTTGTAAATTGTTTATATTTTTTTAAAATAAAATTACTGCCAGAAATAGAAACTAATTAAGATTAACTTCTAGAATATTACCATTTTTAATTAGGACTTCTGAACATCAAACAATTTTTGCTGAAATTTTAGAAATCAAAATAACTGATAAAAATCACTGACTAAACCAACTTATATTTTAACCAAGCAAGTATAAAGGAAAATAGTTTATTTAATCAATAGAAGGAAATTATTAAAAACCCACAAGAGAAAGCAGGACTAGTTGGTTCTGTTTCTTTCATGAGTTGATAAAAGTATTAATTTTTTTATCAAAATATTTGTTTTCTTTTGTTTAAAACCTCAGGGTTTTGTAACTTAAGCACTGTTCTTCCTTTCATGTGAAGGATGAATTTTGTTGACTCAATTATCCAGGGAATTGAAAGAGATTCAAATTCTAATACAGAGAATCTGAATAGAAACATGGAAGCAATTTGTAAATCTAAGAATGCTAAAAAATTCCAAGGAAAGAAAGAATTATCTACAAAACAAATGATTTCCATGAATGAAAGTTTGATAGATCCATGGATCAACCTTCCAACAACTTAGTTCCCCAAGCTAGCAGTGATCCTCTAGAAATTTTGGATCCCAGAGAGATCGTGAAGGATGGAGAAATCTGTACAAATAAAAATTCTAGTGTGAATAACACAATAATACCACAAAGGGCTCAAGTTACCATTGAAAATTTAAACAAAAACATTAAAACTTACAGTAAAAATAAAGTTATGTGTGAAAATTCACCACCAATGGACAAATTGTTGTCTGAGGAAGCCAATCCAAACTATCTGGTACAGTCAAGGTAACGATGCTTCCAGTATTATGTTCTTACAGTAAAAATAATTCTAATAACTTTTTAACCAGGTATAATCCTACTAATTTTAACAAATATAGACAATTTTAATGCTGTTTCTATTGATAACTCTAGTTGTTCCATGCCTTTTGTCCCATAAAGTTTTGTTCAAAATAAAAAAGCTGGTAGGATATCATATGCTGAAATTTTGCAAAAGTCTAATAATAAAAATACCTCCATTTCTTGTTATGATTCACAAAATATACCTGATTTGTTCTAATTTCTTGAGAATGACTATATGGGGCCTGTTAATAATGGGATGTCTAATATGTTACCTTTTACTAAGCTGAATCAAGTGGAGTTAAAAAAACATTTTAAAATTAAGTGAATGATAAAATCCTAATTTTTGCTGTCACCAATCAAAATAAGGACTTAATTACATTTCCAATCAATCAATTTTGTAGGCAAATTACAAAAAAAAAAATATGTGTATAAGATATTAAATCATCCAAACAACCATTATGTAATTGTGGAATTTCATGATCCTACCCAGAAGCAAATTTTCCAAGGGGCGATCAAATTTGTTGATAACAAAATTTTACATACAATTGACATGAATAGGCCAGTGGTGTAGTCTGGCCATATTCGAAATTGTTACATTAGTCTTAATCAATCAGATCTTCAGAAGATCCTTAAACCCTATGGAATAATATCAAATTTTAAAATATATCTTTGAGAAGAGGGTGAACATACCTGTACTCACAAATTCTGCTTTATTTTTAATCATCCTCAATAAAGGCGTCTCTCCTACAGACATTCCCACTTCTCACTGTGCAAAGTCAGGCCCCTAATAATATCTTTTTGAGAATTCCACCACAGTGTTTCCATTGCAGGTTGAGGTCTCACCTTGTCAGGGATTGTCCTTCAAGGATGTGCCCGAATTGTAAGCTTAGGAAGACTAGTATACTGTGTCCAGACAAAAGGGGCAAACTATTATATCAAACCAAGAGGGAAGGATACTGTCATTAACAATTAATCCTGGGTTATCACAGCCTTCAGAACAAATGAGCCATTCCATTCTGCAGCCATTTGAAAAAACTCCTTGGTTGTCTACTGATTCTAGCACAGAGTCTGATTCTGACATGATTTTGACAGAGTCTGCCTGCAGTCATGCCTGCTGCAAAATACAAAAGGAAAGCTGGTGAACATAGAATGGATGCCAAAAGCTTCATTCACAGCTTGGGAAGTCAGGAGGCTGGGAGATCGAGTAAGAGTTCATCAGATTCTGATTACAGATTCTGATTACTGGACAAGAATGTAAAGAGAAAGAAGCATAAGGCCAATGATAATAAAGAAGACCATCTGTGCCCATGCACTTGTCTATTTCTGACAATATTGAGAAGTATGATGAGGCATTTGAGTTAATGGACAAGGAGGTCATGGACCAAACACTGATTATTGTCAAGGTTTCTAAAGTGAGTGATGAACAAAAAAATGGGCACCTTCATGATGGGCTCTTAGAACATAAGGAGAGTGAAAGTGACAATTCAGAATTGGTGGAAGATGTGGAAAGTGAAAGTAACAATTCTGAATTGGTGGAGGATGATCAAGAATCCTCAGAGCTTGAGAAACCAAGATACAGAATATATTTTAGCAGAACTTGATATCTAATGTTGGATGATGAGTACAAAGGTAGATGGGGTCAGAACAAGTCTGAAGTATGATTGAGGCTTGTCATTACTCCAGATTTAGCAGTGGAGGATTTTGAATGTGAGTCTCAGTGTGACTATTTAAGAATCTTGATTGGGGATAAGGTATTTATTGAGAGTACTCATTTATTTGTTTTATTATGTTGACTTCCGGATGGTTGTAATGAATTATTACATTGAAATCGTACATGGCATTAATTATGTTCCTTTAAACTTTGTATCATTATAAACTGTATATTCTTGTATACTTAATTAGGCATTCCCTGTAATTGTTGGGATAGGACATCCATGTTCCCAACCAAATTTTATAATTGATTGTTTACTTATGTACCGTGCTTTGATTGAAAATAAAGTTTATTTTTGAAAGATAAAAGAAAATTATAATTGAATTTTTGTTTTAGTCACCGCTATAAAAAAAATGTTGCATGTTACTAATAAAATAAAGGTATACAATATATAGAAAGTTTTTAAATATATACAAAACTACTGATAATAATTTTCAATATGTTTAAATTTTCAGCAGAATGTTAAAACATAGAAGATTTATAATGAGCGAGTAATAAGTTTATTAGTGCTATTTGCTTGTAACATTTTGCAATCATGGCATTTTGCAATTATTAGAAAATTATTTTTTTATTTAATAATTTAATTTAAAATTTTTCTTAACTGAAATTACAGATATGGAGAAATTACTATACTTGAAATATTTAATACTCTCCAGCCCTCAGATTGTGTGTACTGAGAGAAATGACTGCAAAATAAAATAAAAAAATGCATACTACATCACAAACGATCCACACGACAGGTGTTTCTCTATTTCTAAGAAGTGGTCAGTTGATTGATCTTTTGATAGTAAAATTATTTTGCATATGAAGACTAATTTGCATATATTAGCAAGTGTTAACAACACTACAACTTTTCTAATTCTTCAGCTATGAATATGAGGTTAAAAGACCTCTAAAGTGCTAAGCCGGATATTTAACTACGATTTTTCTAACTTCACCAATGAGCGTTTGAAGAGCAGTGTAATTGCTACTATAATTTAACTAAAAGGTAATACAATGATATTAATATCCATATTTTAAATGATGTTATATAAAGCAATAATTATTAAAAATTGAAACCAGCTATTGGCATAACTAGAAGTTGCTTAATGACAATAACTAATATTTTAAATAGTTTTAAGAGTTGGTGAAAGATAAATAAATGGATAAAAGATTACAAATAAAAGTAAGAGTTGGGGCAAAGTAATAAGAAATTTCATAACACAAAATCAATTCAGACCGAGTTATTAAAAATTGTTTTTTCTTCCCTTAGAAATAAGGTAAAATGTTTGCAGAAATAAAAATATTTTTTTCTGTTAATAAAACTGCAATAAAAAACATTTCTAATCCAAGTGCGTAGTCCTTGATCCAAAACACCTGAGTTTCCATGTCTGTCTACTCTAGATTAAAGATTCATCCGATTTTATTAGACACAAAGTAATATTTCAGCAATAAATTTCTTATCATTCTTTTACGTCTTTAAGGTGTTTTTATGTTACTGGAAATTTAAATAAATATATTTTTGATATATATATTTATAATTGTTTATACTATTTTTTTTAAGTGTCATAGCATCGGCCAGGACGCGAACCCGCAACCCGGACAACTAACTGCTTGCAAGTGCAAGGCAGTCGCACTGACCTCTCGACCACCAATGCAAGACGTCACACAATGCAATAAAAAAAATTAAAATTTAGACTTTTTTCCCCATTATTACTTTATTCATTTACTGTCCTTTCCCTATCCCACTCCCCTTTTTTTCTTTTAGAGTTCTAATTTGTGAAAAATTAACTCCCTCCTATCTTTATACTTTTTGCTGGAAAAAATAAATAGTAATAATGAATTAAATAGAGCAAATGGACATTTTAAAATGACAAAATAAATCATGATTTTTAATGATATATTCGTTTTATCTATTCACTTGGATTTGGATAAAGAAATCAAGCTTAGTAAAGTTAAAATAGTTCTTTATAATCTTAAATATAGAAAGAGTGCAAATCTTGATGAGATGGCTGAAATTTTTTTAAATGTTTTGATATGTTAGTTGTAAAAATATTGGAATTATTTAGGAATATAAGGATTCATAATGTTGTGTGACTGATCTTGAGGATTCCTCCATTGTTCCAATTTTAAAAAATAATAGAAATAAGCAAGATTACAGTAATTATTGTGAAAATATCACTATTATTCAGCATATCTGGGTACTGTCAAGGAAGTTGTTGAAAAGTTTACTTCCAGTCATAGATGAATGAGTTATCAGAGATTCAATGTGGTTTTGAAGAATCACAAGCACTATGAACAGTTTTTTTTTTTTTGCCAGAAAAATGCTAGAAAAATCATAATACAAATAAATTCAACCTTTTTACCATCAAATAAATAAATTAAATAATGTCCTTCTGCTTCTTTCTTGAATTATTTTCTATTAAACTTGAATATGAAGAAGAATTTGGCAATAAAATATTGTGGACAGCAAACATATTCATTATATAACTGATATTAAAATCTATAGTATAACTATTAAATGTTGAACATGTTCTTTTTGGATATTATTAGTAAAATTTAAATAGTTATGCTAAAAATATGTGACAAAATCTATGGCCATTCATTAAATATCCTTAGTAAGTTTTCAAATGATTTTGCTAGCAAGTATAGGATAAAATTTATAGCTATTCATTAAATACATTCATGTATTTAAATCATAATAAATGCTCATATTACTGCATTAAATATACCTTAAGTTCTTGAACTCAGATTTTAAAATTAAACCATTATACAAATTATTTAAATTTGTAATAGTAATGTAAATATTAAATTGATAAAAAATCAAGTCAGATGACCTAATTTTAATAAAGCTCCTATTTACAAATGTTATATATAGAGTAAGTTAAAAACAAACTCTTATGAAGCTTCAAAAATACCCTCAACCTCAGACCGCGGTTTCTGCCTCTAGCGTCATCAGTGAGGTGCTAGGGAATAAAAATACTAGAACTAGTCCAGCATTTTATCAATGCCTAACTATTGAGAAGAAAATCTGAAACTTTCAGACATTTAAATGTCCAAAAATCCAGCTATCTAACTCAAACTGGATTTTTGGACATTTAAATGTCTGAAAGTTTCAGATTTTCTTCTCAATAGTTAGGCATTGATAAAATGCTGGACTAGTTCTAGTATTTTTATTCCCTAGCACCTCACTGATGACGCTAGAGGAAGAAACCGCGGTCTGAGGTTGAGGGTATTTTTGAAGCTTCATAAGAGTTTGTTTTTAACTTACTCTATATATAACATTTGTAAATAGGAGCTTTATTAAAATTAGGTCATCTGACTTGATTTTTTATCAATTTAATTTTAGTTTTTTGCTATTAATGCTTTGGCGATTTTATATTGCTAGAGCTATTAATATATGGTGTATCTGAACTTAGTTCAGTCCCATACGGCTATTTGAGTTAGATAGCTGGATTTTTGGACATTTAAATGTCTGAAAGTTTCAGATTTTCTTCTCAATAGTTAGGCATTGATAAAATTCTGGACTAGTTCTAGTATTTTTATTCCCTAGCACCTCACTGATGACGCTAGAGGCAGAAACCGTGGTCTGAGGTTGAGGGTATTTTTTGAAGCTTCATAAGAGTTTGTTTTTAACTTACTCTATATATAACATTTGTAAATAGGAGCTTTATTAAAATTAGGTCATCTGACTTGATTTTTTATCAATTTAATTTTAGTTTTTTGCTATTAATGCTTTGGCGATTTTATATTGCTAGAGCTATTAATATATGGTGTATCTGAACTTAGTTCAGTCCCATACGGCTATTTGAGTTAGATAGCTGGATTTTTGGACATTTAAATGTCTGAAAGTTTCAGATTTTCTTCTCAATAGTTAGGCATTGATAAAATGCTGGACTAGTTCTAGTATTTTTATTCCCTAGCACCTCACTGATGACGCTAGAGACAGAAACCGCGGTCTGAGGTTGAGGGTATTTTTGAAGCTTCATAAGAGTTTGTTTTTAACTTACTCTATATATAACATTTGTAAATAGGAGCTTTATTAAAATTAGGTCATCTGACTTGATTTTTTATCAATTTAATTTTAGTTTTTTGCTATTAATGCTTTGGCGATTTTATATTGCTAGAGCTATTAATATATGGTGTATCTGAACTAAGTTCAGTCCCATACGGCTATTTGAGTTAGATAGCTGGATTTTTGGACATTTAAATGTCTGAAAGTTTCAGATTTTCTTCTCAATAGTTAGGCATTGATAAAATGCTGGACTAGTTCTAGTATTTTTATTCCCTAGCACCTCACTGATGACGCTAGAGGCAGAAACCGTGGTCTGAGGTTGAGGGTATTTTTGAAGCTTCATAAGAGTTTGTTTTTAACTTACTCTATATATAATGTAAATATTGTATAATAAAGTACTTCTGTTAAGTAACATTCATCAAATATTATTAAATATTTGCATAAGAAATATTTAATTCAAACATCATATTGACTATAGTGGTCTCCAAAGCAATGCACAGAGGGGAGAAATAATTTGAAGATTTTAAAACATCTTGCTGGCATTTATAAATCTTTAAATGTAAATTTATATTTCGAAAATTTTATTATGAGAAATATTTTTAAATTTCACATATTTCATAACTGTTCATTGAAGGTGATTTTCATTATCACTCGTCTCCTGAAAAAAATGATTTTTTTTTCTCTTTCAAGGAGAGAAACAAAAATAGTCATAATAAGTAAATTTTTCATGTTGTTTTTCCAATAATAATAATAATAATATGTCTTTTATTTAATTACAGCACAATAAATAATTTTTTTGAAGTTTAAATTATTAATTTAATAATTATTTTGTAGATTTTAATCATTACTAAATGTCTGAAATAAACATATTCACTATATCAATAAGCAGTCCTTAGTTTGAATTACAGTCTATTACACTGGTAAATAAATTTGAGATAATTTGACATAAATATATATTTTAAAAAAATATCAAGAAGTGATTAATATTTTCTGTAATGTTCTTGCTCATGAGATAATTAAATGTTCAGTGTCAATTTTAATTATAACACAGACACTCGGCTGGACTTGGAAATTGACAATGGTTCAAAAAATCATGATAATGGCAAATTGTGTCAAGATAGTTTTAAATTATCCTATGATACTAAGCTAGAAAAATAATATGTTTAAATAAAATTATACTTCAACTGCTATATACAAAAGTAAAATTAAAATTGATTGAAGACTTAGATCCAGTGACAATCTCACCTATTTATACTATTGGTCATGTGACCATTTTTCCAGGTTGTTCAGTAACCCTTTAACATACAGCCTCTTTTGTGATTAGCTTGAATCTTTGACCCACCTATCATTAGGGAAGGTTGTTAATCAAAAATTATTTAATTAAATATCTAATTTTACAATAAATCAATTTTTGTCTAGATACATTAATTAATTAAAATACTTGATGGTTTCAATCTGAATAATTAATTTTTTAAAAAACTACAAAAGACCAGGATAAAAATTAAAATATTATATAATTAAAATTTATATTATATCTTTAACCAATCAAAAATTAATGCAATTTAATACATTTATTTATTGCTGTTTTAAATCTAGACAAATATCCCAGAAAAGATTTTAAATGTTACTTCAATGACATATGCTTGCAATGCCACTTGTATTTGTATTAGAGCAAATCAAGAGTTTTCCTCCTCTTAAGTTATTGATAATATTGCTTTACATTTTATTGATATTTTTATTATAACTGCTTAACCCTGTATCTCTTTTCATTGTGGCATATGGCATCTGTATTTCCTGAACCCGCTGGGCTTATATAATATTATATTGTATTATTATTGTATGGTGATTACGGTTGTTTTGTCAGTTCCTTTCTTTTATAGGTTACAAATTTGATTTATATATATTTTATTAACATGTGTCCTTATCATCATATGTGTTGATTATAAATTTGACTTGCCCAATGTACTGGCTTTCAATCAGCTGGAAGTACCAATTGATTGTCCCAGATAAACTTTTTGTATCTCATATTTTTATACTATTGCATATTTATTTAGTAACAATATACATAAACCTATATAAAAGATCTAACCTCTCCATTACTTAACCAATTAGCCAACAACTCTTAAAGATGCTTTACCAAACCTGCAGCCAACCAGTCAGCAATGTTGCATATTATGAGGATTCAAGGACCAATCTGCCAGTAAGACTTGTCCAATATAGATATTTATATAAGAGAGCCCTCAGTGATAAAAAAAAAACAAATGTCAATATTTACAGATCAGGAACAGAAAACAAGTTACAGATTTGACTAAAAGCAGAAATAGTGTACACAGAGAGAGAAAATAGAAAGTAGAAGGTCAAAGAAGCATGTGCAATAACTAGTGACCATTTTTCCATCAACAGAAAAGAAGCCAGCATACTCATATCAAAAAAATGGGTGACATGAATAAAGCTAAATTTGAATTTAAATATGTTGAATAGCTTATGAGATAATAATTAAACATTGATGCAAAGAACTTGTAATCACATCATTATTTTCCATGAATATGATATATTTGAATACATTGAAAGCATGTTAGGCAGTAATAAAGCAGAATATGAAAAAAAACTATCTTTTCTATGAGCATATTTATTAATTTCAGGATATTATGTTAGCTCAGAAAAGAAAAAAATAGTAATAGTTGAATAATGTTTTTATATAACAGAAAAGTCAAAAAGCCTTGTTTATGCCATCTGAATGAATATAAAATAAAAACCTTTCACTATAGAATATAGAAATTCTAATATTGTATAAAAAATATTATAAGTAACATTTTGAAATCTTTCAATACATGAAAATGAAGAATCTAAACTTGAGAGCTTACACTCTTGAAATCATTGAACAAATAAAAACCTGCATTAGAAAGCAAGTATTTCAACATAGGAAATAAAATGAAATATATATTTATAATAATATTATAAAATCAATAAGTTAAAATATTACATATAAAAAATTTATATAAAAAAAAGAAATTCTAAACTTGAAAATCTTTCAATATATGAAAGATAAAATTTAATATTATATCTTTTTTTAACAAATATTTTAATAAATTATTTTGTTATAAAAAATAATTTAAATACTTTTCAACTGATTAAAAACAAAGAATTCATATTATATCTAAACCAAATCTTGCAAATATGAGCATCTCAATCAAGACCCATCATAGATTTGTGAAATAAAATCTGGAAATCTAGAATTTTTAGCAGTTTTAGTTCTTTTTAAAAAAAATTAAAACTAGAATTAGAATTTTTTAGGTTGAACATGTGAGCACCTAGATAAAAAAAAATTTTAGAAGATTAACCCTCTCCAAATTAATAATATGCACTGAAAAATGAACCAGAAATGAAAAATTCATATAATATTTGGGAAATCACACAGAAAGATTTGTAAGTAAATTTGCAAAAAAAATATAAAACAATGATGTGGCATTTGAGTAACAATTGCAGGGGTTTCAACAAGAGTGTCAGAATGACAATTTCTGACATGAAATAAAATATAGTGGCAATCAATGTATAATGATTTTTATGATAAAAATGTATATTTAAAACATAAAAAAATTGAAACATTTATTCTAGTGTAACGATATATAAATATGTCGTTACATTTATTTAAAATAAAAACTTAAAAAGTTCGCAAATAAAAGTAAAAAACTAAACGCTAAAATTAAAATATTGTTAAACATATATACATTCGCACAGAGGCCAAACTTTAAAAACATTTTTTTTAAAAAAAACAAATAAGTATTTGAACGTACTTTTTTTTATAAAAAAGTACAAGATTTAAAAATAAAAACAGGTATTAATTAATGTAATCTGTAAATGGAAATGATTGTTTATAAGTTGTTTGAAAAGCAAGCTAGCTTTGGGCTCTTGTATAATTAAAATGATCTGATGAAAGATAGATAAGAAAATAAAAAGAAATTAGCTTGACCAATGGAAGCACCAAGCCTCAGCCCGGACCCGAACGAAAATTTGGATTAGTGACGTCTTTGTTCGTTCAATCTGGAGATTTACTATAAAAAGAGAAATATTGAGTTCCAGACAGTTTTTTCGGACTTGATTTGATGAGAACGATAAGACGCACTTGCCGTTCTCTCTCATTTTTTTTGTTTTAAAAAAAATATAAAATGAAAAGACTATCATACAAGAATGGAACCAGCTAATGCTACCTCCAGAACATTATCTTCCAATGGAGATGTTGCGGGAATTAAAAACAGGAACCTGGACTCTTCTACTGTAAGCTATATTGACATGAACTCTAAATTTAAAAATAACTAAGAACTTTCATTCAAGCTTATGAACTTCTATCTGACTTTTAAGTTTAAAATCAATTAATAATGTTTAATTTTATATGTTTTCCGATTGATAAAAATCATTTCCATTTTTTTTTTCTCTTATTGTATAAATTATTTGTTGTTTAAATTTTAAATGATGAAATTTAGGTTGGGTAAAGACGTTGCATAGATTCTTTAGCAGTTGATTATGTTGTGGTTTTCACATTCGATTAGAATATATGGGTCAATGATATCACTGTGGCATCTTACGATGAATGCTAATGGGATTTGTATATTCCCTATGCAAGTGACGCTTATCGATGACTTTGTATTTTGATCGGTTGTGTTTAATTTGGAATGTTTTTGACCGTGGAATCTGTGCAGCTGATCTATACTCAACATTTTAAAACAAATTTTATAAAATTCATTTGTGTGAACGTATCTAAATGTTAAATTTAAGTCGGGCGTGAATGGCTATATAGTTTTGTAAAGTTATATTAAGGGAGGGTAATCTTAGGTTATTCATTTTGTAGTTGAATTGGCTCAATGGATTGGATATATTTGTGTAATTAGTAGATGTAGTATGAGATCTGCTTTGGGCAGGATTGCATATATATGCCACACACCTTCTGTTTGCCTATGGATGGGTTTGTAAGTCGGCAGAAGACCGCAGTCCATTCCTATGGAGTTTTTTGTTTATTGTTCTACTCGCCAACAGATGTCACATTCCTGTTGGTGGAGAGACCATATCTTCTCTAATCTACTTACTGATCAGATGTACTTTCCTGACAGTATAGTATTTTGTGTTGTCATATTATGCTACATTGAATACATGAATGTATCAGATGGATTGGTGCCAGTTTGGTTGCGAAATCTGTTGCCTAAGGTTAAATCAGGGAAGAATATTTTCTTTTCAAATGCAGATCTATGTAGTCTATTCATACTTGACTATCTAAATAAAATATTAAACTCATTGAAACTTAGTTAAATGTAAAATTAAAAGTTAATATAAAAGTCTAAAATGTTAAACTTATTCCTCAAAATTTAAATGTTATTTTATATGTGCGTAAATAAATATTTTTATGTGTTAATTTCTGGCAGTGGCTTTTATTTATTGATATTTAAGATATAAATTAAGATATAGATTTTTATCTCTGCGTCTCCGCTGAGCTAGTGACTTGGGCTAACGATCGGAATATTTAAATAAAGTGGAATCTTAACAGCGCGTATCTGCCTACTCTATAAATTTTTCTAGGTTTAGATGCCTAGATGGCGCCTTGTAGAGCAGATATCATAGTTTGCGGTTAGATTCGATGTTCACTTTCATTTCGATCATTATACTAGATATACATAAAAGAAGTTTTAATTGTACTGTTGTAATTTTTTACTATAGGCTATCCAAAAATCTATTATTTAAAATTTTTTATTATCCAAACAAAATTTCAATAGTAATTTGTAATCTTTTACAATAAGCTAATGTAAAAAACATTCAGTATGTATTTATAAATGAACAACCTCACTACCCATTATTTTTATAGTGGATTCTGATGACTGGTTATTTTCATTTAAATTCACTCTCTTACATTTTGGGTAGCATTGAATCACCAGTTTTGTGTTTGTTTGATGGGTAAAAAAATTGAACAAAAATATAGATTTGTTTTATCATTTTTTAAAAAATCTGAAGATGTCAGTAGCATTAAAAAATCTACTACAAATGAGCTTACAATGACAATAATTGATAGATATTTTATTCTTAAGCCTTGGGAGTATTGGCAAAAGCTCTTGAAAATTAATATCTTTTATTTGACTTTGAAAAGAAAAAGTATATTTTCCATACTTCATTTACATGTTTATGATTATTGTTGCAAAATATGTAAAATATTTATTTTTAAAAAAGATTTATTAAACTCAGATTTTATTTGAAAATGTTTTATTTAAAACAAAGCATTGTAACAACATAAACAGCAATATATTATTGATTGAAAAGAAACCTTTACTGTTTACTCTTATTTCATTATCATCATTCTCAACCATTATTGACCTACTGCAGAATGAAAGTCTCTCAATGTTTAACCTAGTTTTTCTGATCTCTAGTCTCTTCTCCATCTTCACTAGCAATCTTCCTTATTTTATATATCCATCTCATTTGTGGGTTCTTTTGATTAAATATTCTCCATTTATTCAGCTTTGCATCTTAATCCATAAAATACTTCTAAACCTGCTGTAAAAGATTTTGGAAAAATAAAATCACCGTTTTCCACTTTCTCAAAGTTAATCTTCTTTGTATTAATGTTTTAATTACTAGAGAAATGCTTATGCAATCAAATGCATTTTCATAATCTACAAATCAGAGACATAATGGCAACTCATATTCACTGGTCTCTTCTATAACCTCTTAATGTTTGGATGTAATTTATGTGCTAAAATCAACTTTTAAATCCACTTTATTTTTTTGGTTGGTAAAAATTCCAAAATCTAGAATAGGCAAATTGCGATTATCTTGGTAAAATTTTTACATAGAATTAATTAAAGACTGATAAGTCTGTAATTTTTTATACCTTTCTTGTTATATTTATTGATATTATCACTGCATTCTTTCAATCATCTAACATATTTTTACCATATAAACATATTTTACCAACAATTTTTCTATTTGCTTAAAGATATCTATTATAAATTTTATTGTTCTCTGAGTTTCTCTGTTCTTCACAGATTTCATTTATTTAAAATGCTGCTTCAGAAGTTGTACTAATTGTACATAATACTTTGTTTTCTTGTTCTTTATTATTATATATTTCTTTATAGAAATCTTCCATACATTTTATGATGTCATGTCTCTTTTTTACTAACAGTTCCATCTTTTTTTCTTATTGCAGAAATAAGTTTCCTAGCAATATCAAGATGTCATTTTATATTTCTGAGATTTTCATTATCTTCTACAGCTTTTTTTTTTATTAATTCACAATTATATTTTCTTTTATAGTTATTAATATTTTTCATACTGTTTTACAAATCTCTATATATTCAAATTTTTTTAATGAAACATTTTTATACATTTTTATTTCTTTTTTTCTTCATACATTACCTTGTCTCAGAAGACAATTTTCTGATAAACTGCTGCTTGTTTATACTAGCTGTCTTTATTTCAGTTCTTAATATTATATCAATTATCTTCCTAATGATTTCATTCATATCTGAACCATTTTCAAAATTTATTAACATTTTAAAATGATCTGCAAGCTCTAATTTAAATTCATTGGAATGTTTCTGAAGATTAGTAATATCAACTGTGAATGCTGTTTTTATTAATAATTTTTATATCTCTAGTTTTGCATTAACATGTATTTTACATCTCAATTATTGATGATCATTTTCTGTGATAAATCTATAATAGAACATTACAATCTTGAAATCCTATTTTTTTATAGTTAAAACATAATCCAGTTATGCTGTACCTATATTTGGATGTTTCCATGTTCAATTTGGTTTAAGGATTTTTCTCAAAGAAATAATTTGTGAATTCCAAATTTACCCACAACATATTCATGTTTCAATTGTTTACCAATTCTAGTATTAAAATATTCTGTGACAACTTTAAAATGTTTGGTCTGATCAATAGTGTCTTGTAATCCATATAAAAATCCTCTACTTTTTCATCATAATGAAAAATTGTGGGACATAAATCTGAATTAATTCCATTTGCAATTTCCAATAAGTTGAATAACTAATCTTACACTCTGTCTCAGATATCAACAATCTCCACAATGTTGTTCTTTTACTTTTTGCTAATAAAGAATCCCATTCCATCTGTGTTTTCAATATTTGTAGCTTTATAGTAATATATATGTCCCTTTATTTGTTTTTAATTTTACAAAGTCAAACAATGTCTCATTTAATATTAGGCAATTCTTCCAAATTGCGCAATTTTTTTTTTCCACTTTAAAATAACCTATAATTATAGAAATCTAAATAAAAGGTTATCATCTAATGGCAGTCTGGGTTTATTGTAACAGATTTTTATGGCATTTTAATTAATTATAAGTAGAATTTTAAATTTTAAAACAAAATTTTGTTGCTTCATAATATTTGTTTACATTTTAGAAATGGAGTTGAAACAAATTTTCTTTTGACATTGAAAGATTTTTATCAGCAATAGCAAAAGAATAATACTTTCTTCTATATATGCAATGTAAAAATATTAAATTTAAGAATATTTTTCATTTGTAAACTTATATTTATTATAAATAAAGTAATAACTATGGAATTATAATGTAGAATAAATGCTTAATTGTTAAAATAAAGGTTGCAAATATAATCCAAGTGATCACTAGAGCTTTCAAATAAAATCTTGTAATTAGTGCAGAAAATGCAGTGGGACACCCATGAATCCTTAATTTCAAGCAATTTATGTACCATAATTAATATAATTTTCAAAATAAATTTATTTCTTAAAATATATATATATTAATATGGCTAATTTCAATGAGCTACTTATTTTTTCTGTCTTAATTCAATAACTATTTAATTTATGATCAATACTAAAAATTAAAAAAAATACAATAAATTTCTAGTGAAAAGTTGATGTGCATTAAAAAAAAATTAAAAAAATAAAGAAGATTATTAGTAAAAGTAAATTATTGTTTTGATTTATTGTTTTAATGGATGTCATAAGATAATACTGACATTAAAAATAAGTATATGTTGTATTTTAAAAGTTTTAAATTGTTATTAATAAAATTAATTTACACACTACATAAAAAATATTTATATTTACATAAATTTATAAATAGTAAACTTAATATATTTACAATTTTAGCAAATCTTGAGGTTTTCAAGGTAAAAAACATCTATTCTTAAAATCCAAAACTTTCTCAAATTTGAAAAAAAACTGTACAACCTGCGAGTTTTCGATTAATGTTATTTTATCTGTAGTACATGTTAATACAATTTAGAATCTGTATTAAAAAGTCTTAAAAATAATTAGAGAGAGATAGAGAGAGAGATTAAAATCAATTGAAAAAGAAATATATATCTTCATAATATTTCATCCAAAAAAAACTGTGAATCCCATCAGATTCTAAATTATTATCTTTATAATCATTTTATTGAAAGAACTTTATGAAATTTAAACTAATTAATATATATTACAAATGTTTAACAATCATATAAAACAATGAATTATAAAATATAAAGTGTATAAGAAAGTAGGGATGTCAAGTTGATGGGGGAAAGTATAAATAATAAAAAAATTGAGACACTTCTATCTAAATGGTACATGGTTAATTGAAAAGTTCTGATATGTTGAAATATGAGTAAATCATTAATTGCAAATAATGATAGACATATAAGCAAGAGAAAATTATTAAATCCTGAATATTGCAGTTTATAAAGTAATATATATATATATTTATGCCTCAAGATAATGTATTTAATATAAATTAGTTAGAGAAACATTTTTCTTTTAGTACTCTAGTGAAAATTGTTTCATTAATATGTTATAAATAATGCAAGTTTTTACAAAGTGAAAGCTAATAAATCTTTTCAACTAAGTATATAAAGGGAACTAATGTCTTATTGAGGAAAATTTAAATCTTAGCAACTTTAAATATCAATAACTTTGAAAATAGTAAAGGTTTTATATATAATCCATTATCTATTTAATATAAATATTTATTTTAATTCAGTAAAGAATTCAAGAAAACATTATTATTATTTAAATATTAATAAATTAAGACATTCAGCATTAATGATGAAAAAAGTTTAGAAGTGTTTTTAATTCGAAATATTGTATATCTAGGGTAAACTGAGTTAAAGGGGCATTCAGTTGTTTTAATAACTAAAACCTGCAGGAAATTTGACATAAATGTACATATTGATTGAGTAAGATGCTTCTAAAAAAGAAGAAACATATATGTCATGCCCATATTTGAGTACAAACTTGAATTTTTTTAGATCCCAATCAGCTCAGAATTTTGCTTTTCATATGATCTGCCCAATAGCTAAATGTTTATTGATTAGTAAATGAGTACACCTTTATTCTGCTTAGTGAGGGCAAGAATATTGGATAAAGAACAAGGAATTATAATGATTACCTATGGAAAAAAATGTGGCCCGTTACTCCAGTTAAAAATTACATTATAAGCTGTGAACAAACAACTTATCCTAGTATATATAGTAATTTTAAAAACTCTCTTAATGTACATTATGTACTTTGCATAAACTGTGCTAAGTATATTATGCAAGAATTCACTTAGAACATGGATGTATGAATGTTTGTATGTATGATAAAGCAACTAAAATCTATATAAAAAACACTTATCTTAAAGTTGTTTTTTTCAATGATCCATTTATCAATCATAATTATCTAATTTTCTGAATCATAAATCACTTATTCTGAGGTCCATTGTTATCATCCAAACCCTTTGATGATGTTGAATTTTTTTGAGAAGTGCACCAGATGATGTCTGAGGATCTCTAGAGAAAAAATTTAGAATAGATGGATGATATGCTTTTTGGATGTTTTTTTTTTTTTTATGGGATGCCATGATTTCATGATTTTTTAAAGTTTGGATATGCCTATGATGGTTTGAGCACTTTGTTTGTCTTTATTTTTAAAAATAGTGAAGACAGTAAATGTGGATAGAGCAGATATCATGATTTCCTTCTACTCTTTCCTATTGACTTAAGATATCTATTTCTGTTTACAAACTCAGAAATTTTCTTGCTTTTTCTCATGGTCATAGTTGTAGTCATGATTCTAATTAAAAATGTACGCAGAATTGTTAGAAAAAATAGTATGTCTTAACTGTCAAAAATTACAGCAAAATGGATGAGAAAGTGAAAGTAAACTAACTGCTAACAATTTTTTTTCCGATTATTTCTCATTACAATAAAAAAAAAATCCATATTCTTCATTAAATGTATTATTTTTGATTTCGATTTAGTAATTTTTGATTGTACAAAGTTCATTATTATAAAATTCTTTTTTTCAAAATATCAATTAAGATAACTAAATTACAATAGGATGATCATTATTTTTCCCACATATAACATACTGATAGTAAACATTTTAATCTATAAAAGTGAGTAAATACAGTGTACAAATTTTAAAATTTAATATGGTATTCATGTATTTGATTGTTGTATATCATTAAAATATGAATTTGATTATTTATTATATTGAATAAAATACTGGGGGAGGGGGGGATTTGTAATCATTAACAATGAAAATCTTTATTTTGGATATATTATTAATGAAGAACTGATTGTCTTGCAATGATGCTGGATAAAAATTAAATAAAATACTGTTCTGTATATTCATTAATCATATTTTAAATTTATAATTAAAATATTGTATACAGCATTGACATTGTATTATGAATAAAGTCTGTAATGTACATTTTTTAGTATGAAAGTTATTTTGCTTTTCAATGACATAATATTAATAATTACCCTATGACATCATCAGTCTTATAAAATGGCTGACAAAATCTTTTTTATGATTGTTATAGTAAATAATCGATTGTAAATCAAAATATTGGGTAGAAATTGATGATGATCATTATTGTGAATCTTGTATAAATAAAGGACAAGCACTAAGTGGAGTATAGGTATATTTAGCTTTTTTTAATTAAAAGATAAACATAAATAACTAAAAAATTATCTACTTCTGGGCACTTTTCATGATGTGGTTTTATTCATTTCAACTATCTGACAGTTGCAACTGACTAGCAGTCTTCTTCAGAGTTATAAAATATAATCGCATTACATTATTTCTTACTTTTAATATATATATAAATGATATAATGCAATTATATTTTATATTAAAAAAATTGTCATGTGTTGGTAGCTGATAGCTCAGCGCAGCAGCCTTGCAAGCAGTTGCTTGCAGAAAGTTGTTGCAGGTTCGCTTCTCTGCAGATGCTATGACATATGAAAAAAAAATTGCTAGACAATCAAAACTTGAGTATTTACACAATTAGCAATCTAAAGAAAATTACTAACAATCAAATCTTAGAAATAATTCAACTGAATAAAAAATATTAGGAAAAGTGCAATGAAACATTTAATTTTTTTAGAGATTTATTTAATTATAGGTAAAAGAATATAGATTAGAGTATTATGAAAAGATAAAACAATAATGGAAAAAATGTTCAAAATTCCACTATCTGCTTTGTGAAGAATCTGGCAATGGAGGTGGGGAGGCTTTTTTGTTTTATTTTTTACCTTCACAAAATGTTGACATTATTAAAATAGTTTATTGATTATTGTTGTTTGTATTCATTTTAAAAACTATAAATATGAACGATTTTACAGAGAAATTTAAAACAAAATGTTGCTGTAATAGTATTAAGATGATAGATATGTCAAATATTAAATAATATTTGTCGGAATAATTTTTATGTTGTTTGTCTTTTTTCTTTTTTTTAATGAAGACTTTTTAGAGACATCACACTCAATTTCAATCAACAGAACATAACATATTAGATTCGTTCATATACACAGATATGTGTGTGCGCGCTGTATATAAAATTATATTGTATATTTAAAATAAATCAATACTAGTACATTGTAAATATAGAACTTTAAGAAAATGATGTGAACTACTCAGAACAAAAAATAAATTAAATTATTCCCTAACAATTTAAACATTGCTCTAAATCTAAAGTAAAAGTTGTTTTATCTCCTCCTTACTCTTTTTTGATGGAGATGAGTATTTATTGTTACGTTTTTGATGGTTGGCTGCATCACTGATTTTTGAAATGTTGAACATTTTGCTGTTCATGTTTGTCTCTCTCTCTCTCCCTTTTTTTGTGCTTGTATAATTTAATTCAACTTCTCTCTGCTACAGTGGAAAGACTAATCCAATTGATTATTTATCAGTGACATGAAAATTGTTTTTTAAATAAACTAAATTCTTGGAACTAAAATAAACAAAAATTTAATAAGCAATCCAATCATTTTAAAGAATCTGTTTAACTGTATCTCTAATCACTGATGTTGAATTGTCTAGTTATGTTGACAAAGTTGATTAAACCTGTTATATCATATGCTCTTAAATTTGCAGTTTTGCTAGGAAAATTAAATTTTGTCATGTAAAGATTATTTACAGTTTAGATATTAAAATCTTTAGATTTTTTTATTTATTAGAAATACTAAATTTTTATTATATTTTAATCCTATATATAACAATGTGTGTGTGGAAGAGGTATTTCTCTTATAACTTTGTATGAATACATGAGAATAAAGAATTGCATAGTTAATTGCTTCAGAAGTAAGATAATTTCAAACATCAAAATGGCAGGATCAGCTAGAAATCAATCCTGGAACCTTTAGCTCTAATGCACAAGGTTGCATATAAGCATATAATAATATGACTTTTAAACTAATTGTTAAATTTAAAAAAATCTGAGCGAATGAACAAATCCTAACAATGCAATCAAACAATTACCCCCCCCCTCCTATCTGGTTTCTTATTACTTGCCTTATTTGGATGAAGGATTCTGTTATGCCAAAGATTAAAGAATGTATCTTTCAGGCTATTCATATGTTAATACAGATACTCTAACTGCTTGCTATTAATTCAGTCATCAAAATGTTTTTGAAGTTCTGAAATATGTTCAAATTTTCAAGGAATCTTTCAAATTTACATAACCATCAAAGTTTATTATTTTAACATAAGTTGCAATTTATTTCAATATTATTTTTAATCTTGAATAAACACATTAAAAAATGAATTAAAGAAAATAAATTCATATACATCTAGTTTTATTTTTATTTTGAAATATTTCCATTACCTAATATGTTTATTGAATGTCTTTAGAAAAATTTAACTTTATGTAAATATTCCAAATACATTCAAGTGTAAGTAATAGAACATCAAACAGGTAAGTATATGCACAAAGTTTCAAGAAGTATTATCCTCCCCTCTTTTTCAGGTGTTGCTGCCCTGACCAGTAACAGTACTACCATGGGATTTGAACCTGGATCCTTAGATTCTTGATTAATGAATTTTAAGGTAATGCTCTAACCAACTAAGCCATCCTGACAAAGACAATGTGAAACATTGTGCACAGAACACCATCATCACAAACCTTTAAAAAAACACTAATATACATCTATTTTAAAATAAAATTAAGACAAAAAAAACACTTTAGTAAATCCCTATCATATTAAATAAGTTTTTATTGACATTCATATTTTACCTACTTTAAAGAATTTTAAGATTTGAGGTTTTTATTTTTATTTTAAAAAATAGTAACTGAAATTATTAATGAATAATTTTTTTAAACATATTAATATAAAAAAATTATTAAACATCACATTATGGAGAGTTTTGTCTGTTTAATAAAAAATTAATGGTGGGAAAAAAACTAATTTTAAATAAAGTTGAAATGAATTAACCACAAGAAAGGGGAGTGTAAATTTTTTTTTTTATTATAATAATATAAAATAAATGTTTATTATAATACACAAAATATATTATAGAATACAATAGTCAAATATGTTTAAATATATATATATACAAGCAACAAAGATTACAAATTATAAAATTATCATAGAAAAGCCTTTTCCAGCAAATTATGTATTTTGCCCTTTTCAATATGTCTCCATGATTTAAAGCACATACAGCGACATCTATATCAATACATGTGTATAAATTATTAGTATAAATTTATACTAATATTTCAAATTAACATTTATTGTTTACATACAATAGTTGTTTTAAGATTCCAGAAACATTTGGGGCTGTTAAAGATAAAGAGATTTAAATGGTGGAGGGAAGAATATATTCAATTATCACTACATATTATTAATCCTGAAAAAAAATATTAATCTATGACAGCTGAGAACTAAGAAAGCTGTATTAATGTACAATGTGTTTACACCTATATTTTGATAGTTCTAATTTATAAATCTATAAAAATCATATTTAGAACTGGCAATGTTTTCATAAGTTTAAAAAAATTATGGGATGGTTTTTGTCAAAGTTCCAAGACCAATTCTCAACTAAGTAAAATAAAATAAATCTCAGCTTTGCCAAGTGAGTATCAAATGGCTTATTTCTCAATGGTCATGTGATGCATTATTTGTGCTTTAGCATAATGATAGTAAAAATTTTGAAAGCTTCAGATTCCTTGTTCAAAGCTTAACTTGTCATTTCTAATGCTTGGATATTGAAAACAAATTATTCAACCAGCCGTTTGAATGCTTGTCTATTTTATGACCTCCCAAAATACTAAATATATAATTACTTTAATACCAGTATTCAAAAACAAATATAATAATATTTTATACAATAGATTTTTAAAATCTGGCATGTAGATTGAACAAAAAAAATCATAACTATTTGTCTTATTCTCAGCACAGAATAGGTTTACTTAGAAATAAAATATACTTTTTTATATGGTAAGTAGAGAAATTTTGAATAAATTTCAGTATTATTTAAAATTTATAATTTTGTTTTATTGTTTCTTTATAGCACTGGTTTCCAGACCATTTTTTGCTCTCAGGATTTTAAACTTGTAAAAATTATTGAAAACCTATGAATTTTTTATATATGCAGATTATACTTAACTGCAATTCTCTTAATCCTGCTTTAGAGAAATCTGCTATAAATAGGCCTGAGTAATGAATATATATCAACTAGTATAGTGTTATCTAATCATAGAATTAAACTTGGTTGGAGTGCTTTTGATAGAAATAACTTGATACTAAAAGAAAACATGCCTATGTGTTTGAAAAAAAAAAAGGTTTTTAATAAATGTGTTTTACTAGTTCTTACTTATGGATCTGAGACTTAGACACTTAATAGAAGAGCAATACAGAGACTTCAGACCACTCAACAAAGTATAGAAAGATGCATGTTGGGAGTAACAAGAAGAGATCGAAAATGCAATATATGGATAAGAGAACAAACGTGTGTTACTGACTTCATTTAAAAAATTAAAAGACTGAAGTGAAGTTGGGCTGGACATATTGCTAGAAGAGATGATAATAGATGGACAATTGAAATCCTAAATGGGATTCCAACAGATTGTAAAAGACCCAGAAGGAGACCACATATGCGATGGATGGATGAAATAAGAAAGTATGCAGGGGTGATGTGGAGAAGAGAAGCTAAAGAATGGAGAAGATGGATTGGACATGGAGAGACCTTCATCTTGCAGTGGATTGATAATGGTTGTTGATGATGATGATGATGATGATAACAGTGTTATCTATTGATATCTCAGAATTGTAGCATATTTCTACAGTGAAACTGCTCTTAAGAGTATATGAATAGGTATATAAAGAAGTTATAATATGCTATTATTGGATTATAACTCCAAATATTTATTGCACTAAAAAATTAAAACTTAATCATATTTAAAAATATTAAAACAACAGTAATAAACAATTACTTATTGACATAAATAGCATGTTTTTATTTATATTTTATATTATAGTAACAACTAGTGTTTTTTCCTAAAACAAAAAATAGTGTAAAGAATAGTACTGTATTATATTATTAAAAATTATCTTTATTTTAATATTGCTGTAAAAACTCCTTTGATTTTGAAGTTCTCGTGAAAAAAAATTTGGGGTTCTTACGAGTCCATAAACTTTGAGTTACACTGCTTTAAAATAAATATTTATTTGAAATAACAGTGTTATATAAAAAGTAAATTTTATTTCATATTTATAGATAAGCTTATTCTACAATACATAAAAAGTTATTATTTTTTGTTAATAAACAAAAGGTTGTGATTGGTTTGTGACAACTATATATCAAATTTTCATAGACTTAGACAAGTTATATTGTATTGATTCTCTAACATTCTTCAATACTTGCAAAAACTAAAACAAACACACAAAAAAATTATATTAATAAATAAAAAACTAAAAAGTAGAGCATGTCTGTTTATTATTACATGACCCTTGGTTCAAATCTAGCTTGGAATTAGACATTTTTTTAAAAATCTGGCTTAGAATTTTTTTTTTCAGATAACCCAATTCATTCACTATTGATCACTAAATTAATATTTATATTTTTTTAAAAGAGCAATACAATGATAAAAAAACGAAATCTCATTGTCTGAGAACTGAAAATCCCGGTAAAAAAAAGCTCTCATTGCTTCTTTGAGTGAAGCTGTTGGAGAGATCTTTCCTACCAGAAAATTTTTTAAAGATTGTTTTATCTTGAACTTGTGTAAATAAATAGATACTTATTTTTGATAAAGTCTGACATTGCTTGGTACAGTTGTAAAGTGATAGATTTTGGAGATCAAAAACTACTAATTGGTCAAGCGTTGGTGGCCGAGTGGTCAGAACAGCTGCCTTACAAGCAGTTCCCTGCCGATGCTTTGACACATGGAAAAAAAAAACAACTACTAATTACAGTTCCACTTTGTCACTTCTAAAGTTTGATCTTCTTATATAAATGCCCATGCAGTAAACTATTTAATTGTTTGCTTTTAATATAAAAAAGAAACAATTGTTAAATATTTATTTCTATTTTTAAAAAAAGATTCTGTGTAGTATATATTTTAAAATTATTAACAAAATTATAATGGATGGTCCCCATCAACTATTTTTTAAAATATATTATAATAGAAAGTTAGTAGAAATGTTGATAAGATATCAGATAATATATTGATTAACCATATTGTGATATACAAGAGTAATCTAACCTTAATAATAATTATATTCCAAAAGTTTTGTTTAACCCATTTAAAATATATTATTAAAATTGAATATCATATGAAGCAATCATTAAAACTTATGTCATTTTCTGCAATAACTTTTCGTATTTTGAATTCATGGTAATATAATATCAAAACTTAATATTTTTGATTCAAACATGCACATCACATTAGAAATTAATAAAATTAAATTCATTATAAACATCTGATATTTTACATATGAATGATTTTGTAATAGCAATGATAAATTAATATTCATGTTTAAATTAATACTTCAACATGGTTCCTTTTAAAATAATTAATATAGCTTTAATCTAATGTTTACAAATGTGTGTGTGTGCGCGCGCCTGTATATTTATTATTTCTATTTTAAATTTATGGCAACATTATTTTTTTAAAAAATTACTTTAGTATAAAATATCATTTAATCTTTATTAAAAAGATCGACTATTATAATACTAAGTAAAAAAAAAAAAGATTAGTTTTAATATGTATAATATATATTTTAATTTATTGAAGCTATATTTTTTTTAAAATATTTATTTAATATTTTAAACCATAAATATTATGTAACTTGAAATATTTTATTTATAAAAAAAAACCACAGTAAACATTTAAAAAGAACAATCTAGCAAGCAAATATTGTTGCATAGATCTTTAAACAATGGAAATCTATTTCATGGTTAAATAGGATAAAATTTGAATGAAAAAAGAAATTTTAATTCATCACCATAGCAATTAAGAGTTAAATAATGATATGAGAAGTAAGAATCTATAAATATAACTGAACTTTATGGATAACTTACTTACCTTCATTTTTAGATAGGAATTTATTGTGTATTCCTTTATGTTTATTTTAACAATTATATGGAAGCTGCTATTTCAAAAATAAAAGACTAAAGAAATTGCTACCCAGGATTTTGATTCACATGATCTTCAAAAAATACTAAACATTTATGGCATAACTTCAGAGTTGTTTTTTTTTTAATGAGAAGGGAGCTCCTTCCCATGTGCTTTCGAACATAGCCTCATTTAATTTAGCCCTTAAAGAAAATATCACTG
The DNA here is from genome assembly GCA_028023455.1 of Epiperipatus broadwayi. NCBI lineage: Eukaryota > Metazoa > Onychophora > Udeonychophora > Euonychophora > Peripatidae > Epiperipatus > Epiperipatus broadwayi. The sequence continues at coordinate 429,295 of JAQFVV010006421.1, read as the reverse complement.
CTCTAGACATCCCATCATTTCATACGGTTGCAAAGACTAACTTAGTAATAAGTTTTCAAGGAGTTCCATCACAGTACTATATATGCAAATCAAGAGACCATCTAATTAAAGACTGTCCGAAAAGTTTTTGCCAAAGATGTAATATTAAATCATCTAAGTTTCACTGTTGCCCAGTTTTGGATTATCAAAACAAACAACGGGAAGATTCCTGTTTTGCATCAAACATTGATCATCATAGAACTTCTTTTTCTCATAATTCTTCTTCACTTATTAATATTCAAAATAGGCAAAGTAGCCAATTAGAAAAAAATCAACAACTCAAATCACAAGAGATTACAGGGATTCTTCACGAAGAAATAGAAAAAAATAAAAAATAAATAGAAGATCAATGTTTTCTTAATACTTCTGAACAATTAATTAATTCTCATTTAAATAAGAGTTTACCAAGATTACATAAACGAAAAAAAGAAAAAAATTTAATTACAAATTTAGATAAAACTACTGAAATAATAACAAATGATTCTTCTAATAGTTCAAGCACACTTTGTGGCTCTGATAATGACTTAAATTCTATTACTAAACATCCTAACAAAAAGAAAAAAAATTAAAAAAAATCAAGAATATGAAAATGAATTAGATAATCTAATGCAAATAGAGAAGTCTAATACATCATTAAGTACAACAAATAATGTGATTGCTTATATCACTCCTACAAATTCAGGATCACATCTTAATTTATTAACACCTGAAGTGGTAGAAGACAAAGAGAGTGATTTCCAATTCTCACCCTTAGTTGGATTTGATGTTTTGGAATGATTCTTTCATTTTTTCCATTGATGCCTAATCAAATTTAATTTATATTTTAAAATTCTAGTTTTTATCAATACTCAATGAAAATTAAAATAATAGGTATAAATGTAAGAGGATTAAATTCTTTACAACGTGTCTATGCTATAAAAGATTTTTTCTTAAAAGAAACACCAGATATTATTTTCTTTGCAGAAACTAAATTACATATAAACAGCAACTGCAAAATATCAGAAATTTTATCTTCACTAGGTCTATTTAAATTCTCCATAGCAAATTCTCCATCAGGAGGAGTTGCATTCGTAGTAAATCGCATCTCTAAATTTACAACCTTTAATATTATCCATTTAGATTCAAATGTTATAATAGTTAATTTTGTATTTGGTCAGACAAATCTAAATGTACTATATCTCTATCTACAAAATAATAGTAATATGATTTATAAAGTAATAAATATAATTAACTTGGCTCTTTATCATAGTTCAGCATCAACTATTCTATTGGGCGATTTTAATCTTCCTTATCACACATTTGACAGAAAATATTTACATTTAATTAATTATGGTCTCATTATCAGCTCAAGGTTTCTTTAATAATAATGCTTATTCTTTCTACACAAAACAGTATTCTTCACTTATAGATTTGATTTATTACTCTCCTGACATTCATTTCAAGATTGAAACATCTCTAAAACATGTTTTTTTCTCTGATCACCTAGCTTTAAAAATTTTGCTTTGCATAAATGGGCCAATTAATATTATTGATGGTCTTCCAAGAACATCAAGACTAATTAATAAATTTACAACTCCCAAGGCTGTCTTTTCTGAGGCCTACATTTATTTTCACAAGGCAAATATCCTATCTCGGCCACCGATTGATGCCTGGTTTACTTTTACTGAAATTCTAAGAGCCATAACCAATTATTTTTGTAGAAAACAAAATGGACCATGTAAAATGCTAAAAGAAATGGATTCTCTGTCTGCCATAATGAATTCAATGCCCTCTACGACACTTAATATTAATAAAATACTTCAAATTAAAATTAAATATAAAGAATTACAAAGGGCACTAGCTGAAAATATTTCTATTAAGAGATCTAAAGTTTTTCTAGCCAGTAGACATGCCTGGACTAAAAGTTATATTCGTTGGGCATTAAGATCAAAACCAAAACTTATTACACCTTTATCCATTTTAGACAATGGAGCCAACTATGCTGGTTCTTCAATGCTAATGATTATTAGGAATTTCTTCTTCAATAAACTTCATATAACATCCGGCAATCAAATTAGAACCATATTCAACAATAATCAAAAAAATGATCATGAAATAACTGAGCAATTAATTTTAAACAAATTAAATTCACTCCCTGAAAAAACACATCCTGGCTCTCATGGCCTCCCAAAATTTGTACTATCACATTTGGCTCACTTTACTGTTCCAATTATAAAAGGTGTCATTGACATCATAGCCTCAAGTTGTCAAGACATACCTGGCCTCTACCCTATTTCATTGGTGCCTTTTTTAAAAAAGAAAGGTCTTCCCTCTATTACATCAAATATAAGACCTATCTCTATGACTCCTCTTCTTATTAAAATCATAGAAGGGCTGATTAAAGACAAGATTCAACAAAACATTTTAGATAATATTTCTTCTACTCAATATGCAAAGAAAGGTTCATCCACAATGCATGCAATTTGCCTTTTCAAAATTTTAACAGAATACATTAGAATTAAGAGAAAATCAAAGCCAATAGCTGTACAACTAGATATTATAGCAGCATTTGATTCAGTAAGAATTGAAATATTAATGAAAACACTACAACAATATGGAATTCCCTCTGTCTATCTTACTATGATAGAGAATCTTCTATTTAATAGAGAAATTTTCATTACACTCAATGGTAGAATTGCACCTGGCTTTAAACCATCAATTTCTATTCCTCAGGGCTCACCCTTGAGTGCACTTTTATTCATTGCTTATATTAAACCCCTTCTCATAGAAATGGAAACAAAACTTCCTGGAGTTTTTGTTTCTTTTCTAAACAAAGAAATTAAACATCTTGCATATATGGATGATATTGTAATGCTGCCATCAGCTAAACACCTACCAGAACTTGAAAAAATCCTTAAAAAATTTTCATCGGAATACAAATTAAATTTTAATCTAGAGAAATCTGCAGTTTGGAAACTTCATTCAGGAAAAAATGTCCCTGCATGTTTCTCATCAAAACCTCAACCTTTTTTAGGTATACCACTGTACCTTTCATCAAACAAAATGAGAAAAATGTTACAAGACAAACTGATTATATCAACAAAAAAAATAATAGATTCTCTAAAAAGCATTTACTTATCTTTATATGATAAAGTTCTCTTACTAAATTCTCTTGTTTTCAGCAGAATTAATTATTATTTACCGATTTTAAACCCTACTAAAAAATTTACTTCGCAAATTAACTCATTGTGCTCTGGCCTCCTTTGGGAAAAAAAAAAGTGGTCTGTATCAGTATACCTAAAATGCAAAATCCAAAAATACTTAATGGCCTAGGTTTACATTCAATTAATACATTATTAATTAAAAATATAGTTAATTGATTCTACTACATCAAGATTGAATTTAATTACCAAAACATTATTGACACAATCATTCCCACAGATACGCCTCCCTCGAATATTAAAAAAAAATTGGCTACAACTTCTCATTTCACTTATTGATAAACAAATGGATTTAAATGAAATTCTTTTTAATAATAAGCACACATATTGGGACACGTTTTAAATGATAAATCCTCAGCTGATATGCCCTCCTAGTTATCTTGAAGTGACTAATATCGATCTTTTTAATAAAATGAGAAAATTGTATTTAATGCCTAAATATATTGATTTTATCATTAAAATAAATCTATCTTCACTTCCTACCAACGATTTCCTTGTTTCAAATAGTGGATTTAAAAGGATTGATTCCTTGTGTATTTTGTGTAAAAAAGATAGTGAAACATTTGATCATATTCTTGTTTCTTGCTCGGGACTAAGAGAAGCAAAATATATAATTCAAAATTATTTCAATAATCACAATCCAGAACTCTTTGATATCATTCATAATATTAAAATGGGTAATTTCTGCAATATCAGAAGATGCATATTTATTAACCACGTAATATGGTTACTTAGATGTCATATAGTTATAACCAATTCTCCATTGGACTCACAACTTTTTATTAGAGATACATTTAATTCTATTCGAAAAAAAGATAAGCTTCTTGCACCCAAAGAAATCTACCTATCCACATGGACTGGTTCTTAGTACAAGAAATTCAGGAAGTTATTAGTAAAAATGTAAATTTATACTAGATTTTTTTTGTTGTCTAGAGCAGCGTTTCCCAACCTGTGGTATGCGTACCACTGGTGGTACGCGAGTTGCTTGTTGGTGGTACACGAAAAATAATCAATAATGGCGGACATAAAAAATAAAAAAAATTAAATCATAAAAATATCATAGAAACGTTTTTTCCTATAATTCATAAAAATTATTTTAATAAATAATATTATACAGTAAGGTTAATATGTACAGTCGATGATCAAAAATCCAACCATTGATATCGTTTTTTTTTTTTTTGGAGTGCACTTTTAAATTTAGCCGTTAGCCACGAGTAACTTGAGATGTCGCCGCCACTGTTGTGATAGTGCTGCACTCTCATTCACTTCACCGCATGGCTTACAAGTGACAGGTTATTGTTTGTGATTGTATCATCTTTGTTTATTAAAATTCATTGATCCCTATATAACCTGCTTATTCAAACTTAGACAAGAAGCACAGGTTTTTTTTTTAAGACAATCCTTTTGATTTCTCTTCGAAATTGTATGATTTTGATTGGCTTCAGGTGCTTGCATATTTATCTGATATTTTTTGCAAATAAATGAACTTAAATTTGACATTTCAGAATAACTCGATAACGATCTTTAATGTTAATGATAAAATTGAAAGTATGATTAAGAAATTAGATTTTTGGAAACAGTGTATTGAAAACAATCAACCAAAAAAATTTGAAACTCTACATATTTTTTTGTTTGAAAATAAGGTTAGTCTGTCTCAAGATATACAGAAAATATAATAGCACATTTAACAGGATTAAAATTGTCTTTCATAAAATCTTTTCCAAAACCCGAAAACACAAATGATAAGTGGATTTCAAACCCCTTCTATGAAGAAAATTTAGAAAAAGCTACATCATTATCAATAAAAGAGAAAGAAAATTTAATAGAATTATCGACACAATCTAATTAAATTTGGTTAAACATTAAAGAATATGAACAGTTTTCTGAGAAAGCTCTTAAATTATTATTACCATTTACTAGTATGGAATTAGTAGAAAGAGCTTTTTCTTAATATATTTTTTTTTAAAAAAAGTATTGAAACAGATTGAATGCAGCTGTAGACTTAAGGGTAATCTTGCATCTTCTGAACCAAATTTCAAAAAATTATGTTCTTCGAAACAAGTTAAGGATCTCATTAAATTTATTTTATAAAAACATTTGATTATGATAAAAAAGTAGATTAATTGGGTTTTTATAATTTTGTGTTTTTATTAAAACCATTTATTAGTAAATGAAATATGACAAAATAGTAGATATATATGATACTTTGAACAAACACATACATATATGTTATAGTGAGTTTATAATTTCAGTGAGTTTATAATCCAGCATGACGTATGTAATTTGTCTCATTATGTGATGTGAATACATGGTCACTTTATAATATGTATAATGCAAATAAAATAGCACACTCCCAATAACAAATTTCACAAAATACAATCATTTTTACGAAGTGGTACAATTTAGCATGATATACTACCAAGTGGTACGTGAACCAAAAAAGGTTGGGAAACGCCGGTCTAGAGAAATTCATTTGTAACACTTTATATAAAATAAAGTCTATATTCTTTAAAAAAAGACAAAAGAACTTGTCTTGCATTGGTGGTTGAGAGGTCAGCGCGACTGCCTTGCACTTGCAGGCAGTTGCCCGGGTTGCGGGTTCGTGTCCCGGTCGATGCTATGACACTTAAAAAAAAAAAAGACAAAAGAACTTTTACCTTTTGAAAGCAAATAATCTTCTAAATTATCTTAAATTATTAGCACCTTCTATGAAGCATCATTTAAAAACAAAAATGCTATAAGTTAATGGGAATAAAAAATACTTAAAAGTTAATTCTTAACCAAGTGGCTAAAGGAAATGATGCTAAACTTTATTTTCATAATCTAATTCAGCGTTTCCCAACCTTTTTTGGCTCACGTACCACTTGGTAGTATATCATGCTAAATTGTACCACTTCATAAAAATGATTGTATTTTGTGAAATTTGTTATTGGGAGTGTGTTATTTTATTTGCATTATACATATTATAAAGTGACCATGTATTCACATCACATAATGAGACAAATTACATACGTCATGCTGGATTATAAACTCACTGAAATTATAAACTCACTGTAACATATATGTATGTGTTTGTTCAAAGTATCATATATATCTACTATTTTGTCATATTTCATTTACTAATAAATGGTTTTAATAAAAACACAAAATTATAAAAACCCAATTAATCTATTTTTTTATCATAATCAAATGTTTTTATAAAATAAATTTAATGAGATCCTTGTGCTTGTTTCGAAGAACATAATTTTTTGAAATTTGGTTCAGAAGATGCAAGATTACCCTTAAGTCTACAGCTGCATTCAATCTGTTTCAATACTTTTTTTAAAAAAAAATATATTAAGAAAAAGCTCTTTCTACTAATTCCATACTAATAAATAGTAATAATAATTTAAGAGCTTTCTCAGAAAACTGTTCATATTCTTTAATGTTTAACCAAATTTAATTAGATTGTGTCGATAATTCTATTAAATTTTCTTTCTCTTTTATTGATAATGATGTAGCTTTTTCTAAATTTTCTTCATAGAAGGGGTTTGAAATCCACTTATCATTTGTGTTTTCGGGTTTTGGAAAAGATTTTATGAAAGACAATTTTAATCCTCTTAAATGTGCTATTATATTTTCTGTATATCTTGAGACAGACTAACCTTATTTTCAAACAAAAAAATATGTAGAGTTTCAAATTTTTCCGGTTGATTGTTTTCAATACACTGTTTCCAAAAATCTAATTTCTTAATCATACTTTCAATTTTATCATTAACATTAAGGATCGTTATCGAGTTATTCTGAAGTATCAAATTTAAGTTCATTTATTTGCAAAAAATATCAGATAAACATGCAAGCACCTGAAGCCAATCAAAATCATACAATTTCGAAGAGAGATCAAAAGGATTGTCTTAAAAAAAAAACCTGTGCTTCTTGTCTAAGTTCGAATAAGCAGGTTATATAGGGATCAATGAATTTTAATAAACAAAGACGATACAATCACAAACAATAACCTGTCACTTGTAAACCATGCGGTGAAGTGAATGAGAGTGCAGCACTATCACAACAGTGGCGGCGACATCTCAAGTTACTCGTGGCTAACGGCTAAATTTAAAAGTGCACTCCAAAAAAAAAAAACGATATCAATGGCTGGATTTTCGATCATCGACTGTACATATTAACCTTACTGTATAATATTATTCATTAAAATAATTTTTATGAATTATAGGAAAAAACGTTTCTATAATATTTTTATGATTTAATTTTTTTTATTTTTTATGTCCGCCATTATTGATTATTTTTCGTGTACCACCAACAAGCAACTCGCGTACCACCAGTGGTACGCGTACCACAGGTTGGGAAACGCTGATCTAATTAATGCAAAGAAAAAAAAATTAATATTGATAAACAATTATTGTTAGCTCATCTCCATTAATGCTTTTTGTTAGAAAAGGAAAATTTGCATCATCCAAAAATTCTTTGGAAAAAGCATTTAGGGAATTACTTCAACAGAAAACTGTAAACTATTTAAAGAACTTTAATTACTAAACATTGTTATTTTATTTTTCTTATATGATTGTTTGTTATTAAAATAAAATATACAATCTATATAGCATATCACCATCATATAGATGTAAAAGGATTGATATTTTATAAGTTCAAATATATAATATTTAATATAGAAATACTATTTATTTGTGTAAATAGTTGTTTTAAAGATTGTTTTAAATTTTCTTTTATATTAATAATTAGGATTACTTACCTAATAATGGTATGTTTGATTGATCTGTTAAAATATTTTCCAATCTTTATAGTGATCAATTTTTCTTAGGTATTTGATGTTTTATTGTCATTTAATAGAAAAAAGCTTCTATGAGTTTTATATATATTTGTATATAAATGCTTTGTTGCTTAAAATCATGTATGTAGAATAATATATTCTAAAAAGTTGATATCATAAAAATACTTATGTTAAATACTTTATGATAAAGTACATATAGTAGATAAAAGTAGATATGTTAAGTCTATACTAAACAAATAAATATAAATAAAATCCAATATTAATTAATGATAAAATAAAACATGTTTATTAAAATATGTTTATCATAAACAGCCTTCCTTAATAACATTGATAGTGCACATATGTTTAGAATACAAAAATATACCTGAGTTAAAAATTTTATTTTCTTATTTTAAAAGATTATCCAAGTAAGGAGCCTACCACTGCCACCACCTCTACCACTACTACTACTATTATTATTATTATTCATTTATTCATCATTAAACTTTATTTACTTATGTATTTGATTTATATTATTTATTGTTAAAATGTGAATAATGCATATTTTTATTCATATAAATTAACTTGACTTTTGTATTTTGTTTATTCATATCATTACATTCTATAATAAAATTTTATGGTCACATAAATTTTGTATGTATTTTATATTTGTTAAACTCATGAAATTTATAGTTTGATAATTTATTTCTTGTGAATTAGTCATTAAAACACATACGTACTTTACAAACATATAAATATTTTGGTTATCAAATATAGCTGGGTACAATAAAATGCCCTTTGTTATTGAGGTATAGCTTGATGAGTAATACTTTAAAATTCTGAGAATTCATTTATCTGTTAGCTACAATTTATCTTAACCAACATGTCGATTTGTTATTTGCTTATTCATTATAATATTTAAAATCCTGAGAATTCATTTCATTTTACTTGAAAAGGTACAATTTGGATACTAATGTATTTGTTGTTATTATTTTGATGATGAGACAAACTTATCTTTTATACTGTTACAATATATTTATATACCAATGGTAAATGTCTGACTTTTTGAAGATTGCTGTTTTAAAAAAAATTCTATAATAGAAAAATGTTTAGAGCATAAAAACATGCTTTGGGGGGGGGGGGTTAGAATTTGTTGAGCAAAAGATAAAAATAAAAACAGCAATTGAATAAGCATTAATCCAGTTTAAAGTACATTCCTTTTTAGATATTTTTATTTAATATAATTGTTTATTTCTTCTGTATGTCTAAATAAAACTTGTTATAATTTAAATTTCCCCCACTTCCCAATTTCTGATCTAACTGAAACTTTGTATATATGCATATTCCCCAATGACAACATATTTTTTTCAGTTTGCAAGCAATTTTAACATAAAATTAATAATAATTTAATTTTTAAATTTTTATATATAATATTGATGCTAATGGTATCTAGTGATATTAAGCCAATAAACATCACATGACCACCATCTCTTATGTTTGTATATAACTGTTGTTGCATTAGATCCTAAGATCTAGATGCAGTACTCTCAGATCCAAGGCTCCTCACTGACGAAGGCCATAAACCAGAAACTAGTCTGGGGATATTGGATGAGTAGGCACTAGATGAGAATTTTATGCACGAGCCTTCTGGCATCCATTGACTACTCTAGCTTGCTATGTGTGGCAATATATATAGTGAGTTTTGCCTGTTTTAACTAGTGATATTCCCTACATTTTAAAATTAAATGATTGATTCAAAACTGGAACAAGTGATTTTTTTTAATTTACTCTTATTTAACCTCTCATTTTTTGTCTGTCTATTCTGTCTTGATAAAATCTAATTTAAATAAATTTACTTTATTTCAATAATTCATCCTACATATATACAAAATCAAAAAATAGAAAATAAAAAAATATATCTAAAAATTTAAAGAAAAAATATTTTATTCACATAAATGGACTAAAAAGTAAATAATAAATTTTCTTCAACTTTCATAAATAAAAGCATATAGTATTCTATTAATTTTTATAAGCTTATTATCAAAGAAAAATTAAAATGTGATATTTTAAATTTAATATTCTAAATCATTTTGCTATTATATAGTTAAAAATATGCTTAATTTTTATTTATGTCAAATATAACAGTATTCCCCATTATGATATTACTCTGGTGTTGGCAATCAGGAATACTGGCATAACTAATTCATGCCAAATAAACTGACACTTTCCATTTTAAAAAATATTAAATGGTTTAAACTGCCATTGTGACTAACCCCCCCCCCCAACGATATAATACATCTCTTGCATCATTTGTAAGTAATACAGTTTTATATTCAAAAATACATTTACTTCATATATTTGTGCTTTGTTTTTAATATATATATATATTTAAAATGGAACGTTAAACTTACAATTCACTATTTGTTTAGATAAAGCTAAAACTTTATCTTACGGTGACTCCTCCCCCCTGCAAAAACAGTATAATACATCTCTCACATCATTTGTAATACAGTTTTATATTTAAAAACAAATTTACACCTAAAATATTATATATTTGTGTTGTTGTTTTTTTAATAAAACTTTTTTTTTTTTTTTAAATATTCAAAATATAATGAAGAAATAAATAACACAATAACTCTGTCAAACAATGCAAATTATTGTACACATATAAAGTGTAAAAATCAGAATAGAAAAAATTCAAAAAATATTACATACTAATATTATTTTGCCAAGTGCTTTTGGTACCATGTACCAGACTCATGGTGACATATTGAAACTGAATGGTTAATGTTCCAGGGCGTGCTAATTTTTTTCTATTCTGGGTGTCACATTTTATGCATGTACAATAATTTTAATATAACATTAAACTTACGTTAAATCTCTCCATTATTGGAAATAAGATGTTTTGTTTTTTTTTGATTTGAAGTTTGATATTACACATGCTGATTGATGACAGCACAAATTGCTGAACTATAGCAGGAGGGGAAGGAGTGCCATAATAAAAGGCACAACTCACAAGTACTTGTTCTATTTAGTATCATAATATCTCTCCATTATTTTTTTTTTACATTTTAACCTACATATTACACATAGTATGAAATATTACTCCCAGTGATGTATTATTCTAAGTTTGCAATATTCTTAAAATAATGCTTTCATGGGATCTGCAAGCAAATTTTATCAATTAAGTTTGTCTGCATATTCCTTGAGGTGTTATTTGAAACATATTACAAATTTAGAATATGTCATTGGAGTAATACATCATAGCAGGAATAATACTAAAGTACCAATATAACTAAGGATATTTCTAAACATGTGCATCCCACATCATTATTTGTAAAAACAGAAGAAAATTTGTTTTTTTGCTGCTAAGTTTAGTGCATTTATTTAAAAATATTTTTTATATTTTTTTATTCATATTTGTGTTGATTTTATGTTTATATAAATAAATTGTAAAAAATTATTATTTTAATTTAATACTTTAAAACTGGTATTAATCAATATTTGAATACAAAAAAAGTACTGATATCTAAACATTTAATTTATATTTAGTGACTATATATACTTATTATACAGTTATGTTTATAAATAAAATATTTATTCAAGTTACACTTTGGTCAGATATTCTGATTTATACTGAAAAAAGGATTTGAGAAAATATTGTCATCAATATATAATAATAAAAATATGTTTACTTTAGAGGATTATGTTGCTCTTTATCTTCTATTTATCTCATTTATAAATAAATATCATTATTCCATCATTGAAGTATAAATAAAGGCAATACTAATACTCATTGGTGTTGAACACAATTGTCCCAAACAACTATCCTATACAAAATAACTAATGAAAATGTAAAGTTCTACAATTAAGAATGCATGTTTTAAGTGCATTCAGTTGAACACAGATTACATTATTAATGAACCAGGTTTCTTTAATTTGAAATTATATATCATTATGCTGACTAAAAACCATTCTAAGTGTCATTAATATTTTAGAACATGACAAATATTTGAACATGTTTTTATTTCTTAAAAAGTATAAATGGTTTTTACTAAACATTTAAAATTAATGAGGCATTATTTTAAATAATATACATACAGTGATGAACAGAAAAACTAATTGGGTTTAATTGAGTTTAATTTTAGAAGATGCCCAATATATAATTTTGTATTTCCATTGGTTGAGCTTTTGAATATAATGGTTAGCTTTGTTCAAGGAATCCTCAACATAGAAAATGCATTAATGTTGTACTTGTATTTAATATTTTCAAAGTTTTTTCGGTAGTCGTCGAAGAGCCACCATATCCCACTGGATGGCGCCGTTTTCGCGCTAAAACACAAAAATGCCATTTCCGCGGCCGACACGTTCAAACCCGCATTTTCTATAATACAACTTTTTTGTTGTGCTACAGATTGTAGGCTGCTATGCCGCATCACAATACAGCATGTATGTCGCATCGCAGCGAGTACATTTTCCAAATTCGCACAGTTTATAAAATGGTTACGGCTTGGAGAGAGGGTGTGTTTTTTTGAATTGGATGGAAATGTTTTCATTGGATTTGTTTTTATTTTAAAGTATTGAAATGTTCAGATTTTGTAAAATAATAATTAACAGATTTTTTACACCATAGTGTATTGAAGTTTTATGTGGTAAATGTTGACGAGATATATGTATAAAGTGAGTTGGAATTAGGTAACGCATCAAGTAACGTACTGTTCGTAACATTCCATGAGACAAAGAAGATTGTACTGTGTGTATATTTTTGAAATAAAAAAGAGTGTTAACACAAAAATATCCAATAAGAAAAGTACAATTGTACACTGTTTTTTTAAATGCCATAAAAAGCATATATTATAAACACGTTTAATAAGTAAAGAAGACATTTTATATATATATTTGTTGTTGTTTAAAAAAGTTTTAGTTTCTTTCTTTTCTCCGACTACTGTTATACTTTGTTGAATATAGTTTACATTTATTGTTATCATTTATTTATAGATGTTAGTAAAAAAAAATATTTACAAAAATACGATTTTGATCATTTTTATTTTAGCATTACAAACAACAGAACACTAACCCTAAACCTAACCCTAAAACTAACCCTAAACCTAACCCTAAATTTAACTCTAAAACTAACCGTAAAAACTTTTACTTTTAGTTGTCATTCTATTTTAAATAAAAAATAGCAGTAATATCTGTTTGTCTGTAAAAAAAAAAAAAAAAGTAAAACAAAGACTAAAAAAGTAAAAAATAGCAATAACACAATAATATCTGTTTCTCTGTAAAAATTAAATGTAAAAGGAAGACTGAGAATTTTTACTTTTTATTCCGATTATGAGTTTTTAAACAACAACAAAAAACAGTAACCCCAGTAAAAAAATCTCCGATAGAAAATTGATTTTTCTAATAAAAAGCAAACTAAAAAAGACGAATCAAATTGTAATTTGTTTATTTTATTTTACATTTATTATTATCATTTAATTTGTATATGTTAATAAAAAATAATATTTAAAATTAAATAATATTTAAAAAAGATGATTTTCTTTTGTTTTTATTTTCGCATTACAAAAAACACATCGAAATGATTATAATTAACGGCCCGGAATGATCATATTTTATAGTTTAAGCATGAAAACTGCGCCATCGAGTGGGATATAGTGGCTATTCGATGTCAACCATTTTTTTTAATATATAATATTAGTTATGGCCTTTAATTTATTATCTAATTTCAAAAATAAAGACTTGCTTAATGATTGCCAATATATATAAAATCTAAAAAGTTAGAAAATGTGATGTCAACTTAGCTCTTATCTCATATATACCTTATGCTGTGTGAACATTTCTTGTGATTTAATGTAGTACAAAAATTTCATATTGTGAATAGTTAACAGTCTCCATGGAGGAAAAATCCAACTTAAATTTTAACATATGCCAAAGTCATATAATGGATTACTTTAAAAAAAAAACTACCTGCATATAATTTATATCCATTTATTTGTATGTCTTCTAATGCCCTGTGTGTATGTTTATACTTAATAGGCATGATATTTTTTTATAAAAATTTATAATAATACATAACCTCCTTATTATAAAAATAATATAACTTTACATGTAAGGAACCAAGACATGCATCACAAGACTTAATTAGCTTGTAGCATGAAACAGAAATAATAACCAACCATTTGCCTTTCATTGAAAATACTTTTTAGTGCTGGAATTTTTTTAATAATTGTTACAAATAAATTAGAAATATTCTTCTTTGTTGCTTTTATATAAATCAGATCTTTAATAAACAATTTAATGAATATAGTGCATAAGATAATACATACTCTTTAACAGTTTTTTTTAACAATAATGGCTTTTTCATAAGAGATTTGAATGCCAGAAGTGACAGAACTAGACATGATCCATGGATCTTAAGCTTTAGAATTTTCCACTCAATCAAATAATACTGGATACTTTGTAATGAATTCTGCATAGGATCTTCATTGTGTATAAAAGCACAATATAGAAAATATGCAGAAGTTAATGCATAATACTTTAAAATGTCTAAAGGAAAATGAATAATAAGCAGTGAATATTGAAAAAATGAAAGAGGTAGCTGGTTTGTATACTTTTGTAAGGAGAATGGTTTTATGATTGCAAACACTTATTTTTAAAACATATTAGAAGATTGTATACAATAAAAGCTCTAATTAATATAAAATGGTATTAAATTGATTATACAATGATTCAGGATAAATATAAGAATGCTATTAAGGATTCACATGTTTTGCATAATGCTTATATAAACCCAGATCATAATTTGGTTTTGGCTAAATTAAAGCTGAGTTTAAAAAGAATTAAAAGAGGGAAAAGATATTTAAGATGGGACTTGGATAATTTGAGAGAAACGGAAAAAGAAAAATTTTATTTAATGTGCAAATGAAATAAAAAGAATTGTTCAAGATGAGGAATATATTAATAATCCTGATATGTGTTGGTGTAGAATTAAAGAAGAATTCTTAAAAACAGCAAAAAATGAAATAAGTATTATTTAAGCAAAAAAAGCTAAATAATCTTGGATAACTTAAGGTATGTTAGAAAAGATGGAAGTATAGAGAAGATGGAAGAATGTAAATACTGAGGAAGAGAAAAATGCATATAGAAAAATTAATAATGAGCTAAAAAGAAAGACAGATTTAGGAAAAGAAAAATGGTTGGAGTAATAATGTAAATAGATAGAAAGACTTCAACAGGTGAGAAGATATGATCTGCTATTTGATAAAATGCAAAATGTCACTTGGGAGAAAAAGACATGCATAGAAAATGAAAGTGCAGATAATAATGGGAAGCAATTATCTGATAGAAATGATATATTAAAAAGATGGAAAGAATATCTTTAGTGTCTATTTAGTAGAAAAGATACTTGAAAATGAAAAAGATATTGAAATAGATGATAAAGGTATGGATATATTGCCAGATGAAGTAAGAAAGTCAATTGCACATATAAAGAATGGTAAAGCTGATAGATTTGATGCAATACCTATAGAATTTTTGAAATAAATAGAAGAATTTACTATGAATGAAATAGTTGGACTTTGCCATTTGATATTTAGTAGTGGAGTTTGTCCTGAAAATTGTTTAAGAATTTTAAGAATTCCAATTGCTAAAAAGAAGCAATCTGTTAAATGTGAAGAAAACAGAACAATAAGCTTGTTATCTTATGCTTCTAAAGTTTTATTGAGGCTTTTAACTCAAACAGTTTATGGGAAGGTAAAGTATTATATTGGAGAAAAAAGTTTGGTTTTCAGAAAGGAAGAAATATAAGAAATGCTATTGGTGTTGTTAGAACAATTGCAGAGAAATATATTGAAAAAGATAAAGTAATTGATATATGTTTTGTGAATTTGAAAAAAGAAATTAATTGAGTAATCTTGAATAAACTTATGCTGATCTTAAAAGATAAAGAGGTATTTTGGAAAGACAAAAGATTGATTTTGAATATATAAACTGGATAAAGGATAAGAATTAAATTGGGGAATAATGAGACTGATGAAGTAAATGTAAAAAAAATGGAGTTAGGCAATGATGCAGTATGCCACTTGTTCTCTTTAATATTCATTTAGAAAATATGATAAATAATTCTTTAGACTGTGGAGAAGCAAATGTTGGAGGTAGAATAAAAAATGTATAAGATTTACAGATGATATGGCTTTTAAAACTGAGAATGAACAGTGTCCTCAGAATATATTGAATAAAATGTATGGAATATGGAATAAAGATTAATGTTGAGAAAACTAAGTGTTTGTGGATAGGGAGAAAGGGAAAAAGACTGCAAATTGAAATTCTATGATAACATAGTTCAGCAGATAAATGGATTTAGATATTTGGATAATTGATGGGTTAAAAAACCAATAGCTTTGGAAAAGGAGGCTTTTATTAAGAGAAAGAAAATATTTTGTGGACCTTTGAAAAAATAATTAAATGCTGTGTGTGGAATGTACTAATGTATGGTTGTAAAACATGTACAATAAGTAACAAAATTGTAAACAGATTGGAAGCCTTTGAGATATGAAAATGCAGATGAATGGAAAAAACAGTTGGGTTAATAAATGAAGTTTTGAAAAGAGTAAATAAAAAAAGATCAATTGAGGAAATCAGAGAGAGAAAGGGAAACTGGATTTGATATATTAAAAAGAAATTAGAGTTTAATGAGAGATGTTGTGGAGGAAATGGTGAATGGAAGTAGGAAAAAAGAGTGGAGAGATTGACATTGTTGGATGTTATAAGAGATGGGAAAAGTTACATGGAATTGAAGAGATTGACAATGAAAAGAATGTAATGGAAAATGGATGAAATTGATGATATGATTACTCACTGGACTTGTCCCTTTGACAGAATGCTGTTGTTGATGATGATGATATTGTCATATGAGAATATCAATGATCTAATTTTGCAATCAAATTGCATAGAGTGTTTAGATACTATGCTATGCATATTAATTTAATGTTTCATCTTTATTTAAAATATATATAATACTTAATGCTATTCATACACTATCTAAATGAGTTATGCTTAAAAATAAAATAAATTATTATATATCTACAAAATTTCTCTGTGCCACCAGACAAATATAACACAAATTGATTATGATTTCATTATTCAATTATATATTTATCATAAGACAAAATGTTTTTCCCAAAAAAGAACAAAATTAATCTGTATCCTAATACAAAGATATCAAGAAATAAATATAATCATATTACTATAAAAGTCAAACAATCAAAAATTTTACTAAAATCCAGAATTCTGCCATAAACTGCCAAAAAGTATAAATATTAGTAGAAGCAGTAGATGTGATGGTTCAATTTATAAATTCCTCAATGTGTTTTTCTTTAATTTCAAATACAATACTAACACAATAAACAATTATAACATTAAATATAAAAACTAATAATGAAGCTTTGTCAAATGCTAGTCATATTCTTGGTAGCTATGTACAAAGAAAATAAAAGACAATCATCCTGGGCAATATTCAGTTATTATTAAAAGCAGAAATAATCTGTTATAATTTTTATTTTGTGCTACACAAAAATTAAGTCAGTTACATATTTCAATGGCAAGAAATCCTTACACTTGAAAAAAAAAATAGTACACTTGTTCATAGAAACTGTGAATATCTAATTTTGTTACTATTACAAATTAAAAATAATTTTTTAATTTAAACTGCTAGACTTTAGATTATTTAAGGTTTCTTATCTATATATGGTTATTAGTTAATTTATAATGACAAAAGAAACTTCTAGAACTGAGTGTTAGAATAGATAAATCAATAAATTTAATCTTAAGTCTCTGTCTTGCTTAGTGGCTGGTTAAATAAAAGCAGTAATAAAACATTTTATATAATTAGATTGCTGAAAGTATTTATTGAAGATGTTGGAAGAAAATATAATTTCATTACTAAGGCCTGTTTAATTAATATATTACTATCACAAATGTGCATGAATTTAGATCAAATCTCATAAATATATTTTTTTTATTAAATGAAACACTGTTCATCAAATTGATTTGATCTGATATTTTTGTCATCATTGAAGAATTACAGTTTGTAAAGATGGAAAAGTTTTTAGTTTCCACAAAATTTAAAAGTATATTGGAATTTCTAATCTTATAACTTCCAATACAAGCAATATTAACTGATGAGTGAATGAATCAATTAGAAAATGTAGATATATAAGTAAATAACAATGCAAAGCTATACAGATATAAATAGATAAATAGGCATCTGAATAAATGACTGGATATATAGATTCATAAAACGTTGATAGATAGGTTTGTATGTGTGAATGGACATAAATAGATGAATAGGTGACTGTTTGGGTAGATAGATAGATGAATAAACAGGCAGATAAGTTAAAAGGCAAGCAAATTGGATAAGCAGAAAAATAAATTAGGTAGTTGGATAGATAAAATACAAAAACAAAATAATTATAAAAAATTGATATTTTTTCCATTTTATTATGAGTTTAAAACACTGAATAATAATAAAAATTTAATTATATAAATTAAATAAACAATTTTAAAGTTAAATTAAAATGTATACAAAGCTTTTGAAAATGTTTAAAAAATAAAAAGCTGTTCTTTCAGTTTGTTAATAAACCTAAAAATATTTTTAAAAAGTAATTAAGTTTATAATTACTTTATATAAAAGTGATTTTTAAATTGACAAGAATTAAATTTAATAAAGGAAATTTTTATAATTCTTTGTTTTCAGATATTTTAATAAGTTAATATAAAATATAATAATGTTCAAAATATTAAAAATTTAATGGTAATTTTTATCAATAGAAAATAAGTATACTTCTTTTGATAAGATATATCTTCCCTCATGCAACACACACAATTTTTTTAATTTCAGTTAGTAGTAGTTATTCACACAACATTCTTCAGCATTGTAAAAAAATAATCAGATTTATTAGATTATTAACTATTACTTATTTTTCTTCAGATTTTTTCTTTATTTCCACTGAGTATTATAATATTATATGATCAAAAATACAATTTTATAAGTTATCATGTTGGATGACTTTTTACTGTTTTTGCCTCTAACATTTTGACTATCTAGCAGATTTTTTCAGAGTTGAATTTTATATATATATTTTATTTTTAAAAACCATTTACGTTAAGAAACATTATGAAAATTAAATAAAGCAACCATTTTTTTTAAAAAAAACAATACTTTAATGATTTTTCTATGATTAATAGTATATGACATTGTCAAAATATAGTTTTACATTTTATTGGTTTTTTGCTATTTTCCTCCAATATTTTGAGTAGATGATAATATTCTTCTGGACTTGAATTTATTTTTATGGATGTATTTTCAAAAATGTATCCCCTCCCCCCCCCAAAAAAAAAGATATATATACCAACAAAAAAAAATATAAAAGTCTTGCAGAAGACAATTAGTTGATCAACATACTACAAGGGCAAAAAAAAAAAAGCATTACAAGTTATAAAATATAAAATTATATCTTTAACCAACTACTCTATAGCATTAATTATCATTAAATTAGAATATCATTGTTTTACTTTTTTTTGTTTTCTTTTTAATATTTTAATTAATTTTAATGTTGCTTCTTAATTCGTGTTAATTATTTTTTTTTTTAGACAATAGAAGGATAATATTGTTTTTACTTTTTATATAAAAAGAAGTTCTCATATTTTTATAATAAAAGCTATCTACATTGAAATAACTCCTTTACCCAATGACTGGTATTTCTGAAAAAGTAATTATTCCATATATTTCTTCTATGAGACATTTAACAGTTCAACTTTATCTATAATTAATAATATATATCAAAATTATTGTTAGGAAACTGTCATGTTAGCATAGGATTCTAATGTTCATGTAAATACCATTTCTACCGAATGAATCTATAAAATGGCAAACATGACAGAGTACTGGAATTAATTAAATGGCTTTCATTAAAATGGAATAAATAAGGAAAAAATGCATCAGTGCTGGTAAAATGATTTATGACTGCAAATTGAAAAAGAATTATAGAGAGGTAGAAATAATAAGTTTTAAAAGAAGAAAATGTTTAACTTGGTTAACGGATCACATAGCCTGTGTTACTTCCAACTTCATTTAAGGAGAAGGCTTATTTACATCATGTCATACTGTCTACTTGATTTAATACTGAAACCTAATATTTATATTTTTTATTAATGTATTTTACCAAATTTATTTTAAAATATTTCACTTGTTTTTTATTTAACCTAAGAAAATTATTATAAAAAATATTAAAATAAATATTTTTATTATTTTTAATTTTTTAATATTTTTTTATTATTTCACAATAAAAATATTGAAAATTAATTTAATTTATGTATTTTATTTTATTACTTTTTTGTATTTTAAAATTAATTTAGTATTTATATTTTAATCATAAGAACTGTCTTGCGTCAAGAAATACAGACAGTAGATATTGGTAGGCCAAAATGTTAAAAGTTTATAAATTGATTCCCAACTGAAGAAAATAGTAAATAATCTCACCTTAGTCAACCAAATAATTGCTATAGCTTTATTAAAACTGCAATTTGATGGTCAAACAACATCTGACATTCTGAATACTTATCTATTCAATAATAAAAAAAAACTTTACTAACAATTTTGCAATAATGGGAAATCTGAAAATTATATTTACTATATTATATTTACCCTTTACAATTTACTATAGTGATAGAGTAGTGTATTCTGGACTTCAAAAAATATAAATTGCAATTCCAGGTCTGTCATTTTTAGTGGTTGAACATGTTTTTTTTTAATCAAAGTGAAGATATAACTGTATAAAAATATAAACATATATTTCATAATTGTATATTTATATTGGACTATTTCCAACATTTAATATGCATATTGAATTGTTGTAGAAAAATTTAACTTTATTTAAATATTCCAAATACATTCAACTGTTAGTAATAGCACATCAAACAGGTTAGTATATGCACAATGTTTTGAGAGATATTACTCCCCTCTTCTTCAGGTGTTGCTGGGTAGACCAGTGACAGTACAAGCATGGGATTCAAACCTAAACCCTCAGATTCTTGAGTATTGAATTTTAAGATAACACTCTAACCAACTGAGCCATTCTGCCAAAGACAACAGTCTGTAAAATTTTATATATTTATCTATGATATTCCTCCTGATTTCTCCACTTTTTCCTAAGAGCAAAATTGATTCGTGGTTTCCATACATTATGTATAATCAGACAAGGTTAGCTTATGGAATTTTTTATCATTGTCATGTGAGCAGCTTCTTTACATTTTCTTCTTTTCTTCTCTATCCAATATTTTGTAGTTTCCCAATTGAACATATGTTCATTGGCAAATACATGGTCTACTACCTTAGACATCTGTTTTCTCTCTTCTAATCATCAGTGTGTGTTCTTGCAAGTGCTTTTCAATGGGGAAACTGATCTCACCAATATACATTCTTCCACATACACATGTTATTTCACAGATGCAGTTTTTTCTTTTCAGCATTTCAAGTTTAGGCTTTGTAAATATTAGAATTCCTCATAGTGTGGTATGGCTCTGGAAAGCTGTTCTGATATACTTATTGCAAATATTTCTTAATTTGTCTGCTATTTTTGGAATGTATGGGTATACTACAATACCAATAATTGTCTTTTCTCTTGATGGTCCTTTTTGTTGTCTATTCAACATTTCTTGATAACAGCTGATGGATAACCATTTTTCGTAAGAGCTTGTTCTATATAGATCTTTTCTTTTTCCAAATCACTGGTTTCTGAACAAACTTCTTTTGCTCCATTCCATAGTGATAGTATAACTCCATGTTTTGTGTTCTGATATGATTGGATGTGTAGGCTAGATATTTTCCTGTATGAATAGGTTTTCAGTAAACTGTAGTTTTGATTTTGCCATGAGGGAGTCTTGTCACAAGAACATCTAAGAATGTCATTTTTTGTTCTGATTCTACTGTGAATTTAATTGAAGGGGATATATTGTTGATGTGTTACCAAAAAGTTTGTAGCAGTACTTCACCATATGGCCATACAACAAATGCATTGTCCATATAGTGAAGCCAAACATTAGACGGATATGAGTAGTTTTTATGGCTAAGGTTTCAAGTTTTTCCATGTAAATATTGCTAATCAGGGGAGACAATGGTGAGTCCATAACCATTCCTTGATTTTGTTGGAAATATTCTGTGTTATATTGAAAGTAGGTTGTTTTTATGCAGGATGTTAATAGTTCCATTATACTATCAAAAGGAAGAGCTGTTCTGGTTTATAAACTATTATCACCATTTAATCTTTTCCTTACAATAGACTATGCTTCTTCACATGGTACATTCATGAATAAACATTCCACATCAAAGCTTACCAGTAAGTTACTTCTTTCAATTCTCATGTTCTTGATTAATTCTACAAAGTGTCTAGAATCCCTGACAAAGTATTGGATCTTGTATGCCAAAGGACTTTGAACTTTGAGAAGAAATCTTGCCAAATTTTGGCAAGGTGAATCTCTAGAACTAACAATATGTCTTAATGGAACATGATTCTTATGGATTTTAGAGAGACCATAAAGATGGGAATTTTGCTAAAATATGATGTTATTTTACTTTTTTCTGAATCAGTGAAGTACTTTCGATGCTTTCTGAGTAATGATTGTAACTTTGTTTCCGTACTCAGTATTGGATTTTTTGCCACTTTTCTATAATAGCCTGGGGTGAAGAGTTCTTGTATTTTGTTATCATAATCAGTTGTATCCATTACAACTGTTGCATTGCCTTTATCAGCAGGAAGAATAATTATAGATTTACCTACTTTGAGAGATTTAATTGCTTTTCTCTCACTATAGGATATGTTTGACTTCAATTTTTATTGCTTGTCAAGTATTCTTTTTATTCTCCAGTGTAATTTTGCTGCTTTTTCTAAAAGAAATTTTTGAGTGACTTCCTCAATGGCTGTTATTATATTTAATAGACAGTTTTATAGCAAAGTTTAATCCTCTTTGGTTACCTTTGGCAGAATGACTTAGTTGGTTAGAGCATTACCTTAAAGTTCAATACCGAAGAATCTAAGGGTCCAGGTTCAAATCCCATGCTAGTAATGTCACTGGTCAGGCGAACAACACCTGAAGAAGATGGAAGAATAATACTTCTTGAAATGTTGTGCATATACTAACCTGTTTGATGTGCTATTACTAATAGTTGAATGTATTAGGAATATTTAAATAAAGTTAAATTTGTTTAAAGACATTCAATACTCATATTAGATTATGGAAATAGTCCAATATAAAAATACAACCAGAACATCATCATCACAAATCTTCAGGAAAACAATATATTTCATAAGTGTCTATGTGTGTAGTTATTTATCATTAATATTAACATTTTACTAGCATTTCAGTAGGACTGCATCTACTATTTTATCATCATTCAAGTAGATGTTACAGAAATGCTGAAAATCAGAAAACTGTATTTCTGCTGAAATTTTGACATTTAAAAACAATTACATGCATGGACAAATTCAAACACATTTACTTATGTATAATGTTGTTAGTTTAATTAGTTTTAAATGTTATTTTATAATTAATTGGATTTTAATTTTTGAACAACATATTATTTGCAGCATATCACTGTGCTTTTAGTATATATTTTCTCAAAAAATATATAAAATATTTGTTTTAATTAATGTTATTAATTTTTATTTAAATTTCATTATTATAATTATTTTTAAATATGCTTTTTTATATATATAATTGTTATACTATTTGCAAAACATGAGATGCTCATGCTTATAGAATATAAAATAATATTCAGTATGGATAAAAACATTTAGATAGGATATATTTTAGTATTAGATTAAAACAATTATTAATCTAATTGAAAGCTGATTAAATAAGCATAGATAAATTAATTTATTAAATATATGTAATATTTTTAAATGTCATAAGCTTACAAATATCTGAAAAATTTATAAGGAGAAAATGTTTTAATTTTATTTATAAAAAATTAACAATAAATAGAAATCATAAAACAATTTTATGATATAGAATGTTGTCTGAGACAGCTTCTACCGTATTAAGTTTTCCAGGGGGTGGTGGTATTTTTCAATTCAATTTTTTTTAAATTGAATTAATAGCTCTGGAATATCCTGCATAAAACTGCCCATGTAAAAAGAAGGCTTCTTCTAGATAAGGCCTGTGCTATATAGAGGCTGCTTCTCTAATTTATGCAACAATTTTTTTCTCATTAATTAAATCAAATTTTTACATTAATGCATAAGGATAAAAATATTTTTGTACTTCCACCCAGACCATCTATATAAAAGATTTTCATAACTCAATTTGAGTAATGATTTTTAGATGGCTTCTGCAATAAATAATAGTATTAGTAATAGATAAATAATATTACTATCTATACTACAGCTCATATAATGTAATATTTTTTATTAACTAAATTGATTTTTTGAATGAATGTGTATTACAAAAATGTTTTTGTTTTTTTTTTTTGCTTCCATCTGGTCATTCATATAAAAGCATTTTTATGAACTTAAATGTTTAATATTTTAAATACATGTTCTTTTTATTTGTTTAATATTATATTAGGAAGGTGTGTATGATATATATATATTTCTAATGTAATGTAGTGGAAATGTAGTGTAAATTGTTTAATATATGTTAGAATGAAAAGTAGTAGTGGTATTGTGAAACAAATTTTTGTTGTATATAATAATTCTCAAATATTTATTTTTATTTGTTGTATAATTCAATTTTTATTAGAAAGAACTGTCTGAAAGTGCTTGCAGTGAATATAGAGGATTGCTATAAAACTGATATTAATGAAAATTTATACAAATAAAACTGAATAGTTTTATCTCATTCTCTCTCTTGTTTTGATTCTAAACAGAAGCACAGATAAATTTCTTCATATGATTTTTTTTGTACTTTAAAAGTATATAGTTAACTAAACAAAATAGAATGGTAAGCACAGGTAGCATGCTGAGAAAGTTTTATGGGAAATGACAATTTCTTATAAAAAGAGAAATCATCGAAATTACTTCATTACATTGTAAACCATCAGAATATTTTTATACTTGAAAATGGATGTTACTTATATTTTAAAGATGGGATGCAAGTATCAGAAGGTGTACAAAAGTCATATCTACATGCCTGTGTAATTTTATTAGATCAATTAATCAATTTTATCTAAGATATGGATCAATCTAATTTCCTATCATATTATCCTAGATAAAGCTAGCATCTATTCATTCATAATATTGTGAAATAATATTTGTTCATGAAAGGATATCTCTTCACATTATTATGAATATAAACTAGTACTTATGTGTATAATGTCATATAAACCAAATAATTATTTGAAAGAATAATTTGGATATATAAAACATTGGATTCAATAAAATATACTTTGGATTTAAATGTTTTTGCAAATATATTATATCTTTTCTGAAATAAGGACATATTATTGGTTTGTAGTTTGAAATAGACATCAGAACTGTGGTGCCATTCTGGGAATCCAATATTTAAAGATTCAATCAAGTCATTTGTTTGTATTTGTCATTACTATTGCTAATTTTTTTTGTTTCTCTTCATTTAAAAATGTATAGTATCTATTGATAAATAGTATATAATTTTATGTTAAATAGTAATCTATTCAAATACCAAAATATAAGAGAGTTACACTTTCCTAAATTTAAATCTACATTTTGTGGCATAGTAATTATTATTTTAATATTTAAAAATATCATTTTTATTGACTTTAATTTAATTTCAGGTATATTATTTATATTAGAAGTTCAAAAAGATTTTATCACAATAAGTATTCTCTTCATTTTGTTCTCTTAAATTTATATTATGAAATAACTAAATCCATCTTTATATATATATATTATTTATATAAAATATAGATGCATATATTAAACTCTCTTGTATCTTGGAAAGTATGAACATTCTGCAACATAATTGTGTTACATAGACATGTGCTTTTTATATTTGATATTTAATAATTGAAGATTAATAGGCAATCACATATTTGAATATGGAATTAATGTCAACTGGTGATCTATTATACATGCAATTAGAACATAAGTGTATATATCAATTGTTTATAATATATTTATTATATAATTGATATTCATTTATTAATAAATTTTAATTTAACTTAAAACAAATAAACTTGTCTGATTTTTGTCCAGTTGTGCAACACTGACTCATTGTTAATAACATTCAAATGAGATAAGATAAACTGAATACATTGTAAAATTTATTTGAAATAACTACACATAATTCCTAGCTAGCTCTGTTATTTAAATATAGGGGGGACTAACTATAATGTATTGCTCAATACTTACATTTAACTATAGAATATCTATTAGTGGCATAATTATCAAAGAGAACTGATCAAACAATAATTAACAAACAAATGATTTATTTAAAACCCTTCTAATCAAAAACATTGTAATAAAATATTATAATAAAAGAACATTATAAGTTTATTTAAACACACTTCTAGTTAAAATATATGATAATCAAGAATACTATAACTAAAACAATGGAACCTAAATATGCACACACATTCAAATATAAATTCATTACTCAATGGAAAGCTTTGCAAATATTAAAATACATTATGAGAAAATTAAATATGCATGCACATGTCAGGGTTCATTGTATATGACTTATAGGAGACACTTAAAGATTGCTATGGCTATCAAAGTTCAATAGACTTTTATTTGAACATGATCAGTTTATAAATGAGACTAAGGAAATTCATAGTTATGTAGGATTTTGCACTTTACACTTTCAAAGATATGACCCCCTTACTTTCTTATGTCATATTGATCACCAGCCCATGATCAGTTTATAAATAAAAATAAGAAAATTCATAGTTACCTAGAATTTTGCACTTTACACATTCAAAGATATGACTCCTTACTTTCTTATGTCATATTGATCACCAGCCACTTGGATTTTTCAATCCCACTAATGGTTTTGGCTCCTGGCTGACTTCCTACATTCACTGAAACAGATATTCCTTGGCTGTTCAGATTATTAAGTGGGCATGAATTCTATATGGATGGCTTCTGATGTTCTCAAGGACCAGAACTGAAGACAGACTGCAGACTCCAGTGACTGTCTAGCACTGCATGATGTTGGATGGTTATTTGGTAAATGTGAAAACACCTATTTACATGCTGGAATGCTAATAGATTTCCCCATTTTCTCTTCTCTGGAAACTCTTCCTTGGTAGCAATATGAGTATAATCTTAATCATAATGATTATTATGAATGAAGCTGAATGGTGCTGAAACTGCAAACATAAAAAAAAACTGGACTGAACCACTATGAATAGATTTTTGTCTCTTTATATGATTCTTCTTTATTGTCTCTGGTTAAATTAATTTGCAAATTTTATTAATTACATTCCCATTGTTTTAATCTGCATTTTTGTGTAGATTAATTTAGCCTTGGGATAAGATACCATCTTGAATCATTTTCCATTGTTTTCATTTAATGCAATTTAGAATTATTCCCTTTCTTCTGTTTATCAACTGAGAAATCTTTAAGTGGATCTAAATGTATTTGCCTTCCTTTCACATTTTAATTCAATTTTAATTTTTACACACACACATTTTTTTTCTTCAAGTTTATGAAAAGAGAAAACTATAGCTTTAACTTATAATTTATTTCCCCCCCCCCCTTCTTTTTCTATTTTCTCCTCAACTCATTTTTTTTTACATGACAAGATGATGCAATGCTTTGTATTTGGTGATTTGCATTTCTTAAAAAAAACTCTTTAAACACTTTCTAATTTATATTTCTCTTTCTTAAAACTTTCTAAATTATATTTCTATTTCTTAAAACTTCATTGGTTTCTTTTATGAATTTTAGTCTGAGTATTTAATAATAAATGATTCTGCAGTACTTTTAAAATTTAGATTTTAAAATCTTAAATTAACCATAATTTCTCTTTAAAAAAATTACAAAACATGTAGGGCTATTCACTAGTGGTATAATATATATATACTCTTTTATAACTCCACATATAATAGACCTTTATAATATATAGGATATATGAGCACAGACTTTCACAAAATCCACCACTCTCCACTCTATCTAATAACACTGATACACTTAAACACATTAATGTTGAAAAGATAAATAATCACCAATATACTGAAACAGACAGATCGAAGAACCGATCTTCGTTTCATGTGTTTTAAGTACGGTAATTCGAACCACTATCTGCCCGCAGTGAGATTTGTCTATTTTCAGTCATAATAAAAAAATTAGTTATATATTTTAAGTTTTGTAAATCAATAGGTAAGATTCCATATATAAATGTCACAAACCATGAAATAATATTCGTGTGTGCGTGGTTTGTGGGTTTATATCAATTTAATTTAAAGTTTATTTCGGGCGTATTTGTTTGAATTTTAGTTTTTTTTTTAAATTGTACAAAGTCGTTTAAAAATACTGATCAAAAGTCACATTCCTTTGATCAGTGTTTTTAACTAAAATCTAAATTACACAAATGTACAGAGTAATTAAATTGTATTCGAAATTAGATAAGAAATGTAGATTTGTAATTACCGTGTCAATTTAAAAATTGCGTATTAAAGTAAAAGGACAATGGAATGGATAATTAATGTTGTATGGTCAAGCTGGATGGCTGGAGGCTAGAGAAAGTAGGAGGAGCTTAAACACAAAAATCAGGCGGAAAGGTCAATCGTGGCCATCTTAGAAAAGATGATTCTAACTTTTGACGTAGTTGAGAGAGGTAATCTTAAGACAGCACTGCAGCTGCTAGAGTAATTCCTAGAACTTTGTTAAGAAGCTCACCTGTAAACCGCAATGTGGATGGGCTAAGTGCCAGGAGCTGATCTCTGCCCTGCCAAATTGAATCTTCGTGCCGCTGACTGATCATGTTGTTTGTGCTTCATAGTTTCCAGCTTCCAATCTTCAAATTGACAATGCCTTGCAAATAACTTTCAATATGCGCGCCTACGTTCGTCGGAAATATCAATCGGGAAAGCCAAGCCGGATGAAGAAAGAAGAGTAACTGTGTTACACGAACTTTTAACTTTCTCCCGAGCTTAATGTTATCAATCAAATAAAGTACATGTAAGTTTTTATGTTGTTTATAATGCTATTGTTTAACCTGTCAGTAAATTTTCTTTTCTTTTAATCCTCCGCTCTAGTCTTTAGAAATAATTTATAAAAATTGTAATTAAGAGTAATAATAATTTAAATGAATGCATTTATATTTTTTTTTGTGTTGCGTATTCCATAAACAAACGATGCCAATAGTAATATTTCCCAACTCTGTGTAAAACTAGTGTACAATAATGATCAAGTTATTTTAAAAGTAAATTTCGATTTCTGAATTAAATATTCTTTTATATTTCGAGTTGGTAAATGTTGAATCCCTTTATTATTCTATTTTAAGTGGTCATATAATTGCAATCTAAGGTTCAATGTTAAATATATATATTGGTTTTAAAGTGTTATATTAATGTCATGTATGATATGAGAAATAACTCACTGTATAATTTAATACTATCGCTACCGCCTGTCAACCTGGAGGGTTAAGGGTTTCAGAGTAAATTTAATTAATTATTGTTCTTGCGGTCAGTTTAATTCCGCTATATTTTATTGGGATAAGGATCTCAGCCTGTGGCGTAGAAATAGACGAATAGATTCCAGGTTTTGTATAATTTCTTTTAAAAATCCACTTCAAGTACTCGTCCTTGATGTCTGTGGCAATGCCTTCCCTTCGCTGAAGTTAGCGTCTCGCCATTCTACCATTGGGGATTGAAAGCAGTTTCTTTCCCAGGTAATCTCTTGGATCACCGGGTTCGAAATGATCCCGGCTGGTTGTCGTGTCCCGGAGCTACTTGGGGGCATTAAGCCTTGTCAAAGTACAAGCCGCCCGGTATTCCGTTAATGCACCGCAAGTGATTACTGTAGGGCTCTTGAATTAGTCAACCACCAGTACATCTATCTTCCATGCTGTATTTATATAAAACCACTTCCAACTGTCCATCTACGTAACGGCTCGAGTCTATTCGAATAAAATAAGTTAATAAAACCTTTTTTTTGATAAATATCTTTTCAACGCTCAAATACTCTGATTCTCTTAGCCACCCGTCAATCATTTAACTACACAGCTATTGGCATGAGTTTGTTCACGAGATAAAATGATTGTTAAAGACTAGTAGCTAAATACAAGAGGATTCATGGAAGTCTTACCGTACTGTTGAATGTTATATTTATATGCTTTCTATTTTTTTTCTTATTAAACACTTTATTTAATCTACTTTTGTGTCCTCCACCTTATTACTCTCTAAGTCTAGTTGGCCACTTACTGTCTGTATTGGCAACTTAAATATATACGTTACCTGAATGACTGTTCCAATATCTGGAGTATAATAAATATATATATCATTAACTGTAAGAATTAGTCTATGTTCTGAGCTGAGCTAGAAAAGGGATAACCCCGTGCTGTTATAAAGTCATCATCGGTTAGTCATACCGGGGTTTGGGTTTGAATTCAGTTGGCGTTTTGGAATTTATTCTTAAGCGTGGGCTGGGTTTGAACTCGGGTACTGTGTATGAGTAAGCGTGGTGAATTTATACCGGTACAATACGTATTTCATGCTAAACCAGCAATCATCAGTTGATCCAGATTATCATCTCTACACATATATACTATAAGTACTCAGATATATATTAAGATAGACAATCTTCATACTTTAATGGACAGGCTTCAATCTACTCCACACTCCAACTTTTCAACCTTTATGTAAAAATTAACCATCAATTTATACTTACAATTCTGATTAACAATTAGCTATTCATTACAATAATTTTTTTTTTCTAAAAATTTATTTTTTTAAAATATCCACCATTTTTTTAATAGTGACCAACATAAAAGAGTGATGATGCCATAAGATGCTGACTTCAACAATAAGAAGATCATTGGAAGCTAAAATAACATAAACTGTACTACAGTATAAAGTTTATTCATTGTATACAAAAAAGTTATGATTATATAGTTAAAATAAAAAAACATTTGATTATATGCAGTAATAAAGTGTATTTAATAATAATACATTTTAAAATTTGTATATTAACTAAAATTTATTTATCCAATAAAATTTTTCTGCAAAAAAAAAATTTAATGATAATTCTGCATAAGGCAAAAATACTATCACTATAAATCCAAATTGATAAAAAAGTGGAGAAGGGGTTATTTCTTGCATTATATAATTAGTAATAAACTTTATAGTGCTAAACATGAAATGAAAATATCACTTAATTAATTTTTCCTGGAGAAGTTTTTTATTTATCTAAGATAATGACCATTTTATCACAAACAAAAACAATATCAGCAAAAAATTATTGTACAAATTTCATTCAGTACAAATATTGATAATATATAACAACAAAATGTAATAAAAGTAAATTTTAATATGTACATTATCTCAAAACAATTTTTATTTAACTGATTTTTAATTAGTGATTATGTATCCATAAAAATGTTTATTGTTTTGGGTAAAAATGTGCTATTGCATATTAAAATAATATTTACAAAAACAATTTTTAAAAAAATCTAAAAATATTTATGTTACTACAATTACAGTAAATATTACATTTCTTTATTTAACTTTTATTTAATTATAAATATATTTAATAAAATAAATAAAATCCAAATTATTGCTTAAAAAAGAAAAAAAATTGTAACAGCTCAGCAAAAAAAAAAAATGCCAGGTTTTACTGGTTAAATAATTATGAAAATTTTTAAAAAAATTGATAATAGACATAAAGTGCACCAAAAATAAAATTTTAAATATATATTTTTTCCCCTATACATTTCATTTCAATTTAAGAAATTATGATTCAGAGAATAACATTTTCAGTCTAGCTGATATTCAAAATAGAAAAATATAAACTGAGAAGTTATCATTTAAATATATATATAAATACACAGCAACTTAAATGTTTTTAGCATATTTACCCACAAAGTTCTCTTTATTGAAAATAATAATGGTACTGTTCTATTAGCTTGTGTCAGCCACTTGATGGCATTGATGCTATGCAAAAATACAAATATAACATTACCGGGCCGCCAGCATAAAAATTAATTTTTAATATCTTTATATATTAATGTATGTTAGCATATCTACAAAATGAATAAGTTTGTTGATTTGTTATTTAGATGATGATGTGGAATATATGTATATAAAAAATGAAAAGTTGGATGATAGAAATCAAAATACGTTCAAAACAATTTCTTCTTCAAAATTTTACTCTCATCCTGCTATGTAAGGTGGAACTCATTTGTAAATAAATTAGATAAGTTATATTTATTATATATGTATATTAAATCAAACCAGATATTATTGATTAATTATGTATTAGAAGGCCAATAATTATATACATGCCGGGTAATTTAATCTTTGGAATAGAGGTACCATGTGATCTTTTTCATAGATTTAGATATTCAATAAGAGTGAGATAGCCATTAATAATTACTCATACTAAGAATAAAATGCTGGTATAATACCTGCATCTAAATTAATTAAATGTTTTTAAAGTAAAAGGGTTTTTTATTCATTTCATAATGGGTTGTTTTTTGTAGCATAGTAACATATAAGAAAATATACCTATATATTAATATTAACCCTTTTCCCGCGTCCGACGAGGCTCCTCGTCGACATCTGAAATCACTCTAACTCAGCCCGTTTTCATACGAAAATATTCGTTAAATACGTATTGAATTCGTTTTTAAAAGTTCTGTACGATGGTGACATCTTCCGATTTATTTTAGAAGTAAAAAATAGAAAAAAAAACGCATTTAAACCTAAACAAAGAAGGAACATTATTTGTGATTGGTTCTTAGCATGCTCTCAGCCGAAAAAGACATTCTGATTGGCTGGAAAGAACAAAGAAACTGCCTGATCAAAGAAAATAAAGAAAAACGCTGAGATTTTCATTTCGAATACGATTTAAATTATTATTAAATAATATTTATGGAAATTAAACATAATTTTCAGAGAGAATAATAAAAAAACAAAATTATTTTCGAAAAATATTGAAGATTTTAGTACAAATATTGAAGTTGTAATAAAAAGAAATATTTACTTTTCTATAACGTAAAAGTCGATCTTTTTGTTTACATTATAACTTTTATGTTGCCGATATTGAATATCTTAGAATAAATAAATAGCAATTTATTTTTGAAAGAACTTTCGTTGTCTTCACAACCTGAAAAATTAATTATATACTTTTTATAAACGTATCTGAGTTGAATTTAATATTATAGGCGAATATGTTTTAACAATAGGCTTTGTCTTCAGTTTGTGAGTTGGCCAATTAAAAGATTTGATTTTTATCTGATACAACCAATGATAAAATTAGCGGTTAAAAGGTTAATAAGGTTGTTTGACTGTATCTGCAATACTGTACTACTTGGTATCATGTGTCTATTTTCTTTTATTGCTTTCCGAAATACTTCATCGGCCAATCTTTAAATACTGGAGATTCCCAGAGTGAACTTCTTTTAAATGGGCAAAGCGAAGAAATGAATATAAGCTACCAATGCATGCTTCATTTCTGAACCTGGCTCACACTAAGGCTTTCAAAACAAATTGGATTCTGGAGCCATCGAAGCAGGTCTCCTTTTGAAGAGAACACTTTTGCCGACAGGAATGAGACTCCCATCTGAACTGCAAGATGATTTCAGACATCTCCAGTCTCATTGTTTTCCTGCATGCACATCTCTTGACATGTGTAAGCATGTTGTTGTTCTGTAAAAACACCACCACGCCAGCTTCTGTGAATGGCAGTTGGCCCAATTTGAATGTCTCAGTTTTGCAGTCAGCCATTTTATTTGTCACCGACGTATTCTCACGCAAACATGAACTGGTCAAAATCTTGCTTGGACGAACCCTTTCCAAATTTTTTGGAGGTTCCACGTTGAGTCAGGAAGCATGGTAACAGATTTACAATTGTTAGGAGGTAATAGTAGGTCAGATGACTTGTAAGCTAATTACTTTGACATGCATATTTGAAGAGTTGTGGCAGGCTGAAGTCCAGACACCTCAAACAATACTGTAGCAAACTTTGAACTGTGAGCATTGGAATAAAGTGCATAACATGAAGCAGCAGGCTGGCTGTTTTACAAACAGCATCAAAACAGCCTCTTTCTGTGCTTTTGCATAGAAATAAGGCTGGTGGGGGCCACATAAATGGCATATTTATGCGTTTTTGCATATAAATAATGTCATCAAGCAGCTGCAATGAGCTAATAGAACAGTACCATAATAATATATATTGTAAAATGTTTATTTATTACTGATCACTTTTTCAATTTTAAGCTTTATCTTTTTAAATAAGATTTTTCAGTATTTTTTTATATATTTTGCATTTAGAATAACTAATTAAGTTATTTATATTATACTTTTCATTAATGAGGCTTTTGGTAAAATAATGGATCTGACTGTCTAGAGTAAACATCTGTCTGTGTGTAAGTAGAAAAATAAAATAATCTTTAAATACCCCAGTAAAAAAATAAAAATTGCACTAATATCTTATATATAAAAAATAAGTGAGAAGAGAAATGAAAGTATTTATGAGATTAATTAAATTCTCCTGATAATGAGAGAATTTGTAGCTGTCTTTCTTTGTTCCATCTTCTAGCTAAGTAAAGACAAATATCCATTAATTGATTAAAAACTGGTTATCTAGGAGTATTACCTATAGCCTAAAATCAGGTTTCACTTTACAGGCAAAACAGTTAATGTATCAACTACAAAGCTCTTTCTATAAAAAATTAAAAATAATTTATTTTTTTTATGTATAAATTATCTTTAAAGGTAAAAGCAACTGCTTTTATTTAATGAAGTTAAAAAAAAGAGCAAAAGAAAGTAAAATGCCAATTTATTTTATTTTTAAGAAATTTATTTTAATATGAAACAATTTACTAGTTATAGAAATAAAAAAGAGAAAGGCTTAATATATTAGAACTTAATTATTATTCACATAAAAGACATTTCTATCATCAATCAAATTTCTATTTCTTGTGTTTTTGAGCTGAATAATCTAAACATCAATAATTACAGTCAAAAGTTGATCTGACAATTTTCTTTTTAAGTGACAGACTATCAGATATACTGAGTGACATGTGAATGGATTAGAAGATTAAATTAAAAATAAAAGACTGCTGGTTGTCTTCAGAAGACACAATCAAGTCACATGACTTCAGATGATCCAATAAATGCCAACAACTTATCAGAATTTTGACACCACTAAAAACATAAGAGCAAAAATGACTGAAGAAAAAAAGTAGTAAATAATTAAGTCATATAAAGCAAAAGATATTATTAACAGTTACTAAGCAATATACAAATATTATATAAAGATAAGAACAACTAATGTAATAAAATATTGTAAAATCATCAAAAAATGATAGACCATATAATGATAGATTATCCTACACAATAAATAAAAAAATCATCAAATAATATCCTGCTATGCAGTTCTACTACTGCATAAATTACAGCAGAGCATACTAAACAATGAACAAGTCCATTATCTGATTGTAACAAAGGAAAAAAAAATACTAAAGAAATTTTTTTTTAATAAGAAAACTCCTGAAAAATTAGTCAATTATTAAAATCTTTTATTTGCAAATTATTAAACTTCACAAATATGTTCTTTCAATAGTAATGCTAAAGCATATGTCAAGTCATGAATCTATTTTATATATGGATTTTAATCTTTTCATTATTTCATTAAAATTTATCACAATCTTCTATAATAGACTAGAAAATGTCTTCATCTTATAGCAATAAGTTAGCTCTTTTGTAATAATAATTCTTAATTTTGATATTGAGTTAAGAATTAATTATCCTTAATCATAAAAATTGCTTTATTTTTAATTAATTAATATTTTGTCAAGTGTTGGTGGCCAAGTGGTTAGCACAGCCGCCTTACAAGCAGTTGTCGCTAGATTCGCTTCCCAGCCGACGCTTTGCCACATTAAAAAAAAAAGCCCTATTTTGTCACAGATCAAACAGGTACAGTTATTAAAAACTTTTCTTAAGTATAAAAACAAATTCCTTTTGATGTAATATGCCCGTCAATATATTTGATAACACTTTAGTTCTAACATTTTTTTCGATATTAATTCACCTGATTATCCTCTTTTCCCATTCTTCATTGAAATTCTAAATAATATAAACTATTAAATTTTCGTCTTGACTTTTGAGGTGACTGAACATGGTTTAGAAAGTGATTCATGATTACAAATTATTAGCCGATGTTTCAAAATATCAATATAATCCATAAGTCTAACATAGTTTATATAATTGATATTTATTTTGAGACATGTTTTTCCCAAATCTAGACTTTTAATAAATTCTAAAATTGTTAAGAATAACTTTACAGAAACTGGATTATGCTGGCTTATAATTTCTTGTATTAAAATTTCTGTTAAGTTTTGATAATTTTATTTTCTTTAAAAATATTCTTTTTTAAATTTTCAATATAGAAGTCTTTTTAAATTTCTGACATTTTCCCCTTAAATTTAATCACACCTAATATATAAAACATTATGTCTTTCATGAATTACTGATATCTAAACACAAAATGGATATTTACTAACTTTTAAATTAGTTCATTTATTATTTGATTAGCAAATAATCCTGTAAAATGTAATTTTAAATTCTCCTGCTCTATCTTTTTTTAAATCTTTTCTATAAAACTTTAGAAAAAGATTTATAAAAATGGTTATTAATCTAGTAGCTCTTTACAACTAAAACCCTATTAATTAGAAATACCTGGTTCCAGGGTTTTTTAAGATTTGTGAATTTTTTAGATTCAAGAATACCCTTTTAGTTTCCTCATCGTAAACTTAAATTCAGTTAAAATAAAAATAAAGTGGACGATTCGTGGCAACTAGACTTATTAATTTGCAAAGATTTATTGATTTTTCTTTTCTTTAATTGTATTGTAAATAAGTGCATAAATAAATTTATTATTATAAGAAATTGAAAATCATTTTTGAAATTTTATTTTGATAATATATTTTTTGAATAATATGTAATCAAGTTAATAATATTTTATTTGTAATTTTCTTCAATTTTCTCTGTATCCTTGCAGGCTTGGATATTTCAATATCATATTTATGGCAACAATATATCAACTAAAATAACTGAATATCAAACTATTATTTTAAAAATTCAATATTGACTTGATTGCATATTAGGAAAAGTTTTTTTTTTTTTAAAAGTGATTAGACTCCAGTTATTTTAAATATTGTATTGAATGTCGTGAATATGATATAAAAGTGTCAAAAATCTACTTGTCAAATTTTCATTTTAATTAGTTTGTTTACTCTGATTTTCATTATATATATATGTATTATATTTATATAATTAAATATATCAGTTCCACAGTTCTTCTTTCCAAAATAGTTCATAAATATCCAATATATAAATAAACAAACAAACTCCTTTTTAAAACATGCTTTTTATATGATTATAATCAATAAAAAAATCCAACATTTCAATTATTTTATATAGTTTTTTTCAAGGCACACTAAAATAAAAAATAAAAAAACATATATATAATAATAAACATCACATATTCCAAAAAAACATTAAATTAAAAATTACAAAATATATTCACAATCAAAAATTTACCTTATCTCACTCCCCTTACCTATTTCAAACAATCACAACTTAAACACAAACAATTTTTTTTTTTAAAAAAAAACTATATATCCTTTAAAACATTCAATTAATAACCTATTATTTTCTTTTCTCTTTTTCCATTAATATCCTATTTAATTCTGGTTTTATTTCATTAATTATATACCTTCTTTTATCATCCTTTCATTGTATGAATTAATACATTCCAAAGGCTTTATTTCAAAATCCCCATGCTTAAATTTATTCATGTGATTGTAAACAGCAGAATTTTTATCACCTAAATGCTGTTTTAATCTAGTTTTTAATTTATTCTTACTAGTCCCAATATATATGTCATTTCTACATTCTTTCTAAAACTATCCCAACATTTCATCAAATAAATAGAATTCATAATCTCTAACTTATTATTGGCCCCATTATTATTAATTTAAAAAATCTA
Organism: Epiperipatus broadwayi; assembly: GCA_028023455.1. Taxonomy (NCBI): domain Eukaryota; kingdom Metazoa; phylum Onychophora; class Udeonychophora; order Euonychophora; family Peripatidae; genus Epiperipatus; species Epiperipatus broadwayi. The sequence goes on along the minus strand of JAQFVV010006421.1, from coordinate 391,102 downwards.
AACTTGCTTTCTTTTTATAAACTGGACAAATTGAAACATTATATTTCCTATTAATGCATTTTTTTAATTTTGTAACTAAAATTTAATTTTTTTTAAATTAATACATTAATTATAGATCGATATTAACAAACAATGTCAAAATATGATTTTCTGAAGAATTTTATTTTAATAATTTCTCATTATCAGAAGATTTCCAAAAATAAAGATTAAAGACAAATGTAATTTTTTCTTATACTTACAATTCTGTTATACTTCCTTAAACTCTTTTTTTCCTTCAATATTTTTATAATTACATTACAATTAAAGAAATATTATATTTATATTTTTGTCAGAATCAAATATATTCATTTTCAAAAATTAAACTGTGTTTTTTTTTTTTTTCAATTCTTTTTACAATCTTAAATACTCTTAAAAAAAAAAAATCTTTTTTAAAATTTTTCTTTAGCTGAAAATAAATTTGCTGCACAACGTTATGATTCACTCATCATTTAAATCATTTTATCTCCAAACACATAATTCTCATAATTTACATTTTTTTTCCTCATGTGTCATAGCATCAGCCAGCAAGCGAACCCGCTAACCCAGGACAACTGCTTGTAAAGCAACTGTCACTGACCTCTCGACCACCAATGCTTGACATATAATTACCATTTAAAATCAGCTTTAACAGAAGTAATATAAGCTTTCATAGAAGGCAGCACCAATTTAATCCTCACACCAGGTTCTAGGCATTAGTCAATTTAAAACTTTTACTAGTTTATGTCAATAGCCAAATATTAGTCTGAAAATTTGATTAGCATTATCATCTGTACCCATTAATTTCTCATTTTGCATATATGATTCTTGAGTATGATAATAGAATGAATTTTTGTTATTAAAACATTATTTAAATTTTTAATAGTTTACTATATCATTAAGAAACAAAAAGATTGTTCAAATTTAAATTATGCAGAATCTTACATATCTGTAATTACTACTGATATTCAAGTGGTTTACACATCTTATATTGTAAGTAATGTTGTTATTTCATAAAGCAAAATCAGTATCACTTATGATAATACAATTAGTATGCAATAACATTTTAAAACACAAGAATCTAATGATACAGAGAACAATCTTATCAATAATTAATCTACAGCATTATATTTTATCAATGAATCACTTGTCAAACAGTATAAATACATCATTAAAAAGTATATTAATTATATATAAATGAAATCATATTTAAATATCATTATTAAATTTCTATAAAGAAAAGACTGCAAATTTCTTATTCATTGTTTATTCTCATCTCTTTAATAAGCCCCATGGTTTTATTTCCACCATCAATGCCATGGCTATGACTAGTACAATCAATTAGTTGAAAATGCAATCAACAAATTTTGCTAACTTTATAAATTTAAAGCTTATTTTGCATATGTTTATGCATATAGTCGGTTTGTTATATCAATAATAGTAAAACGCTATTTGATCTAAACAAAATTGTAATTAAGAATAAAGAGTACAGAAAGATCACAGTTTTGCTATTATGTTGTAAATACAAATACAGACTTGTGATTAGTGATTACTATTATTATAATGAATTTTCAATGATAAGCAAATGTGAAGTATCTCATGATAGTTACAAAATAATAATGAAAGGCAATAAAATTTAAAGTTCCTGAAGAAATAACAAAATTTTATAATGTGGTAAAATTGTTAATTCAATCAATATAGTGCCATCAAAAAATAAATTGATAAAATGGACCACATAGTGAGGTAATATGAAGCACATAATGATCACACTTATATGGTTAAACCCAACATATTAATGAATTATGTGTATTACATGGTTTAGTTTAATGTTAGACTGGTAGGTACTGGAGATTAATGTTCGTGAAATGCAGTTCCAAGCTATGCCCCTCCTGGTGGACAAACATTTTATGAATTTCTAAGCAGGTATACTCCAAACTCATAAACATAAACACATATAAATCAAATATGTGTAATGTGCTCACAACATTGATAGAGTTGCATTAGACTTAACAAGCGTTAGAGTAAAAGAGCTTAATATTTAAACCTGAAAAGTTAAATTTTAAAAAAAAACATCATTTAGACAATATGAACATGAAAAACTAAACTCATTAAAACCATGTTTAAGATCAAATCATACTTTTGGGAAACTGATAAAAAAAAAAATAACTACTTTAAAAAGTTGTTATATTTGTTACATTAAGTTGAAGTGCAAAATATAGCACTATCAAACAATAATGGCATTATGCGTAGTTATGATATTAATAAATTTATGTGATATTTGTTACAACAATATTTTCTTATGTGTATTTTCTTTAATAATGGTTTCATTTGACATATAAATCAGAGAGAAAAAATCGTGATCTTCTGGCCTATGCTAGAAATAAAAATGTTATGTGATGGTTATGAAATGAAATAAAGAATTGTGAGAAGGAACCTTTAAAGTCGATAGTTTAATTTTTATTTTATTGTCATTTTATTTAGTATTATTAGAGAATATAGTGGCTATAGAATCATTCCATACATCACAAACATCTGGGATTTAAGAGCACTTTTATAAAAGAATTAAAATTTAAACCCAATCTAGGAATTATGTTCCAAGTTCTGGAAAAATCTGGTAGTGTTCAAGCCAAATATCAAGAGCTGATGAAACATTAGATAAATAAACTTGTAATATCTCCTAAGCATCTTCCCTGCAGCACAATTTCATTTAGGTTCCTGCCATTACAATATATGTATAAGTGGATGTATATACAGTATATGTGAATGTTTTTAATTGGTCAAAGGCAGTTTAGTAATATATATTTACACATTTAAATTATAATACAAAAATGCTATTATTAAATAAATATTTGAAAACAAATTATTACATAATATAATATTTATTTTATTAGAAAAGAAAGACACCCCCCCCTCCCTTTCCAAACAGATATCTTCTATTTAGGACTTGGAATAAAAATGAAAAAATTACATATTATAATTTTAACAAACTTATTACAAATACGTTACTCGAATAGAAATTATTTTTCTTAACAAATTAATGATTAAATAAAAATAAGTATTTTTAAAAAAGCAGACTTATGAACCAAAAATTACAATTAACGTTAATGAACAATTTTTGTAAACAAACACATAATTTCCAAATAATAAACTGTTTTGAATTATAATATCTGAATTGTACTTCAAGTAATATTTCAATGAATAGTCATTAAATTGTTTCTTATCTATAATTTTTAATAGATTTTCATTTTTATGAATTTATCATTTACTTTTTCTAGTTTCTTGGAGAACAATAGTTTTGCACGTTTACTAATCTTTTATAATTATATTATTTTTAATTTTTTATGTAACAATTTGTAAATAATAATTTAATTTCACATTATATTTAAGTATTTCCTTAATGTTTATACTTTGTTCTAATTTTTGTATAAGCTTTGGATTATGAATAGGATAGAACAGATTTTAAATATAAATTGCTAATATTTTTTAAAAAATGTAATACAGTTCTAATTAATGATTTTAAAATCATGAATGAATCATTTTGAATTAAATAATTAAAAATTAATGACTAATAAGATCTGCTTTGCAGAGACTACGTTTAATATATATAATACATAATATGATGTTTTGACATTTTTCATTTAAATGATAATGAATTTTAAAAAGCCAGCTAAGATCTGCATTAATAATGCACTATTTTTGAATCTTATCTGGGTGTATGTAGTAATTCAATTTACTGTCTTATAATAGGATTAAATTGTTAGATATAATAAATTTCAATTTCTAATTTTGTTAAATAAATAAAGATTTTAGATAACTATCTTATTTAGCAAACGATTATGATTTATCTATTTTTTTGTTCCTATAATTAGTAATAATAGTTGTATTAATGGCTTAAAAAAATACTTAGTAGTTCTATATAGTTATGTGGTTTTCAACATTTGTTCTATTTTACTTTATTATAAATTCTTTGCCTGAAGATAGATGGAAAAATTGATTAATAAAATGCTATAATCATATGATAATAGTTGATTATCATCAGTCATCAGTCATAGTTGACTATTGGTTGTCAATTCTGTAAACAATTTATTATAGCATATCAATATTTACAATTGCATCATAAACTTCAATAAATCCTTTTCATCATTAAGATGAATTACATTAAACTAAAAAGTAAAGTATAACAAGTGCTCAAAGATAAGATATGCTCAAAAACATTATAAAAAAGTAACAGCACTATAATTAGTGAATCATATCATTAACTAAATAAAATGGTAGAAGAGAGAAAATTACAAATATAAACAGAGTTATAGGTAAAATATGTACAAAGATCGTAACAATGAACTAAAACATAAAAATAATAATAAAAGAATTAAACAACAGATAAACATATACTTTATAAGATTAAAACTAAAAATAATCAATTTAAAACAAAATTGAAATAGAAATTTATAAAATAAAAAAAATTGAAATAGACAACTCACTATAAATAAAAATATTATCAATACGGTTTTCATTACTTATAGGAAGCTTTTCAAGATGTTTCTTTTTACAAGTTCATATGATCAATTATTTTATAAGACAGAGATAAGAGAACTTAGTTTATGTTAATTGAAAATAAAAAATCTAAAAATATAATATAAAATAATGAAACACTAAATTATAAAAACAATAAATGATATAAAATAGCTGAACAATTTCAAATAAATTACAAAAGACTATGAAAAAAAAAGATTTTTCAAAATGCATTTGAACTTGTGAAGTGGCTTTTATATTTGCTTTCAGAATTACAGTTTTTATAGAGAAAAGAAATAATGCAGTAAAATGTTTCAATACTGATATTGTAGAGAAAATTCTAATAGATGAGATATGCCTTGATCTAATGTTTAAATTTAGATTTAAAAAACAAGATATGATTAGAGATAAACAATGAGGATTGCCAATTCCTTAACAAGCTTTGTGATAAATGCTTAGCCAGAGCCAGCACTTAAAATATCTCTGCCAGGAACCCCACCCCTGACCATGGTTTCGTGCTTTGGCACTCCTCAGAGAGGTGCCAGGGTAGCTTCAGACACTAGACCCTGGCACCTCTCTCAGGAGTGTCAAAACACAAAACCATGGTCAGGGGTTGGGGGGGGGGGTTCTGACAGAGATATTTTAAGTGCTGGCTCTGGCTAAGCATTTATCACAAAGCTTGTTGAGGAATTGGCAATCCTCATTGTTTATAACTTACAAGCTTAAGAGATAGAGTCATGTGATCTATGACTTATTTTGACTATGATTAGAGATAGTACAGAAACTTATTTGAGTGTATGTACATAGAATGAGAGAAGTTGCTAATTTTATTACTTTATAAGATCTAAATATTAATAGAATGAATTAGATTATTTTTTTGAATATTGTAAATAGTAACTAGGGAATTATAAAGAAATTTATATATAAATTAAACTATATTTGCAAAATTGTAGAAGAGGTAAGAAAGAGATGTTATCTTCCATTTATTTTTCTAAATCATACTGACTTAATAAAGAAAAAATTAACACTGGTGGGGAAAAAATAAATTATGGCAAATTGAATGATAGTATGAAAGCCTTTGTGATTAATACGGATAAGTTTAACAGACTTTTAAATATAATACACAGAACTTATAGAAATTTGGAATTAGAATATGTACAATTAAAGTGATAAAAATAAATTAGTGATCAAGTTAATGCTTTTAAATATTTGGGAAATTGGTTAAATAATAAAAATATTGTTCATAAAATCTGAATGAGAATCATAAGATATTCTGCAGGTATGTAAAATTAGAACTGAGAAATAAAAAAACCTAAAGTGTATTATTTTGGATATTGCTTTACATGGAGCAGAAATTTGACTGATGGAAAGTTTTTTATGAATATTGCTTTAAAAAATAGTGAAAAAGATAAAATGGAAGCATGAAGTCATGAAAAATGTTGTGGAATAGAGTTGGTGTAAAAGAATAGTTTAGCAAAATAAAAAGGGAGAGGAAGTGGATTGGAGATGCCTGTTACATAGACAATGAAATAAAAAAAAGCATATTAAAGAAAATTATAGACAATGCAGAAAAGTTAGATATAGATGGAAAGATCATTATAGGTTTTTTAAGATCAAAGCAAGTAATAACCATTTGAAAAAAGTGAAAAGATATAGTGTGTTGGAGTTGCTTTTAACAAAGGATGATGATAAAAGTATATTTTTACTTTATTATTACATATTTGATATATTATTTTTATTTATTACATTTACTTTACATTTCTAAATTAATATATCTTATAATCTACATATAAATGGTTTTGCTCATAGATATAAATTTAAAAATGTATACATTATTCATATTCAAGCATAGTTTTTAAATATTTATATATATATATAAAGATAACAGTTATTATACTAATTTATAAGACTTAAAAAAATATTAGGAATAAAATAAAGAATGCCCTTTTTTAAATTAAATGAACACTTGACAATATTTTTTCAGGATTTTCATTAATATAAAATTAAAATGGCTTCCTTTCTTTCCTCTATATGCACAGCCAGACTAATATATGATCTTTTAATATTTATAAACTGGTCTTTTTTTTTGGGGGGGGGGGATTTTCATCTTATGGATGATATTAAAAATTTGTTTTGTTATGTAATCTTCTCAACAATCAAAATTTTATTTCAGCTGAATAAATTTTCATAAAATTTTTACTTACACCTTACCATTAATCTTGAATTTTTCAAAAAAATTAGTTTCTGTTTACTTCTTACCAAAGTCCTAATAACAGCCTTGATTAAAGCACTTATTTTCAAATAATAAATGATATCTGCATATCATTACTCTTTTTTTTTCTTATGTGTCATAGCATTGGCCAGGAAGCAAACCCGGGACAACAGCTTGTAAGGCAGCTGTGCTGACCACTTGACCACCAACGCTTGACATATCATTACTCTTTGATAACTCTTATTTCAAATTTAGCTATTGATGACATAAACACAGAAAATGAACATATATTTAATATGATCGTTTTATTTTGTGAGCTTCTGATTTGGAAAGCTTTTATTTCTGAAACAATAAAATTTTTGATCATTTTGTTTTATAATGAATCAATCACAATCATTCTAAATCATGTTCGGCACAGACATGATGAAATCAAGATCCCTGCAAATCATATATTGATTTAAGTTAAATTTATTTGTAACATGGAAAGTTTCATGTAATTTATTCAGCTATTTGCTACTATATTAGTACTAAGATTTTTTCTAAAGTTCATATAAATGGCACATGACCTATATATGTGAATTTTTTTTTATAATAGTATATAATTGAAATAAAAAATGATTAATAATAAATCATTCACATATTGTCTTTTATTAATAAAAGCTTTTTGAGTCAATAAACCTGTCAATAAAGTACACAATTTAATTTTACATTCATCAAATCCTTTATAAATAACAATATTGGAGATACAAAAGATGTTGAAAGCACTAGAAATAAAAATTTAAGAGCCATAAAATGAAAATGTGAATAAGCAATATGAACTTATTCAATTAATCAAAACTCATTCAATTTTCCCATTTACAGATTTTAATATATTTATTTTTTTCAATTTTCAATGCTTTTTTAAAAAATATCTTCATAAATATGTGCATTATGCAAAAAAAAAAAAAAGAAAGCAAGAAAAGAAAAATTAATTAAAATAAATTTTTAGCATTAAAAATGTTTATTATTTTTTAATGAGATTTTTTTTTTAATAATTTTCAATAACTGAATATTTTTTTCAATAAAAAACTTTCTTTTATAATATATATTAATAAATAAATAAAAAGCATTTATTTTAATAAGAAATGTGGAAAACTAATTTCTTTCATTAAATTTACATACAACTGAATTTTATTTTATTGACTACTTATTATTTTAAAAAATAAAAGTATATTACAAGATTGGAAGACAGGGAATAATGTGTAAATGAATTATAGAATAAATAAAAGGTGCCTAATTATATATATGTGAGTGTATGTGTAAAGAACTGGCAATAAAATCTTTGGTCGCCTATAGTAATCAATATCTTATTTCCTAACACTTAATATTCTAATTAATCATCTTGAAATGTTTTCTAATGTTCTATATACTCAATAAATCACTTCTCACATGCATAAAATTCAGGCTACCAAAGCAATCACAATTGTTATATCTTCATCCATGAAGATTGACAGTGAATGATCAATAAGCAATACTAGGCCAAGAGTATTATTTATTGTCTTATAGGATCAATGGTTCAATAATGACTAAACTTTTTAAAAATACAACCTGCTTATTAAATTGTTTAAAATAGATCCTCCGTCCATAGAGATTGATGTTGATTGATCAAAGACCATATGCAATCTTTCTTATTTTCAATCTGAGCTTTTTCTTTCACTAGTTCACTTTTTTACTTTGCTGTTATTTGCTCATAAGAGATATTAAAGAGCATGATGTTATAAGCTGCTAATCTCTCTGAACTATGACAACAGAATTATATTTACATTCTTGAAATATAATTACAACAATTCTTGTTTTGCTTGAGAAAATGCTAACATATGATATATATATATGGTATAAAAACACTCATCATTGAGAAAATAGTAGTATTGATAGTCTTGACTTGACAGTAATAAAATCAATCCTGAATCACTAAGCAAATTTAGGCATGAATTTCATGCAGCAAATAAATGTAAACTTGGGTAACAATCCTTTCCATAAATGTTGAAAGAACTTGAAAAGATGATCTAATAATAGTTTGTCTTACAAATCCTGCAAAAGATATTATCATGGATTGACTGATTCAGCACTATAGAAGACTGTGTTGATGACAAAGATAAAAATACTTTTTCTCAGTGAAGGTATATCAAATGCATGAACATTGTTTAATATGGATATTTCAAGATCTCAATGTAGAATACCAATTGTAACTAATGAGTGTAAACTTTTTTTTATTACAAGGCATAGCAGTTACATGATAAAACTCTGGTTAATGCCAATGCATAAGGGCTAATGATTGTGATCACATCAATATATGTTGACATATATAGATCATGTTATTGTTTTTTAAATGATCATTTTCTAGCAGAATAATACATACTAAACAAATATCTCTTAATGGTCCTTCATAAAATTCATACCAGAAACTTAATGCTTCAAAATAACAAATGGGGTATAATCACAATATAAATTAAATAGTTCATATTCATTATAGTAGTTATGACTGTCAACAACGTTTTGTGATCACATTTTTGGCATATTTATCTCTCACAATGTCATAAGTGATTTATTACTAAAATGTATCAATTAATTGAAAACTGCCTTTAAAAATCATACAAATTATTTGAATTATTTATTCTATTTTTTATATATCAATCTGAAATTTTTTTATTATAAAATATTAAATTATTTGATTATTCTGTTCTCTCTGTCCTAAAATTATATCTATCATATGCACACAAAAGAGCTGCTTCACCAAAGTAAGTTGCATTCATCATATCATTAACAATCACTTATAATTGAGTATTGTCATTCTAATTCCAAAAAAGAAAAAATTAAGTTACAGCAGCAAAAAAATGAAAAGTCAAAGATTAATCAAACAAATATATAAACGCCCCCCCCCCACATATATCTCACTTTAATTCTTTATAAAATTTATTCGGTATCTTAAGTTGTCTTTTACTTTTCTTTGTTAAAGCATTTTAATACTTTATCTACATTCTCTTCTCAATCGTGTTCTCTCATAACAATATAGCACCATGATCTTGATAACTAAATAAAGCCTATTTTGCCCAAAAAAACCATGCTCAATTTTAGTCAAAATTTCTTTTTTAGCAAATCTGTTACTGTTTATCTCTTTCAAAGGCTAATTCAATGAAGAAAAGTCCTTTTGTTTATAAATAAATGCTTCCTTGGTTTTAAATTTCAGACTTCTCACCATTAACCATATATGTAATAATAATCTTTAAATCATCATATTCGATAATAATAATAATGAAAGATTATAAAATTGCGAATGTTTTTTTTTAAACTAAACAAAACAAAAAATACATTCAAAGTTGTTTTTCCCCTTAACAAAATAAAATATCCTAGGAATGTTATTTAAGAAAAGTTATTAATAATTTTTTTAATAAAATAAAATAGTGAAGTAAATTGGAGTTTTAAAAACGTCTATTACAAATTTCCTTCTTTGAATATATTATTTGGTAACTCCCCTCTTCTCTTATGCCTATCAAATCATTTTTTTTTCTTTTTGTTATTGTAGCAAACAGAAGTTTTTACTTTCTAAAAAAAAAAAAAAAATGTTAAACTTGATTTCAAGCATGGAAGATTAAATTGCGAACATTAGAAAGTCAATAGAAATATATATATATCACTGCCTCGTAAGTGCTTACAGTACAAAAAGAAAATATATTTAACAATCAATAAACATTTATTACATGACATAAAATCAATTACTAGTTTGAGAAAAAAAAAAATTTTCTTCCATGAATGCTAAGCTCATAATAATTTCAATAATAAATATCTAGAAAAAAAATATATTACAAAAAAAAAAAAAAAGAATTAATTTATGGATTACTTTGAACAAACCAATATCATATAATACTTTTTAACAACTAATAATAATAAAAAAATGTTTTAACAAGAAACTTTTCACTTTCAAATAATTAATTATTCTACATTATTTATATCATAATAGGAAAATGTTTATTTGTAAATTATTAAAAAGAAAAACTGGGGAAAAAACTGATTATTATTAGAAATTCAAATGAAAAAAATATATATCAAAATAATATTGAAACAAAAATGTAACTGAACGCCCTTCCTACTTGTAAAATTGTCAGTGACATTTGAAAAGCAGGAATTGCATATTATTTCTGACCACTTTCTTTACAATGCTCCTATCATTTATTTTGTTCTTCAATGATTTGCAGATATTTTCTTCCTTAAGAAAACTTTTTTTTCTAACTTCTTCAAAATCTATATCAGGACTTTCTTCATAATTTCTGTATATATTTAACCCACTTATATATATATTCAATAAGTAATACTTTTTGGATATTCTTTTCAACACATCTTTGTTTCCAATTAAACAATTCCATTTTCTTCCAAATCTGTATTTTTAAAACTTAATTTTTTTCAATTTTTACTAATTATCCAAGGCACTGCTCTAGCACTACTCCAAATGAAACACTTCATAATCTTTTCTTTTTTTTTTTAAATTTAGTAACAAAATGCCAGATATGAGACTAAGTTATTAGTCTAATCTATTTATCACTATTTTAATTATAAGTTAAGTAATTTCATAAATGTTTTAAAGCATGTACTTGATTTTTAATTTCTGGTTTAACATTCTTCACTTTAATTTCATTACAAATTTAATTTTGGCAGCATTTATTTCAATTCTAAACTTATTACAAATAACTCTATTTTGTATATCCATAAATACTGTCCTTGAACTTTTTTTTTTCCAGTGCTAACTCTTATCAAAAAAAAAAAACAGCAAATTACAGAGGTGCCACCACTTACCCAAACATATATATTTAAAACATATATAAAATGAGTAAAAAATAAAAATATTATACTATCATTTAGCTATGTCTTTTGTATTTTATTATTATCAATTTTCATCACATCTGCTATATGCAAAAAGTATATATACATACATATATACACAAAGTAAACAGACATAAATAATTTTAATGTACTAGTAAATGCATATGTTTAAAGGTATAAGATTTTTTCTATATTTTTTTATTTAATTCTTCCTAACACATTCCATAATAGATCACGATTGCATGTGAAAGGTACAAAGTGGCTTTGTATTAATTCTAATCAGCAGATCTTTCCATGATACAGTGTTGCATGGTAATAATTCAATGATAATGAATCTTTAATTTAATTTCCATTTTTATTCATAGATGGCAAATTTAACTATAAAAAAAGAACAGCTCTAAAACCCAAATAGTTCTTGAAAATTTAATGGTAATTGTATATGTTATATTTGTAAAAGCAAAAGAAACTTTTGTTGCAATACTTGTGCTTTTAATCTAGTTTTTTTGTTTGCTTCCAAGATGTTTTCACTTTTAAAAAAATATATTTTACAATAAATATAAAATATGCTGGTATTTTATTTTTGAAGCATTGAAAATCTACATAGTGAAAAATTGGACATTTGTTTTATGTTGATGAAAACTCAGAGATTAAATGTGTTTGTGCCCATTTTATTTCTGAAGATAATTTTAATATTTTATGCTAAAAATAATTTAATTTTGCTACTAACTTTATTCATATAGAAGATTATATACACATAAAAACAACCACACATTTTTAAGTCTTGACTTAGTTATATTTAATTCTAATGACAAAGGTTAAACACTTAAAATTTTTAAGTTGTTTTTAAATTCCTTTCATTCTGTCAAAGCATGGAAAGACAATTAAAGCATAAGCGGTCATATATGTGGAGATTTTATTATTGTTAATATTCCTTTAATTTGTTATGAGAAGAAAAGTACTTTTTTTAAATGTCAAATAAAAATCTATACTGATAAATATTCCTTCACAAACTATTTTCAAAAATTCAAAAATACCATAAAACAGACTTTTATTAAAATGGATTTAGCTATTGTAAAATATTCTACATTTTTATTAATTATTTTTGTTTTAAATTAAAAGTAATTGTATCTATATGTGCATAATATATATATAGCCTTTATTACTATTTATGAACTCACATTACCTATGAAGAGGATTGGGATCAAATACTATGGATTCTGAGCAAAAGAAATATACAATCTCTGTTTTATATTTTTAATATTTAGTTTTCTAGAAAAAAATTATTTCAGATTATAAATTCTGTTTCCTATATAAATTTACTAATACTTGTAATACTTTTCTACATATAATGCAATTTACATATTGATGATTAATAAATATAAATTAAGTGGTGCTAGTTACAAATATGTACTACCAGTAGACAGAAACACTATTTATATAACAAAGAAGACAAGAATATATTAATGAATAAACTGCATTTTTTCATAATGAAAATCATATTTTTGAAAAAAAAATAATAACATGAAAATATTTACATATTTTTAACAAAAAAATATTGAATTCCAAATAAGTTAAATTTGTGATGTGGACAAATGCAACTCCATAATAAACTGAATAGAAAACACATCTGAAACTCTTAGCTTTAGTAAACAAAACAAAATTGAAAAACAAATATTTGCAATAAAAATGATTAATTTTAAATATTGGAAAAGAAATTAAATTATTAATAAGGGCAATCTCAAACAAATAAAATGAATTTCACTATTTTAATGTGCATCACTGAATGATGCTTTAACAGAACTCATAGTAGAGCTTAGTTATATATTGCTTTCCATAGTTTCAATGATTTAAATCATGGCAAACCCAATTTTAAAGAAGTTGAATTAATGTTAAGGATAAACACAATTCCATAATAAATTGAATAAAAATTAAATCTGAAATTAATATGTTTAGAAAATAAAAATGATTATAAACAAATATTTCTAATTAGTGTGATCAATGTACATGCTTCACTTCATGTATTGTTGTGTTTGTTTTGTAATTCAATTTATTAAAAATTAGAGTTTGCCATTATTAATAATTTAATTTCTTTTGTAATACTTCCATTCATTTTACTTTTCAATCATTGTTATGTATACTAAAAATAATATTTTCAAGTTTCTTGTTAAATATATTATATTAATGTTGTTTTTTGCTTTGTTTTGCTTTCATTTAAATCAGAGGTATCTAACCTATGGCCCGAGGGCTACATGCAGCCCCAGATAGTTATGAATGTAGCCCAATGCAAAATCATAACTTTATTTAAAATATGAAATGTTTTTTCTGATTACATGACACTATGTGATTAAAATAAACATACCTATATACCCAAATACAATGTCAAATATCCAATTTAGTTTTATGTTTCTCTCCTAATAAAAATATATGGTACTTACGGACAATTTGCCTGATGACGTATTTGACCCACCGGTTTCCTTCCGGTAGGCATCGACGATCTTTGTATGACAACGTTGTCATGGCAATGAAGTGACTGGCGTGATTAATCCATCAGAGAGTCAATTTTTTTTTTTTTTTAACCGCGAGATTTAAAATTCGGAGAGAGATTTGGGAAATTTTTTGATTTTTCTGTCTATTGTGATTTTGCTATCCGCTTGATCACAGTGATTTTTTTCAGCTCTTCCATTGCGTTTTTGATATTTTACTTTGTGATATGGCTGAAGCTCCAAGAACCTTGTTTAGTTTACCGAGTACGGAGGAAGAAGCGATAATCTTCCTACAAGACCGCGGTCTTCTCCCCAAAAGGAAATTATGTCAAAATGGGCATGAAATGAAAAAGTATATTCACAATTCCAAGAAACAATGGCGATGTAACTTGAAGGATTGCCTGTCAGAAATTGCAATTAGAAAAGGCACGTGGTTTGTCGATAACATTTTGTGCAGAGGAATTGAATATTTTGGACAAAACTGTTATCAATTGGAACAACTACCTCCGGGAAGTTTGTACCTGGAGATTGTTAAGAAATGAAAGGCAGAAAATCGGAGGTCCCAACACAATCGTTGAGATTGATGAAAGCCTCTTCACAAAACGGAAGAACAATGCCGGAAGAGTCCTACCACAGCAATGGCTATTTGGTGGCGTGTGCAGAGAGACTGAGGAATGCTTTATTGTAGCCATTCGAGATAGAAGTGCGTCTACTCTCATGCAAGAAATTTTGCAAAATGTACACGAAGGCTCGACTATCTACAGCGATTGCTGGAAGGGATACAAGAGCGAAGAGTTAGCTGAGGCTGGATACGAACACCATCGTGTTAATCACACATACAACTTCGTAGACCCCACAACTGGCGTACATACACAGAATGTTGAAAGGTTGTGGGGTTTGGTCAAATGGCGTAATAAAAAACACAGAGGGACAGCACGTCAGCACCTAGACTCATATTTGAGCGAGTTTATGTGGAGGCAGTCGTACAAAGCTGATCCTTTTGCTGCAATTTTAGAACATATATCCCAATTCAGTCCTCCACAGTGAACGCTATTTGTAAGTAATTTTAATTTTTTTTATAATAATTATAATTTTAGAATTAATTATATTATTGAATATAGACAATAAGTAATCCAAATGCATGTAAAAGTAACGTCACCATTAATGCCATATTCGCATTAAATCTTTATTTTAAATGTACAAACAATTTTTGTTAATATTTCTTCAATTATCAAACTTCCACTTCATTATGTTTCATTTGTAAATAATTTTCAATAATTTTTTTAATAAAATTACCAATATACAGTCCGTTTTTAAAATTACCAAATGCTTGTAGAAAGTACGGCCTCTTACACCACATTTTATACAAGATGGCCATTAATGGTAGATTCGCATTAACTTTTTTTTTTTAAAATTTACAAAAAAAAATTTTTTTTATATTTCTTCAATTATCAAACTTCCACTTAATTACATTTAATTTGTAAATAATTTTTGTATTTTTGGGTTAATATTTCTACAAATATCAAATTATTTATCGTAAATTCATTGGCTATACAGTACGCTTTTAAAATTAGCCAATGTGATCACCATTAATGGCACATTTTCAATAATTTTTTGTTTTTATATTTTGTATTGACCTTATTTTGTATTTCATGCATGTAAATTTTCACTAATTTGTTGGGGTTTTTTTTGTATTTTTGGGTTAATATTTCTACAAATATCTATATTTTGTATTTTATATCTTGTACTACAAGCTTCGCTTGTCAAAAAACACAAAGGGCCCCCCCCCAATAACTACAGCGCTACGCGCTGTTATAATTGGCCACATTTTTAAGATTTTTGAATAGTTTTCATGCATGAAATTTTGTATTGACCTTATTAAATTTTCACTAATTTTTTCTTTTTTTTGTATTTTTTTTCAGGACCAAGAAACATGCTGGTGTTCAGTCGGTGTGTATCACGTGACATTCCTTTTGTTTTACGTTAAAATTTTTATATTTTTGCCATTTTACTTTGTATTTTATCACATGATAACCCGATGACGTATTACCCTGAAGGCATACCGATTTAATGTTGCGCTTTTTAACGTGACGTGTTCACGTGATATGCGGACACATCTTAGCGAGTAGATGTGTCTGCAGATCACTTGGAGACGTTATCTTAAAAATCGCAACATTAGACCGGTATGCCTTCAGGGTAATACGTCATCAGGCAAATTATCCGTAAGTACCAAATATATATATATAAACATCAATGATCTTTTTTATTAATTAGATATTAAAAAACTCTCCAAATGAGTTGCTACATAATTTGGATTATTATTTTACTTCCCTGTGATGGTGAATTTAATAAAAATTATAAACCTTTTTTTTTTTTTGCTCATTAGTTTTTGGTAATATTTGTATGTTTAATCCGTGGCCCAAGATAACTCATTTTTCCAATCTGGTCCAGAGATGCCAAAATTTGCATATGCATCATTTTAAACTATCTGCTTGATTAAGAAAATTTTTCCACTGAATATTGTATTGATCTTTTTGATAATATTTTCCAAGTAAATTGCATTATTTTCACATTTTTGATTGTTTATGAAAAATGGGAAACTTATCAATTAGTTTATTGTTTACTTTAGTAGGTGGATAATAACTTCCAATAATTGTGAGATTAGAATCTATTAATCTCTTTCCTTCTTTCTACATATCAGTCAATAATTTTTCCCACAATAACAACCACATTTTTTATATATCTTTTCTTTTTAAATTTAAGTTACTTTTGAGATAAAACTATTTATAAGAAATATGTCTGTTTGAATTCCCATCAACAATATAACAACATGTGAAATTATATCCTAATTGTAGTTTAGCTTTATCTTTTATTATACTGAACCTTTCTCTAATGGAACCCTAATTGTTTAAAGAAAATATATTGATTCAATATAAATTACAAATATCAACTAATTATTTCAAAGAATTTTCTACCATATATTTCAGCATTTAATCATAACTTTACCAATGTTCTGAGATTTGCCAAATTTTATCATCTATTGCTTAAGCAGCCTATCTTTATTATTGCACTGTCTTGAGCATAACTTTATTATTCAAATTACATCTTCTTCTCTTTTTGGTATTCACTGTACACAATCTGCTATCTTCTTTTAAGAAATATGACACTCTTTAATAAATACATTGTTTTCCCATTTAGAATATTTTATTTTACAATATATTAATTCAATTTTACCTTTTCCTTAGTATTTCTCTATTTTGCTTTGCATTCTGTTATTTAGCCTTATCAGCTTTATGTGTCAGTTTACTACTATGCTTTTTACATAGATCTTTACCTTCATCAGTATTTATTTATTTTTTATTTTCTCTATAATTTTATTATATCATTAGTAAATTGGATTTTTTTTTTTTTTGCTCTTTGACTTTTTGTGAAAGTCTGTGCTCATATACCCTATGTATTATTAATATCGTAGATTCTAAATTTTCTTTGAATAATAAATCTCTAATCACCTTTTAGTATTTTATATTTCATTATGGTCATTTAATACAGTTTAACTAAGTAATAATAATGGATTTAAAAACTAAAGATTCCCAGGATACAACTTGTGATTTGTGGTCTAGAATGTCACAAAATATCTGAGTAATTAATATTTTATTATTTTTAGTTGTCATTTTATTTCCTCCATAAAACCTTATAAAGGCTTTTACTTCTATTATTCTCTCTTCTAATTACATTCTACTTATTTATTTATTTTTTTCTATCATCAAACCTCATTACTATTATAAAAATTATTTTTATTTTCTCTTTTAATTTCATAATAAATTCATAGTGCTTTCAATATCTTAATTATCATAACATTAATTAATGTTTATATAAAAATACAGCAAATTTTCAAAAATGTTTTCAGCCAATTTCCAACAATCAGCATTTTATAAAAATATTTCTCATAAAACTGTCTTTTGTTCTTTAACTTAAAACAATATCTAATTCTCTATGTACATCTTTTATATCCATAGATAAATCTATTACTTCCTTAAAGTATATGTATTTGATGGTTCTGGAAATACTTTTGAATTCAGGTTGTTCTTTTGGTGGTTTGAGCCTAAAGTTCTCTGAAATTGTTTAAGATTACACAAGAGATCATGTATAAAAATGTTAATGACTGATAACTGTAATTTATATCTTTTTTAACTTTTTAAAAGATCAATATTTTTATTGTATTCTTCCAATCACCTGGTATATATATATATATATTGTAACAGAATATAAAAGTTGCTCTACATGTTTGGGCAGCATTTTATAACAAAAATGAAAAGATGATGACGAAATAACCCTTCTTGTCATCCTTAAAGTTAGGATGCCATTTGTAACACAGTGGATATGACAAGGTCATGACAGAGTGATCCTGTTTAATTATTCCTTGCAAACAGAATAAATATGTATGTGTGTTAATCTCTATTATAGCCTCAATGATTTGGGTGGCATTTGTAATAGATCAAAAATGTGCAATGGGAATTAATAATTCTAATATAGCCTGAATAAAATACAGCGCAGTCATTGGTCACCCTATGTAACTATAAAAATGAGCTCTGAACTTGGACATCATTTGTAACAAAATAAAATGTAAATCAAAGAAAAATAATCCTCATTTTATCATGCACATAAATAATAGTATTATTTGTAATAGAATGAATATAATAAATGAAGCTAAATGAATACCAATCAATAAATAATTATTCAGCACTTGATATAATCCCTTGTTTAATCACATATTTACAGTTAACTATACCAATACAAAACAGCGATGATAATCTTTTGTAACGTTTTTCATTTTGCTAGACCTCTACACGCTAATATAAACTGCGCGTGAGTTGATCAAGCTATATCAAAAAAGAAGAAAGTTATATATCTAGTCTAAAAACATAGCTATATTTCCTGATCAACTCGGCCTATTAATTGTTGAGAATTGTGCTATTGACAAAATCAACTTTTAATTTTATTTACTATGGGTGCCAGAATTCCTAAGAATCCGCTGAAATATGTCGCCAGCACCTCTCGCAAGTTGTAAAACAAAAAAAAATAAAAAGATTTTTATTATATTTTTTTTTAAGGGGCGGTAATTCTACCGTAATGAGAATTAATGGTTTTTTTACGATTATTAGTCCTGGGCGTATTGAAACATATTGGCAAAGGTAACTTACGTTTAAATCTTATTACACTAAAAATAAATTTAATAATAAAAAATAATAACTATTATTAATAACGGACAAATGAGAATTGATATTAGAAATATTTTTAATTTTGACAAACTAAAATACTTCATGTTAAGTAGCTAATTAATACCTTGGAGAGAACACATTTAATTCAGGTGGGAAATATCCAGAAAATATAAATATCAGTTAAAATAAACAAAAAGTTCTTGGTTAAATAAGAGTCTCTCATATAGAAAAATTAAAGTCACTATCGGGATTCTTTTATACGTATATTTTTATGAGTAGTTTTAAATAGTTAACTTTGTCACAATCAGGATAATTATTCTTACCGGTAAGTTTCATGAATTCAGTAGTAGATAACTATGCATAGTTTTTTGGTTATAATGAGCTCGGACTTTTGGTTATTGCTTGATCTTGTGGTCCATTTCCCCAGTCGGTCACGAAGGCTTTTCCTAGTGTACATCATTAGGTCCGATGTCTTCAGAAGCTCCGGTTCACTGCGACATGCCGAATTCCTTCAGCGAAGAGCGATCTTGGATATATTAATGTTATCCAAGACCAACTAGAGAAACAAAATGAACAAGACCTTCCTTCAACCGGATTCCTCCTTTTTATATCCAGTTTTCAGAACTTCTGCGCATGCTAGTACCATGCCTTTTTAATCTTATCCAGTCTTTATAAATTTTATGTAATAAAGTCTTTATTTTCTTCAAGTTTTCGGCCATCTTTAATTAATTTGAGTATTTCTACATTCAGCTTATCTTTTTTACTTGCTTTTGGAATTCTTTTGTTCTCTCCAATTACTTTTATTACTAATCACATAAAAAAAAATAAGAAGAATAATTCAACCCTCATTGTACGTTTTTTTTTTAAAAAAAAAAAATTACTCAACAAAATTTTAAATCCACTTTTATCTTTTAGTTTTTTACCAAATGCCAATATATTTGTAACGTATATAAATAAACGTTACACTTTATTATAGTATAATGAATTCAAACAGAATTTAGAATAAACAGACAACAAACAAAATCATCACTTCAAATACAAATCCTACTTAAAATATATTAAAATAAAGCAATACATCACTATCTTAAAATAATGATATTAAATGATAAATAATTCAAAAACTAAATTCTAATATACCTAATGAATCAAATATTGCTTATGATAATATAAACTTACACTAAAATTTAGTGATGTTCAAATCTAAATAAAATAACTCATGGATGATTCAGATAACAGTTTTAGTATGTCCTATAAATTTACAATATTCATAATATCTAAATAAATATCATCATCATAAACCATTATCAATCCACTGTAGGATGAAGGCCTCTGCAAGTTCAATCCATCTTCTCTGATCTTTAGTTTCTTTTGTCCACATCACCCCTGCATACTTTCTTATTTCATCCATCCATCTCACATGTGGTCTCTTTCTCAGCCTTTTACAATCTCTTGGAATCCAGTTTAAGATTTCAACTGACCACCTATTATCATCTCTTCTAGCAGTATGTCCAGCCCAACTCCACTTATGTTTTTTAATTTTTTCAATGTCAGTAATGACTATTTGTTCCCTTACCCATATATTGCATTTTTGATCTCTTCTTCTTACTCCTAACATGCACCTCTCTATACTTCTTTGAGTGGTCTAAAGTCTCTGCATTGCTCTTCTATTATGTATCCATGTCTCAGCTCCATAAGTAAGAACTAGTAAAATACATTTATTAAAAACCTTCCTTTTCAAACATATAAGCATATTTCCTTTTAGTATCAAGTTATTTCTACCAAAAGCACTCCAACCAAGTTTCATTCTATAATTAATTTCATCCATTCTGTTTCCATCTGTATTAATAATCTAACCAACGTATTTGTAACTGTTAATTTCTTCTAACTCATCATAATCATTCTTTATTTTCATATTATGAGAAAGTCCATTAAACATTACTTTAGTCTTTTTAACATTTATCTTTAGTCCTACTTTTCTACTTTCATCTGATAACTCCTGCAACATTTCCTGCAGCTCTAAAGCATTATTTGCAAAAACAACTACATCATCTGAAAATCTAAATGATTTACATAATCTCCATTTACTTTTATTCCTTTAATTTCCCATTTTAATCCACAAAATACTTTTTGCAGCACTGCTGTAAAAAGTTTTGGAGATATGGAGTTACCCTGTCTTACACCCTTGTCAATATTGACTTTCGTAGCTTAATTGTTGCTGTTGCATTTTTATAAATATTCTTTAAAATATGACAATATCCTGGATCTATACCTTGATAATCCAATGCTTTAATCACTGAAGAAATGATGCCTTTTCATAATGTACAAATCCAAAGCATAATGGGAACTCATATTCATTTGGTCTTTCTATAACTTCTCTCAATAATATGATCTACTATACTAAAACCACTTTTAAATCCAGATTGTTCTCTTGGTTGTCAGAAATCCAATGTTCTCTATAGAGGAGTTGTAATTATCTTGGTAAAATTTTTGTATAAAACTGATAAAAGTCTGATAGGTCTGTAATTTCTAATATCCTCTTCATCGCCTTTTTAAAATATTAATATTAATGCTGCATTCTTCCAGTCATCTGGTACATCTTTATCATTTAGACAATTGATATATAACTTTGCTAAAAAGAATATATTTTTTAACCTTCTTCTTTTAATATATCAATTATAATTCCATCTTTACCTGGACCTTTTCCTTTCTTCATAAATTTAATTGCATGTCTCACTTCTTCATCTAAAATTCTGGACAATTCAGAAGATATAATAGATATAGGAGGTACTTGTTCTTTATTACTATATAATTCTTGATAAAAGTTTTCTATCCATTTCATGATGTCATCTCTCTTTTTATTAATAATTTCATCTCTTTTTCTTATTGCAGATATAAATTTTCTACCAATACCAAAATGTTTTTATACTTTCGTATATCATTTTCAACTCTTTTCTGTACCATTTTACAAAATTTGAGATATTCAATCCTTTTTAATGCATCATTTATGTATATCTTCATATTCTTTCTTTTCTTCATAAATTCTCTAGTCTCAGTAGAAATTTTATTGGTAATTTGCTGTTTTTTTCTACCAGCTATCTTTGTTGCAGTTTTTGAAAGTGTATAGGTTATTTTCTTATTAATTTCATTCAAATCTGAATCATGTTCAAAATATACTAATACTTGAAACCGATTTGTAAGTTCTAATTTAAATTCATTAGAATATTTCTGAAAATTAAGAATATCAACTTTAAATTTTGTTTTTCTTAATAATTTTTCTCTCTAGTTTTGCATTAGCATGTACCTTATATCTTACTAATCAATAATCACTTCCTGTGTTAAATTTATTAAAAACATTACAATCTTGAAATATGTATTTTCTTCTAGTCAAAATATAATCCAATTCTGCTGTACCTTCATTTGGATGCTTCCATATCCATTTCCTTTTAACATTTTTCTCAAAAAAAAAAATTCATAATATAACGTTTTTCTTTTTCTGCACACTCCACAAGTCTATGTCCTCTCTCATGTCTATTACCGTAACCAAAATTACCTACAGCCCTTTCAATCTCCCATAACAATTTTAAAATGTTGTTTACTCTGATCAAAAGCCTTTTGTACATCCATATAAAAATCTTCTACTACTTCATCACTATGAGAACTTGTTGGGGCATAAACCTGAATTATCTGCATTTGGTATATGCTATTAAGTTGTATAACTAATCTTGCCACTCTGTCTGATACACCATCAATCTCCACAATGTTATTCTTATATTTTTTATTTATAATGAATCTTACACCATTTGTATTTTCAATATTTGTGCCTTTATAGTAGAGTATATGTCCACTTTTTAATTCAATTGTCTCTTCACCTTTTCTTCTAACTTTGTAAAGTCCAATAATGTCTCATTTAATATAAGACAGTTCTTCTAATTCTTGGAATCTTCCTTCATTTGAAAGTGATCTGCATTTGTAAGTGCAGCCTAGGTCCACAATCAGGGGATTCTTAGCACCCTCCACCTTCAGTACCAACTGCTCTCTTGGTTGGTGACATTACAGCCTCCTGGGAATAATGGCCATGATTTATTTTTGCCTGCCATGATTGTATATATCTATTGGAAAAATACTTATTATTTACACACACATCCCAATTAAATGAAATAATACATTGTACTCACTCAAACCATGCTATATTTTTATATTGATTTTACTCTTAATAATTAAGCTAGTTATGATAAAATAAACTACGGATTTATAGTGTAATATTAATGAACTTATTAGATAATCTTAAATAAATAATGTTCAATCATACCAGTATATAAAAGAAACAGTAGATTACTATTACATATTTATTCAAATATAATTAATTAATCATACCAATTTATTTTAAATTTCCTGTTAACTAAATTACTAAAACTGGATATTATAACAATCAAAAGATATATAAAGAATTATTAGCATTTATTATAATCAAATATAAATATTAAAATTTAATATTTAGCAAATCATTCTGACTTATAAAAGAGCAAAATATACTACTATCAGTTTTATGATTGGATGAGATTAAGATCTTATTGACCAACCATGAACTCAATGCAATAATTGTTCAATCAATAATAATTTAAATAAAAGGCACAAATATTTGATTATGATTCATATAAAATTTATATCTAGTCAGATAATAACTATCAAATTCAATACAAAAAATATATAAACATATTCATTTATCAATCCTACCATTTGATTTCTTGATTGCAATAGTTATTTCAAATAAATTTTATGATATAGTCAGTTTATTTTGTCTCACTCGAATGTTATTAATAAATAAATCCATGATGCACAATTAGAAAATAATCAGACAAGAGTATTTATTTTATGTTAAATTAAAATTTATTAATAAATGAATATCAATTACATAAGAAATATATATATATAATAAATAGACTAAACAATTGATATGTACAACTATGATCTAATTGCTCATACAATAGATCATCAATTGACATTAATCTCATATTTAAATATGTGATTGCCTATTAATGTCCAATTATTTAATACCAAGTATGAAATACAAATATCTATATACCAAAATATGTTCTGGAATGTTCATATTTTCCAAGATACAAGAGAATTTAATGTATATTTTTTTCTACACTTTATATAAATATTATTAAAAACCAGTCAACACTAGGACAATCCCAACATCAATAACAATCAACAAATTCAAACTGTTGTCAGGGCATCCTCCTTTTATCAATAAAGGTGAAAAGGAGGTTGCCCTGACAACAGTTTGAATTTGTTGATAGTAAATGATTACTATAATGGTCAAATATTCAATATAATTTATTTGTCCATAATGTTGTCCCAAATACATAAATAAATAATCAATCAAAACAAGATTGAAATAAACAATGATTAATAACAATATTTTAATATTTATGAACCAGCTTTCTTCTTCAGTGAGACCTGCTCCAGATATTATTATACTGTATTATTAAAATAACCAATTAACTATACCTATTCTATCTACTGGACATTATTTATATTTAATTGCACTTTTTTAAAAACATATACTTATATTTTATAATCAAATAAAAAAATTGACATATTTTACATCTTACATATACATACAGTTTATAATATTCATTTAAATAAAATCATTTAAATAAATGAAAACTGAAAAATGTAGAAAATGATTGTAAATATGTAAATAATATCTTCAAAATATATCATCAATCATTATCAATCCACTGCAGGATGAAGGTCTCTCCAAGTTCAATTCATCTTTTCCTATATTTAGCTTCTCTTCTCCACATCACCCCTGCAACACTTTCTTATTTCATCCATCTCACATGTGATCTCTTTCTGGGTCTTATACAATCTCTTGGAATCCAGTTTAAAATTTCAATTGTCCATCTATTATCATCTCTTCTAGCAATATGTCCACCCCAACTCCACTTCAGTCTTTTAATTTTTTCAATGAGGCCAGTAACACCTGTTTGTTCTCTTACCCATACATTGCATTTTTGATCTCTTCTCATTACTCCCAACATGCATCTCTCCATACTTCTTTGAGGGGTCTGAAGTCTCTGTATTGCTCTTAATTAAGTGTCCAAGTCTCGGATCCATAAGTAAGAATTGGCAAAACACATTTATTAAAAACCTTCCTTTTCAAACACATAGGCATATTTCCTTTTAGTATCAAGTTATTTCTACCAAAAGCACTCCAACCAAATTTAATTCTATGATTAATTTCATCCATTATGTTTCCATCTGTATTAATAATCTGACCAAGGTATTTATAACTGTTAACTTCTTCTAACTCATCATAATCAATCTTTATTTTCATATTTTGAGAAAATCTATTAATCATTACTTTAGTCTTTTTAACATTTATCTTTAGTCCTACTTTCCTACTTTAGTTAATGATGGAATTATAATTGATATAATAAAAGAAGCAGGTGAAGAAATAGAATTTTTTTTAGCAAAGTTATATACCAAATGTCTTAATGATAAAGATGTACCAGATGATTGGAAGAATGCAGTATTAATATTAATATTTAAAAAAGGTGATAAAGAAGATATTAGAAATTACAGACCTATCAGTCTTTTATCAGCTTTATACAAAATTTTTACTAAGATAATTACAATTCGTCTACAGAAAACACTGGATTTCCACCAACCAAGAGAACAAGCTGGATTTAAAAGTGGGTTTAGTACAGTAGATCATATCCAGGTATTGAGAGAAGTTATAGAAAGGACAAATGAATATGAATCACCATTATGCTTAGGATTTGTAGATTGTGAAAAGGCATTTGATTCTATAAACATTTCTTCAGTGATTAAAGCATTGGATCATCAAGGTGTAGATCCAGGATATTGTCATATTTTAAAGAATATTTATAAAAATGCAACAGCAACAATTAGATTACATAATGATAATAGGAAAATCAACATTGAAAAGGGTGTAAGACAGGATGACTCCATATCTCCAAAACTTTTTACAGCAGTGCTGCAAGAAGTATTTTGTGGATTAAAATGGGAAGTTAAAGGAGTGAAAGTAAATGGAGATTATTTAAGTCATTTAGATTTTGCAGATGATGTAGTTGTTTTTGCAAATAATGCTTTAGAGTTCAAAAGATATAAAATATATATTTTATTATTATTTTTAGAAAAATTTGTAAAAAAAAATTTTTTTTAATTATAGGTATAATTTTTTTTTGTTTTAATATATTTGAATGAATATTGTAAATTGTATGTATATGTAAGATGTAAAATATGTTAAATTTATTTATTTGATTATAATATATAAGTATGTTTTTAAAAAGGTGCAATTTAATATAAATAATGTCAAGTAGATGGAGTAAATATAGGTAATTGTTTATTTGAATAATATAATGTAGTAGCTTGATAAGGTCTCAATGGAGATGAAAGTCAGTTTGATAAATATTAAAATATAGTTATTAATAGTTTATTTCATTTTTGTTTTGAATGATTATTTATTTTTGTTATTGATATTGGGATTGTCTAAGTGTTGACTGGTTTTTAATGATTACTTACAAACCCATTTAGCTTTGAGCAATATTACACTTATTATTTAAGTAAATATATATACAAACATGAATCTAGTTATTGATTAATAAAAATTTAAAAGAACAAAATAAAGTGAATATTTATTGTGATAAAATCTTTTTTTAATTTCTAATATAAGTGATATATCTGAAGTTAATTTAAAATCAACAAAGAAAAATGAATATTTTAATAATAAAATAATGATTACTATGCCACAAGATATAACTTTAAACTTAGAAAAATATAACTGTCTTACATTTTGGTAGATAAATAGATTACTATTTAATTTAAAATTAAATGCTATTTATCAATAAACACTATACATTTTAAATAAAGAGAAACAAAAAAAATTATAAAAATAATGATGATAAATATAAACAAGCAACCTAAATGGGAGTCATTAAATACTGTATTTTCAAAATGGAAACACAGTTCTGATGTCTATTTCAAACTACAAACCAATAGTATGTCCTTCATCCAGAAGATATAATATATTCATGAAAACTTTAAAATTAAAAGTACAATTTGTCGATTCCAATTCATAAAAATACTTCTTTTTTTAAAAAAAGTTATACTTGTAACATAATATATTTTACAAATTCTTTGCATTTTTTATTATTTCAAAATTTTTAATAACTTTTACTTTATTTCATTTTCATTTGATTGAATGGCAGCTTTCCTAAGTTTCTGGCTTAGCACAGCACTATCCAAAATATTTACATAAGATTCTGCTTTGCACCTGGAGAAGGAATTGAATAAAATTATGACTAAGAATGGATCCAATTATTTAACAGTTATTTACAAAAAGGTAAAACTTACACAGAAAACTAATTGAAGTAAAATTGATTACTGAAAAAAAAATACCAAAGAATATTGTGAAAATTTATATTTCAGTTATAACATGAAGCCTTAATGGAAAAAAATATGAATTACACTTCTATGTATTTTTATATTTGTGTGATTAATAACTTTATATCAAGATTTAACAACTACTTCTTAATAACAATGGAAATAAACAAATCTTCTATGAACTTCAGTGTAAATGTATATATCCACTTTTCTTGTCAGAAAACCTTTAAAAATAAAATTGTCCATTTATTTCCCGTACTTTAATTTTTCCATAAAGTAAATTCTAGCTACTCTTTCTTTTTAAATTCATTCTCTCTTTAGATTCATTATTCAAATACTTTTATTTATATTTAATTTGTATTTATATTCCTGTGCATTTTAACACAAGAACAGGGAGTTTTAATTATGGCTCAAGTTTTCAAAATCAATTCTCTGTTGAGTAATATAAATTAAAATATATCATAGTTTGGATAAAACAATTGTGCTCAACCTGCCATTAATATATTGAAATTATATATAACCTTCTGAGCACCTAATAATATGGTTATTCTTTTACTTTTGATTCCAATATTTGACTATTATTAATGATTATATGCTATTCCTTTTACTTTTGATTCCAATATTTGACTATTATTAATGATTATATGCTATTCCCATAACACTATGAAATAACTTATTTTCTTAAGAGTGTGACAAGCACATATCATAATTTGATAATTACTATATGTATGTATGTATATGTTTCAGGACTTTATGATAATTCATTTTCCTGTAATGTCATGACCTGGGTTTAAAAGTTTTTTCAGGTTTTAATCAAGCTTAGAATTTTTCCTCAAATTTCCAGACCATATCATCCCAGCTAACTATTCAATAATAGTTGATAAATATATAGTAGATAAAAGTAATGCAAGAATAAAAAGTAGTGTTATCTTCACTATACCTCTAAGAAGGACTGTTAGAGAGATCTTCTTTGATGGCCAATTTTTACCTTTCTCTGTGTATGTAGGTTTTCTTTTTAAAGTTAGGTATATAAATCTAAAATTATATTAATATTAGAATATATTTTTAGCCTATTATTTTCTTAATGCAATTTATTCCAAACATTAATCATTAATATCTTCATCTTAGTCTAATAAAATTTTATACTACTAAAACATTTGATATATTCCAATTTGTCCTTTTAATAATCAAATGAGTTTTATTAACACTTTTGAATAAGTATAATATAAAAATATTTTTGACAGAATATTTATTATGTTTATTTGTTAATTCCCTTGCTGGTTATAGAATAGTTCTAATTAATTGTGTAGAAAACAGTTTTGAAGTTGCATTTCTAATGTAAATTATATCAAATAAATCATTTTTTAGACATTATCTGCATTTCAATAGGTGAAATCCCCTCAATACATATCAAATTATTATTTTTTTTATATTTTAATTTAAAATATCAATGACTAATATGAACTTTGAAAACTCCAAGGAAAAATACATTCTAATTCATAGTATTCTTATCAATGCAAAGCTAGATTTAAATTAATTCTGAATATTTTTCTTTAATCTCTAAAAAAAAAAAATCAATTCTTTCAATTTATTCATATATATATAAATGAAATTTTGATATAAAAGTATAATGCATTTGAAATATATAACAAAATTTCTAAAGCATGGATTATTTTCATATTATATAATATACTTTTTAAAATAAATAAATAAAAAATATTTTAATTTTTTTCCAATTAGAGCTACTAACCAAATACATTGACAGTAGTAAACCAATTATTCTACCCTTGCTTACTATGCAATCACGTGATCTCCTTATCAATTTCGAACTACTGTTTACTGGCCTTCATCAGTTAGTAGCACAGCATTGCACTTGTTGATTGAGCAGCCATCCTAACACCATAAAATACTGAATTCAGGTCAATTTGCTTATCTAACTTTATAGACTTGAGAGTACACTAACTTTTGGAGTCTTTGACCCTTATATAAAAGAATTGTATATGCCAAACCAACAATCACAAGTCTCTCTAGCTACCCTTAACATCTGTATTGTCAGCCATAATTCTCTCCATATTTTATTTTAAGACCTTTACATTCCTTTTAGTTTTTTCATTCTTCGACTATGAATATCAAAATATCTCAGTAATATAATTGAATTAATTAGCTTTTAAACACCTTATCCATTTTCAATGCTTGATCAATGCAACATTGGCAAATCATAACTAAACTATTTATTTAATCCATATGATCATTTTAAGCAAATGATCAGTAAATAACTGGTACAAATACTAGAAAAGAATGGGTTGATATAGAATTGTTAATGAATTCTTTTGATTGCGAACTATAATTTCATTTTTAGACTCTTATGATTACATTGTAATAGGTTTTAATTTTTTAATATAAAATCACCCCAATAATTTGTTAGCTATTAATAAGTAAATATTCAAAATGTCAAATTAATTTTATATATGCTATATGATGCTCAAAAGCTTGACTGGGAAAAGAATGATTAGGAATTATTATAATTATCTTTATGGATCTATCAAATGATATTAGATAAAGATAAAATAACATTAAATTGCACAGTAGGTATCAAAAGCTTTTCCATATTTCTTCAAAAAGAAACACTGAAGAAGACATTATTCATCAAATTCCCTAACTGCTGATGCCAATATTTTAGCAGTTTTTCATTTTCTTTTGCTAGAGATTTCTGTATAACAATGGAGTCGATAAGTGTGTTACATATGAGTCAGATAGCTAAAAATAAAAAATCTTACATTTCTATAAAATTGGAATAACTTTCCCAGTTTCATAATGCCAGGATTCAAAGCTGTGCCTTAAAATATATGTAATAAAGCAGGTAGCAAAATTAGCAACAAAAATTTATATTAACATAAAATTAATTTTTGCTATGAATAATTAATTATTAATACATTATTCACATAATATTTAAACCTCTCCATTCTTTTTTTATTTTTAAATACTAATAATTTATGTCTTTTTTAGTATCTTCTATAAACTATTTCTTGCTGTTTTACTTTTTTTATTTTCAATCAATAGCAACATCACATAACTTTAAAAATATTTTTAACTGAAGTAATTTCATCATTATATATTTGCTTTTACTTTTCATTCATTCTTTGCAATACTTTAAAATTTCTAATCCCATTTATTCATTTTTTCATCAAACTTAACATTTTGCAAGATGTTCTCTTTAATTTGAGTAAGAATATTTTACAAAAAAGTTTTTCAGATTGTAGACAATCTGTCTAATCACACTAGAATAATGGTGTGACTCTCAAGAAACAGCAACTACAAATATAATATTTTAATAATTATGAACATCTTTTTAAATATATCACTATTTATAATTACTAATTTCTTATTAAATGCTTTAATTTATTTTGGAAAATCTGTTTGTTTGTTTGTTTGTTTGTTAACTTTTGATCTTTTTGAAGTTTGAATGAAATTTTAAAATCATGATTTAATATATTTAAATTCAATAGAATTGCTTGAAAATTGATATATGATTAAGTAACACCTTAATCCATTTGAAACACTTATCTTTTCAGTATTTTAACTAGTTTAATAGATAGGGAACAGATGATGGGAAAAATATGAAAAATAATCAATAATTTGATGTTTTGCAGGTAACAATTACACTTAGAATTTTCATTTGATTTAAATAATGGTTGCAAGAGGGCAGTATACATTTTTTCTTTTAATTTAATAAACATTTTAAAAACTATTTTAAACTCTTAATGTATATGTATTATTGTATATGCATATGGTGTATACATTTTAACTTATAGCAAAAATATCTACTAATAAATATATGTAAATTATAAATGTCCATTCAGTTTAAAGTATGATACAGTTTTACATTTTTAATAAATGTACCAATACTAAAAACTTAAAAATAAAATATTTTATATATAATTAAATGCTTTTATTGATTGTGTACTAGTGGAAATAAAATAATTATTTGTTCAATCATAATTGGAGTTTTTATATTTAACTTCAAATAAAAGTATGATTAGGTCAGAAATTGATTAAGTCAATCCCTATTTTTTATAACAAGGATTGTCTTAATTAATTTCTGGATTCCTCCTCCCATGCTTTTATTTCAAGATAAATCTAAAAACTCCAATTGTGATTGAAGAAACAATTATTTTATTTGTTTTTATTGCAGTCATAAAAAAAATTGTCTCTATTATTTTAATATAAATAATTAATCAAATCTATAATATATACATACATTATTTATATTTACATCTGATTCTTTATTTTATTCTTTCTAATATCAGTAATGAAGACTATGAGTTCCACACTTCCACCTCAATCAAAAATAATGTCTATTTTTTCAGTCAATACAATGACAGTTTTTGTACAACATATCTAATATATATATACATACATTTTTTAGGGTTGGGATTAGTCAATAAAGGGTGTGCTAGATGATATGTAAATCACGTGACATTTTTTGAATTATTATAACATCTTGACATGGTTCAATTTTGAACGAAAGTCGATTTGATGAAAATAAATTTTTGATTTAAATATATAGTTGTCTATTAAATTGATTGTTTCATATTCAGTTCAGGAGAAAATATATATATATATTAGACTTATAGTAAATAAATGCAAACGTTTAATGTAATGATAAAGTGAATGCTTGTATGTGTACTGAAATTATAGCAAAGCTGGCAGTAAAAGATTAATATAACAATGTTTAATGCTTGTTAATATTTTTTACGTTTTCTCCCAATTCTTTTCTGAACATATAATTAAATATAAAAATAATAGTAGTGATTAAATTATTTATTGTAAAAAACATACACATTTTACAATATATTTGTCATATACAATGACCTGATATGAAATTTAAAAAGTATATAAATATGTAATTTAAATATCATAAAATGTATCTAAAGCTAAATAATTTAATCACTACTATTATTTTTATATTTAATTATATGTTCAGAAAAGAATTGGGAGGAAACGTAAAAAATATTAACAAGCATTAAACATTGTTATATTAATCTTTTACTTATAAACCAAGGATAAAAAATTCACCCAATATCATAGCGACTTGTTTCTTACTGGCTATTTGAAATAATAATCTTAGTAAAAATTATGCCAATAATTAAGAACTGTCTAGTTTTCGATTAGACTGAATTTAAGCCAGGATGTAATTGAGGCAAAAAATTCTATAACTTACATGAAAAAAAAAAATTCAAAATAAACTAAAAACTGGTACTATTTTTACTGATATAACCTTATTTGAAAAAAGGACTTCTAAAAGATTCTAAAAACCTTATGTAGAGAGAACACATTAATTTACATGACAAAAGGTTTTTTAATAAAACAAATTCAGTGACATAAAAGTATATTCCTAGTAAATATAAAATCTTACAGAATGGTCCTCCACAAAATTAAATATATTCAACAGTGATCTTTTAAAAATAAAATGCAAAAAACTTATGCATGTTATTGGCATTTTTTTTTTGATTTCCCATAAAAATGTCTTCCCCAAAATATAAAATTTTCTTAACATCAAAAGTTTGTAATTTCTTTTTTTTTTTATTTTCAAAGAATCCCACCAAGACAATAAACTCAACTTTTAATTTAAAAACAAGGAATCAATTTATAAACTAGTTATAATCTTTAACAATAGTCTAAAACAAAATCCTATGTCATATTACTTAAGAGTAAGTAATCATAAACTCTGGTCTAACATGTATTTCTTTTATCTATCAAAGGCTAGATCTTAAATCATTCTAAAAACAATCTCTTTGGAAAACCTTTGAAACTGAGAAGAAGTTCTAATAAAAATAAAGATTGTTTTCTTAAAGTTAGAATATACCCCTGTTTAGAAAAAAAAAGTTCATACTAAACTTTTAGATATATAATTTATTATCATAAATATTACTGGTATATTCAAGTCAATTTCTTTGCAGAGATTTGTTACAGTTTTATGTATTTCTGCAAAATGCATAAAAGGCTATTAAAAATATCAGTCTTGTTATTAGCTCCAAATATTGTTTCAGTATCTAAGACAGACTCCAAATCAAAGTTCCTTTTTCCTGTATGCTAATACCAAAATAATTATGATTTTAAAAAAGGCCTTCTTGTGGTGCTTCCAGCATTCCTAAATGTAATTGGAGTCTCATCATTGGATTCAGAAATTCTATAGTTACTGTGATTATTGGTTTAGAAATGGAATTAATAGTTTTTAACTTATATAATAATGCCAAAAAATAAATTATAAAGCACATAGTTAATAGCTGCTGAATTCATAAATACAATTACCAAGTTAAAGAATTAAATAATACCACTAATGATTCTTATCATGATTGAAATATCTAAAAATTTATTTACAATGTTTAGTAATGGTTAGCTATCTAAAAAAAAAACATTAATTAAATAAATAAATAAATAAAAACAAATATACTAACTTACTGCTTTAAATGTAAAAATGGAATTTGAAAAAATAAATAAATAAATTAGCCAAAAAAGTAATTAAAAAAATCATAAGATGCAGAATTTATTGTAATGCAGTGAATCACTTAACACTAAAAGAATTAAGGAATACATTGAAGGAAGGGAGTCTGTTTTTCA
This sequence comes from Epiperipatus broadwayi, assembly GCA_028023455.1. Taxonomy (NCBI): domain Eukaryota; kingdom Metazoa; phylum Onychophora; class Udeonychophora; order Euonychophora; family Peripatidae; genus Epiperipatus; species Epiperipatus broadwayi. The sequence continues at coordinate 356,768 of JAQFVV010006421.1, read as the reverse complement.
TTATTTTATTAATAAAAACCACTGGGCATTAACCTAAAATTCACAAATGACAATACAAGAATACATTGATAATTAGAATGTGGTTTAGTACAGTGATTGAATGATAAATTCAAAAACTAAAGGATAATGGATCAAATATTATTTGGTAACTTTTAGTGTTCCTAAATGTTTTTTTTAGAATATATATCAGAATTTAATTGCATGAAAGTTATGGGGAAAAATAATATGACTGAATAAGTGAATTTTTATTGGTTTTTGTAGCATTATTGTTTAAATTTATAGTAGAGAGATTTATAATGATATAAAAGTCAAAAACTGAGAATAATTTAATAACATTTATGTAAAATTAAATAACATTTTTATGTTACATCATAATAATGTTAGTATATCTAATTAAAAATGCTATTTTGAATCTGCAACAAGGTGTGAACAATTTGTCTATACATATTACATTTTAATTAAATTAATATTTATATTTGTGATGCATACATTATTTTTATGGATGCATTTTCTAGATAAAATGGTAAAGAGAATGAAAGAATTAACAAAACAATTTTAAATAACTATCACATGGCAATGCTAATAAAATCCAAAGTGTTGGCTAAAGTGGTGATAACTATTACAAATATTTGCAACTGTTTATAATTGACAGATTTTAAATTTATTTTTGAGGAAAATAACTTTTTCTGTTGAGATTTAGTTTGATGTGGTTAAAGATAATGTGGATAATAATCATTGGTATCGATGTTGAACATATTTGTTATGTTAATAAGAAATAGACTATATCATAACAGCATGTATAATAGCAACATATTTGCACATGCTAATGTTGGCTTCATCTAGACATAAAAGTTGCAAAACAGTCAACACAAAAATTATAATTTCAAAATTATAATTTCATTTTACAAGTCAGGCATATGATTTACAGAATTTAATAACTATGTAATTATGACAATAAATTAGACTTGGCAAAAAAAGGCTATACAATGGATTATTATATTAGAAATTAGAAAGTGATTAGTTACTATAACTTTATATTCAAAATTCTGGAGTATAGAGGTCTTAATTGAAAAATATCCTAAAAACTGTTCAAATTACAGAATAATTGATATAACTTTATAAGGTAATAACTTACTGAAGAAAATTAAATTCTACAAGCAACGTGAAATGGCAGTTGTTTAAGTTATTCTTGGAAAAGACTTCTTATTTAGATTGGTTGTTTCTTTAACTATGAATTGTTTTTGGAATATGATGATTAACCAGAGTACTTTATTCTTCTCATTACATACACTAATGTCTATCAAAATATTTACGTAATAACAGAAGCTCATAAAACAGATTGGTTTTATGTCATAAAAGATTTTTGACAGTTGTAAATTGTTAGAAGAAGATATTTGAATAGTAAGAAGATAGTTATATGCAAATTTCATTAAATTAGTACTGAAAATAAAAATAAAAAGGTATCTGGATACAAAAAGAGAAATTAAAGTACTAGTCTAATTCTAAGCATCAAAAGAGTTAATGACTGTTTTTATAGGCAAAAATGTAATGACATTTGATAAAATTGTGATGGGTAAAAATAATTTAGGATATACAATTCCTGAAAAACAAAGTTATTTCAATAAAAACAAAAGTCACAATAGAATGTGCATCCTAGGATAAATGTATGATCATGAACGTTAAATTTTATATATTATATTAATATACATGACTATAGTTACCATAATGAAAAAGTTATTACCACAATTAATTATCAAAATATTCACAGAAAGCCAAAATAATAAGGTTGTTATATTTTGATTCAGTATAAAAATAGTAATAAAAATAGTACTTGATAAAACTGAATGAAACATAAAAAATCATTCCCGTGTTTAAGAGATTCTATGAAATAATAAAAGCTAAAAGAATATACAGGAATAAAACTTCACCACATAATGAATAACAAAAAAAAAAGGAAAGAATTGTGAAATAATAAAATCTAACAATTTGTATATCCCTCCCCTTATAATTTTTTGACAGATTGTTCAATAAACATTATGCTATGTTTAAATTTATTAAAATAAAATCTCGATGTTTAAAATTATTCTAAAAAGGGTAAAAATTTATGGATTTATATGGATGGATAGTGATTTCATTTTGATTACGACAGTCTTTCAAATGGTAAAAATGTACTTTAATTCCAAAACATTACTTACAATTTCCATATTTAAAAATTACTAATTCATTTGAATGAATAAATTAAAATAAGAAAAAAAAATATTATTCAAAACAAACTCTGCTTTAAAATATAAATTAATATAAATATTCTTTAAACTGCTGTTTTTAAGAATAGATTCCGCTTAGCTGTCTTTCAACAGTTAGAACTTACAGCATGGGGATAAGTTTATATCAAATTGAATGACAGCTATCAAAGTAGGAAGAATTTTCTTCATGCATCAAACATAAAAGAAAACTAAATGTGAAAAGCGTACATTTTCAATTCTGCACAGCAATTTGTGCTCTTTACCGTTACCGCTTAATTTATTTAATCAGAAAAGCAATAGCATATATATTGTAAAATATAGAATTATGTTTTTAAAAAGAAATAAACATATGTTTAAAACAAATCTCAAAGTAAAACAAAAATATTTTTCCATTTTTATTATTTAATTGAAAATATTAATCTTTTAAATATTATCATACTATAAAACTAAGAAAATTAAAATTGGTATAAATAAATGGACTCAAACATTATAGTATCTGCTGAGTACCTGAATATAAGATTTTTTTTTTTTAATTTAAAAAAAAGCATTTAATATTGATCTTATTGTGTGCCTATATAGCCACCCGGAAATTAAAATCTGCACTGGGAAAACCCTGAAAGTTTTTATTATTATAAACAGATTTAGAAATTTCTCCTCAGTTGGTTCAGATTACCATCTCCACACATATCTACAATTAGTACCCAGTTTTATATTAAGATAACCAATCTTTATACTTTAATGAGTGCTGGTTTAGCACGAAATACGAATATTGGTGATTACTTATCTTTTCAACATGTGTGTGATCAGGTGAGTCAGCAATATAAGATGGCACTGAGAGTTGTAGGTCGTATGAAAGTCTGAGTTCGAATCCCGCATATATTACATATATAAATGCAGGTGTAAGTCTGTACAAGGTATTAAAATAGATTATGCAGAATGTGTACGTGCAAACACACATTCAATTTGATTTTAACTATTCTTCACATTAATGCTTTTTGTATTTTTTTTTTTTGTTAAATTGTTTTTTTTTTAATGTAGATTTTAAAATATGTTTTTGATTTAATAACCTAATTAATTTAATGATTAAACGATTATAATTCTTCATGTTGCAGCTCTAATACCAACAGCTAACTATCTAAAGGTGAACAGTAAATGGATATGTAGATATTTTTAGCTAAAAGATAAAAAAAACTCAAATTAATCTGAATTGATCATATGAATATTGTTATACCTGCTGAAAAAGAAAAAATTAAAAAATTATTGCTTTATGATATGCATTTCATTATTTGTGGAAATAAGTCTCATATTTATATAATTAACTTTACCTTTTTTAAAAAAAAATGTTATTTAACTTACTGAATATGATAGTATAGATTCCATCATAATAAAATAACAACTTCATTGGATTGCATATAACCAATACAATACACAGACTAAAAAACAGATATGCAAATATCGCAAAAATTTTAGAAGTACAGCTGACAGACAGACCTCCACCAGTAATAAATGGCTGGCTTGAAACCTTAATTAAGCAAATAATGGACATAGACTGCCTTTACAAAAGAATATTCGAGAACAAGATTAATTATTGGGGTCTATATAATCTTATGAATGCTAGAGAACAGATGGCTCCCACACTCCTGGAGCCTATCAACAAACAACTAATATAAAAGTTCAAATGCTGGTACTTAGAACCCAAGTACTTAGACTTCCTTTTAAAAATAATCCTAGAGGCATTGCCAACAAAACTATTTTCTCACATACAAAAGGGGAGTTGCAAGAATAGACCCTATATGCAAATTATGTAATCTAGCTGAAGAGACTATTCAACATGTGGTATTAGAATGTGAGGTTGTGCAATATCTTAGATATCTTATCCAGAAAGTCTCCAGAAACAAGAATGGTACATTCCACACATTAATTGAAAGTATACAAAAAGGGCTGTTCCCATCAATTCAAATTTCTACTTTTATGCAGTTTGCAGTTTGGTCAATAAGATGCCAGCTGTATTTTAGACAATCAGCAAAAGACCCTTGAGTGCTACTTAAGATCAAAATCACTCAAATTAAAGAAAGAGACATGAATACAGCTCTGTTGGACATGTTTGCAACTACATGGAGTTACATGAATACAGACACATTTCTGTGCCACAAATAGCAGCTGAAGGAAACCCTGCAGAAGACTAATGAATGAACTAATATAACTTAAACTATATCCACAGTACTCATCCATAATAAGAATTACAACAAAGCATTTACTGTTAGTATGTGCTAAATAGAAGTCACTAGTAAATTCACCAAGAGTGAATAAACATAAGCATCACACTTCAAAACTTGGAACTCTTATAAGAAACCAACTTGTAAGATGAGTGTAGGCATAGTTAATGTGATGGAGTAACTATGTTAAGACAATGCACAATTATGATTGTAAAATGTAAATAACAACAACACTATATCAAAAAGTAATTGGACAAAATTTGTATAAATATTTATTAACCATATATTGCCTTGATATCACAAATAAATAACCAATTTATTTATTTTTACAAAAAAAAAAACAATATAAGAATTTCCTAAAATATATATTTTACAGTAAATCTGAGAAAAGTTTTCTAGGGAGAGATAGTTTCTGTTTATGTTATAAAGATTCTTTCAAAGACATCTTTTAAAAATGCAATGTTGATAGTTTTCGTTGGGTGAATAAGGTTGAGGATAAAACTTTTTTATAGCTATGATTAGATAAAGTGCTGAACTGAAGTTTTTCAGAAAGAAAAGTTTGTTAAAAAAAAAAAAAAGAAGACAGCATGGTAAAATATCAAAATATAAGAATAATAGTAGCATGTTCAATATGATGATATATTTATAGCTTACTGAGTAATTTGTAAAGTCATTGTAAAACACATCTCAAGTGTTTTTGTCTTTCATTTATTTTATTCTTGGATTGGAGTGGTTATATTCAATTGCAAGTAGTTGCTACTAATGGCATTTTAATGTTGGCGAATGTTACATATATATATTAATTTCATTCTGAATTACAAATAATGTTGACAAAAGTATGCTTATAAATATCAAAACTCCAAGAAACAATAAATTCATTTTATTTTTGATCCTTTGTTCAACATTTAAAGTGCTTTTAATTCGTAGCCTGAGGGAGGATGGTTTACTCCTTTTGTTTATATATAAAGAAAAAATTAATAAACCCTTTTTATTATGTGGACCTTATTTTAGAGGTTTTTGCAAATTTTGGAATTACGAATATAAACAAAAGGGAAATCAATATTACACACGCACGCATGCGCGCGCACACACACACATATATATAACATTCAAATCATCATTCACAATGTTAAGATATTTTAGCATTGCCCACTGTGAATAAATATAAATTCTGAACTTCAAACATCTAAACTTTATTCACAGAGGATATTGATGAAATATCTTAACATCTTGTCTTGCTGTGATCATATGGCTGAGTTTTGCTCCATAAGATAAGTTAAAGTTTTATATATTTTTAATAACATCGGAAAAAAAAATTTTATTGCTGGAGTGGAGAAGAAAAAGTTGGAGCACAGAGAGATAGATTTAATTGGATTTGGACAGATCAAGAAAAATACTGCTAACGTTTGGAGAGTGGTACAATATACCAGCATATATAAGATTAGTTGGATTTTGAGAGGTTTGCTATTTAAAAAAATTTCACTTAAGTAAGAGAGTGATTTATTTGAGAAAGAGAGTAAAATTGAGGCTTGAGTTTAGGGGAGCAAGTGTTTATTGGTTACTATTTTTAAAAAAATGTTTTTTCTCCTTTTGTACAAAAGATGTTTGGGCAGTGGTAGAAAAACGCACTTAAATATAGAGGAGATGAATTGGAAAATAAGAAAACATGGATTGTATTTGTATCCCACAATGTGGTCAGAATGAAGCTAGACATGCTTTAGTAACATTACAGTATGAGATAAGATTTTCCAGCTGAATTGCTTAAATAAGATTAGGAAAAATATAAAAGGTGTATGATTGTAGATCATGTATAAATGTTATAAAGAAGGTGAAAAAATGATTTTTAAGAGTAGATAATGAAAAATCAGGAAAAATGGAGGGAAATGTAGAAAGATAAATAAATAGTGCAATGGGGATAGTTAGGCAAATAATAAGTAAAATAGAGGATGTGGTAAGGATGTAAAAGTAAAATTAAAAGCATTAAGCATGAGGTATGAGTAGATCAAAAAATTAATGAATAGAAATGATAAAAAGTACATAAGAAAGTCCAAAATTCGTAAGAGAATAGTAAACTATGAGAGAAATTTGATAGGGGATTAGATAATTAGAGAATGTGAAGATGTAATTGCAAGGGAAAATAGAAATAAGTATGTAAGAATGTTTGCCTGGAGCTAAAGTTAGGGATGTTACAGATAAGATAAATAAACAGAGGAATAAAGATGATTGTGTTGTGGTGGGGAGAAATGGTTTGTCAGCGCCATTGGAGAGAGTAATGCATGATTACAAAGAACTAATTAGTATTTTGAATAAGGTTAAAAGAAGAATAGGAGTAGTTGGATTACTACCAAGATTTGACAAAAGGTATATATTAGATAGAGTATATTCTACATATGATAGGTTGAAAAAATTATGCGACAGACACATGGTCTAGAAAAAATATATTTCACACAATAGTTTATGTATTAGTAGAGAGAGGGGGAATGAATAAACTATGGAAAATTAAACTGTTTGATACTGGAGAGAATGCAATAGTAATCATAAGTTCTTTATAATAAAAATGGTTAGCAATGTAATGGAAAATAATAATAAAAGTAAAAAGGAGAGTGAAAGATGTGGGTGGAGAATGAATGATAAGAATAAGTTAGAAGAATATAAAATAAAAATAGAAAAAATCATGGAAGAGTTTGTTGGGGATAAATACAAGGACTAGTGTGGTGAAGTAGAAAAAGTGGCAAATAGGGTTTTAGGTGAGAATATTCAGAAGAATGAAAGTAATAGAAAAGTGAGAATTAATAACAGTATAAAAGAGAGAGGGAAAGCATGCAGAGAATGTAAATGTGCTATTAAAAACAAAACAAAAAGAGAAAAGATGTTAATATTAAATAGAAAAACTATTTAAAAAAAGAACTTGGAAAAATAGATAATTATAGAGAGAGAATGAAATTAAATAGTAATTATGGAGGATATTAATAAAAGTGGAAGAAATGAGAGTAAAAAAAAATTGTAAATATATTAAAAAATAGAATGTAGGGGGGAAATAATATCTCAAGAAAAGAATTAGAGACAATCTTAAATAAGTATGTAATGGGTATAGAAAAGATGTTAGATGTGAAGGACAGAGTGATAACAAGCATAAAAGCACATAGTAATAGAAATAATAGTTTTACAGAAAATAAATTGAATGAGGCTGGAAAAAAGTTGAAAAGTAGAAAGGTAAGAAGTTTAGATGGATGGACAGCAGAGATGATAATGAGTTTTGGAAATAAGGCAAATTAAATCTATTATCATGTTTTAATAAAATGGCAGAGATGATAGAAAAAATAGCTGAGATAATACAAGAGTGAGGCTATTGTTTAAAGGAAAGGGTATGGACCCTGAAAAGATAAACAATTATAGAATGTTATGAATTGATGTATGATGTTATGAATTGATGTTATATAAAGTTTTTGCATATATGGTGATTGAAAAGGTGGCAAAATGGATGAAAAAACAATGTAGTGGTACAAATGCAAGGAGATTTTAGAATGGATAGGCGTATAGGAGATAGTTTATTTGTAGTCACACAACTTATAGATATGAGTAGAAATAAATAAATAAAAATAGATTAGAGATAAGTTTACTAAATTTGGCAATGAATGGAGCTTTAGGGGATCTTATTAAGAGATTTTAGGGAAATAATTACTATAAGTATCAAATTAGGAAATATAGAATGTTAAAAGTTAAAAAATGGGGTAGGATTTATGCCCTATGATACCTATTTTATTTTTGTTATATTTGGAAGAAATGGAGTGATCAAAAGAAAAACTAGGAAGAGGAGTAGAGCTACCATAAACAGATGGCAAGGGAGTGAATATATTATCAGATCTTTGATTTGCTGATATCTTGTGCATGGAAAATATGGAAGATATGAAAGTTATGCTGAAGACTTTGCACAAAGGTGAGTAAAGAGATGAGGGGACTAAATTTAGTGAAGAAAAATCAAATGTAATGATGATAAATGCTGAGGAAAGAGAAGAGAAAGAATTATTCTTGGGGATATAAAGTTAAATGTAATGAATAGGTATAACTATTTTGGAATCATCTTAAGTATTCAGAGGAATTGCTTGGATGAATAGAAGAAAAAATTGATAAATGAAGAAAGAAAAAAAATGGACTGATAAATAAATTAACAGTATTTTCATATTATAAATATGATATAGCTAGAATTGTATAGAATTGTTATATTACTTAGAAAAATCACAAAGAGAAATTGGAAGACATAGATTAGATGCAAATGTGTGGATGGTAAAAGAGGCAACTCAAGGAGAAATGGGATGGTCAAATTTTTATATGAGAGATCCAAAAATACAAAATGAAAATATTTGACAGATTGCAATTTATTGATAGTAAGAGAATAGCCAAAATCGTATTAAATTTGGTTACAAGTAAAGGCCAGGCAAGAAATGGGTGAGAAAGGTAGTATGGTATGCAGAAGATTTGGATAAAGATTATATCAGTATACTTGTACAAAAAATGGGATGATTGTGTTAGGAGAATTGTTGAGTGTTATAGTAGCAAACAATGGGATAGAAGAATAGATGCATTAATAAAAAATGGGGAGCTGGAGAGATAGAGTACTAATGTAGAGAGTAAAAAGTGTTTAAGTATATATAAAAATAAACATAATATTGGATGTGAGTTAATTTACAATAAGGAAATTATAATATTTAAACAGCATTAAACTGTTGCACATGCACTTTGGATTTTAAATATAAAATAAATTAATACTAGGGCATGTGCAACAGTTTAATGCTGTTTAAATATTATAGTTTATAAAAAACATTGCCCTATATAAAATAATTGACTTATTTACATACATTTCATTTCAAATAAGAATGACGTATCATAAATTCTTATAAATTTCACCAGCGTCATTTATTCAAGCATATAAAAGTAATTTAAAGTGATTATTTAATATCTTCACACCTTCACTTTCAAACACTTAAGATTCACCCATACAAAAGCGTTTGGGTTCGAAAAGATAGATGGCCATTCTATCTTTTCCAAAGACTTTATCATGTGGTTGAAGTATTCATTCATTTTATATTTAAAATCCAAAGCGCATGTGCAACAGTTTAATGCTGTTTAAATATTATAGTTTATAAAAAACATCGCACTATATAAAATAATTGACTTATTTACATACATTTAATAAGGAAATTAGTTTACTTTTTAAAGCTCAAACAGGATCGTTAGCAATAAGGTAATGTACACATAAATGGACAAATGTGTATGATTTAGTCTGCAAGTTATGTACGAAAGACATGGAAAATATTAGGCATCTTCTAATTGAATGTAAATTTTTACAAGCAGAAAGAATACAAATAATGAAGGTGTGAGAGAATAAATATAAACAAAGTGGTTATACAGAAAATGGGTTCTTGATTTTTATGCTGGATTTGGAAAAAAATAACGAGGATCTAGATATACAGACCATAAAGTAGAAAAAAGATAATGTTGTCAAAATAGGATGGAGCAAGGCAGAGACAAATATGGGAAAAACTTAGGATGGGGAATAGAAAATGAAAGTAAGGTAGCTAACAGGTTTGTCTAAGCATAGTGGCTGAGATATTCCCGCTTCAATGAAGGAGTAGCTATATCACATCACATAACACATCTTGAATAGTGATTTGAATGTTTTCTATCTATTTCAGCTTGTGGTATGCATTACAATATTTTCTTACATATATATAATGTAATAGGATTTAAGTTAAAATTCAATACAAACATTGCTGATGAACATATTGGAGGGCTATATCAGTTTATAAGTCTATTGCTACTGCTCTGGACAAATGACTATAACATTTTTTGGTAGTCATCATTAATATACTTACACCTATCATAATTATAGCTATATCCTTGTGAAGGCTGTTTAAAAAACCTGAGCTTACTGATTATTTTTATTTTATTTTATTAGACTGATCAAATCAAACAATAGGTCTTACCTCATGGCTTCTTTGAAAAATGATCAGAAACCCAAGTTCAAACTTTCATTCTTTAGGTGATAACAATCCCATCAAGAAACAAGTAGTAGTTTGCTGATATATCAGATGTACACACAACATTGCACAATTTAACTATTTAATTTAAATCCCTTATTAAATTGAGAAAATCAAGAATGAAATTGAAACAAAGGCTAAAAGTTTGAACATTACAATATTTTATTTCAGGCAGTATTAACAAATATTAAATGTGTCAACATTCTCTCTATTGTTAAAAAGTTGAGAAGTCATGCTTGATCAATATTCAATGATGGGCATATTATTAACAATAATCATATAAATTTCATAAAGAGTATATATAATAATTAAATATGTATATATTATTTATATTTTAAGCTTAATATAATTGGAGGGGATTTAAACCCAGACTCTCAAGCTCTCTTTATTCATCCATTCCATCTTATACAACCAATATATGACTCCATTACATGAGAAAAAAGATAAATGATCTCCCAATATACATGTTTTATGCTGAACCAGCACTCATCACTTGGTCCAGATCATCATCTCGCATATATATATAATCGGTGCTCAGTTTATATTAAGATAGAAAATTTTCAATCTTTAATGGACAGGCTTCATTCTTCTCCAACTCTTCAGCTGTCTATATCATTGAAAATCTGATGATTAAAATATAAACACTATAATTGCATTTAATTATTACACATTCAGCCTGTATTCTTCGCATCCCTCTTCTGGGTATTTAAAATGGGCTTAAGGTCCTGCATATGAGGGGTCAAAATGACTTACACTCAACATAGGTATGACAATAAAATTGGAAAACAAGGGCTTTGAACATGCCATCATCAGATTTTCAATGTTATGAATGGCTGAAGAGTTGGAGAATGGAAAAGATTGAGGCCTACCCATTAAAATTTGAAGAATTGCTATCTTAATATAAAGGGAACGTTGTTTATATATGTGTGAGAGATGATGATGTAGGCCAACTGATGTGTGCTGGTTCAGCATGAAATATTTACATTGTAAATCATTAATCTTTTGCACATGTATGCAATCATGGGTATTCATTGTATAAGATGGAGTGGATAACTAAAGGGAACTTGAAAGTCTGGGTTCAAATTCCCTAGTCATTTCCTCTTTTTATTTTATCTTTAGGCTGTCATGAATAGTAAATTCTATTATTTTTTTACACTTCAGGTTAGGATAGTTGGCACTGTTATGTTTCTTCTTTTATTACTATCTATCTAATTATGCATAACACATCATGATTTCATAGAACTATGGAGGAAATCAGCAACTATCATATAAATTTCAAGATAAGAAAACAAATCTTTGATAATGATAGGCATCAATACACATTTTTTTTATATTAGGGCTGGATTATATAACTTTCTTCTTTTTATGGGATTACATATTATAATGAGCAGAAAGGAATACATGAAAGCAAATTAGGCACACATAAACCACTAATGTATTTGTCCATTTCATAATTTTTTTAATGTTACTGATAACATTATTCTCCTATTGCAAATATAGCTTGCATTAGTTAGCTGACTTCACTACAGAAGATTGTTTGTCTATACTTTTCCTTTCTATATAATGATCTGCTTTAATTTTAATTCCACTCTGTTGGACAGAGATGTTATGACCTAAATTATCTAAAGTCCTTTTATAATTTCATTATCATTGTTTGCTGAAAAATGTTGTTTTTCAATAAATGTTTTCTTTTATCAAGTTATCTATCTCTTAAGTTACTCTCTATTAATTGATCAATTTTTAATTACATATTTTCCTTTTTCTTTTTAATTCGTTTAATTACAGTATTTTTTTAACAACTCTCCCATTTTAAAGACTAGAAAAAAAGAAAATATAATGTCTTTAAAATTTTGAATTTGTTTTTTCAAAACAACCCCTATTTAATATTAATTTAATAACATTTTATTTTAATATTTTATTTTAATAACTCCAATTTGTTTTCTTTTAAAATAAGGAATTTTCAAACCATTTTATTTACTCTTTAACACAATTATATCTTTTAAACAAAGGGAAACAAAATAGCTAAAAGAGAACTTAATGAAACATCCTAGTATTATAGCCTGAATTTAATTTACTTTCTCTTTAGTTTAGTCTATATATTTTTAGTATTGTCTTATTTTTAATATGTAACTATTTACAAAAGGCTATTAATTTAACACAATGGTACTATATAAACTTTGTAATTAATGGAAAGTAGGTGTTCTGTCACTATGTCTGAATGCTAATCTTTATGAATTTAAGACATCTCTTATAAGAATTCAAATATGCAAGTGCAGTTACAAGTGTTATTATATTTAAATTAATCCATGAGCACACATGCAAAGAAAAGTTGAATCTCCTTTGAAAGATTATTGTATTTTTACTAATGATAATTCAAGTGCAGATTTATTATGTAAATTACTTCATGATTCTCTAAAAACATCATTAAAAAACTTCAAATACTAATATGAGAATATCATCTGATGACAAAAGTAAATTTTTAAAATTCTGATAAGTAAATAATTAAACAATTCAAATCTTTGTTACAATCAACTACTTTCTCCAATACATAAATATGCACAAAGTTTGAAAACATTAATCTATCAGTGTGTGTACACATGTATATGTTTGTTATCTATGTATAAATAAATAAGTATTAACAGACTTACACTTTAAAAATAGACTGTATCAAAGATAATTACATTTTTAAATTCTTGAATATTGAATTTTACGCAACATCCTATGATAATATTCCCACTGGTCAGACCAGCAACACCTGAAGAAGAGTGGAGAATAATACTATTCAAAACATTGTGTAATTTACTAACCCACATTGTCCATTTGTGTGTTATTACTAATAAGTTGTTTGTATTTAAAAAGCTTAAAATAAAGTTTAAAATTTTCTATACATTCAATCTTTAATGATATATGATGGAAATAATTCAACATGTTATCACAACTAAAACCAATGGGTAAATTTTTATTCTTCGTCATATCTTTTCATTTTTAAAAATTATTTATTACAAATATGTTATTTATTACAAATATAAGTTTAAAAATAAAAATAAAAAATATTTTAAAAAATGATATTTCAAATTTGTAAATATATCCAAATGAGAGATAGTCATTGAAAATATCAACATGTTGGATGTCAAATTATAACATCAAAATATAGTCCCTCGGGGTTTTTAAAATAAAATTATTAACATTTAAATCACTATGTAAATAAATGTATAAGAACTTTAAAATATAGCAAGATATCAAAGAACATCTTATTCCACCCAATTACATCTTACAGTAACTAACCTTTCATTTTTAAAAGATATAAATGCAATAATAATAAAGTGATGTAAATAATAGTATCATAAATGTGTTTATGTATAATTATCTACTCTATACACAATAAAATCATGACAATTAATTATCTTTGCTTCTTTTTAGTTAATTCTTTTTATAAATAAATATTCTTGGCAAGGATAATATTAAACTACAATCTTTTTAAAATTATGATTTGTAGAGGTCTCTCTTGCTAAGATTAAGCACTCAAGGCACATATACTGAGGTTTTAGCCTTATATAAGTATTATAAAACTATATAAAAGACCATGTGACCATAAACAACCAATTAGGATTATACAAATGGCAAATGCATTAAAACCAAATTAATTAAATGAGTATGGCATATGTTTTATTTACAAATAGTAATAATAAAGATTAAACTACTACTACTAATAATAAAAACTAAAATAGTAAGACATTATCTCATGTCTTAAAAGACAAAATTAATATTTAATATATGTGATTGTTTTGTCATGTATTGTCAAGATGAGCAAATGTATTAGAGAAGTTGCTTACAAAATCATAAAATATACTTTTATAATAATTATTAAATATATTAACTAACATGTTTTGTTTGATCTTTATTTATATTCTACTATAGTATTGATCTATAACAAGATGCATTTCTATTATGCCAAATCTTGGCATTATTTTATTGTACATTTATCTTTAGTATACCTACTTTATTATAATATTTATAGATGAATAATGTCAGTGTCTTTCAGTAAATTGAAGATGATGCAAACATCCAAATAATTTCCTAGATACATTTATTTTTAAAGAAATCCAAAGATAATGCAATTATTTCATGTTAAAAAAGTGTTATTTGTGCATGTGCTTGCACAATAGGTTATTTTCCAAAATAAGTTGATTTTCATTCCATTAAGTAGATTGTGAATATAAGAATATAGTAGTATTTGCTCTAAGTATTTTCAGCGAATTTGGTTATAAACCTTTTCATTTTCGATTAATTTATGCATTTCTATTTTAACATGATACTTTAATGATCTTATTTGCTTAGGGCAGTCCCAAAAGCTTACAGACCTGAAACAAATACTTTAATGAAATTAGCCATCCATTATTGAAATGACTACAATTAAATAATGGCTGGATTCAAAAAGGGTATAGCACAATGCCTGGATAAAATGAATGGAAGTATATAATCCAGTTTATTTAGTTCTATTTATACATTTCTGTTAATGTTAGAATTTATGTCAATGCTGAAATAAGATCCCTATTTTCACTCAAAAATATTTTAATTTGTCAAGTGTTGTTAGCCAAGAGGTCAGCGCAGCTGCCTTGCAAGCAAGCAGTTGGTCGCAGACAGTTGTTGCGGGTTCGCCTCCCAGCCAATGCTATAACATATGGAAAAAAAAATTAATTTATTTAACCTTAACATAAGTTCTCCTTGTTTAAACAGCTATAGACATCTATTCACATTCAAAATTATAGAAATTATAACATTCTTTGCAAATAAAATAATTTAAATGCCAGAATATTTAATAAATAATGTACAATAAAATATTGTACATTTTTAATAAATTTAACATTCTTAAATTACAAATATTAATATAAATTGCTTTCTTTTGTTTTATTTATTTATCCTCATAATAAACAATTTTTTTATTTTAAAAAATATTAAATAAACATTTTTATATTAGTTTTAAAATAATATTCTTATAAATTTGAAATAGATATAATAAATATACATACACAAAGAGATACTTTTAAATAATAAATTAAAGTTATATTAATTTCCCTAAAAAAAAAATTTCAAAAAAATAAATAAATGTAAGTTAACATAAACATGACTTTATTATTCCTATTATAAAATTATTCATTCACATAAAAATGTTGTATATTTTAATAGTGTTTATTAATTTCTGATATAATGTTTGTGTCTCAACAATATATTAACTTTTTATCAACTTTTATCAGTCTACCTTCAATTCAAAATTTGATAGAAAATTTCACAACTTTCAAAAGTTAAAACATAAATGATATATTAGAAATTTGAGGATTTTTTTAAATAAGATATTCAATTTTAAATAATGTCATATCTGCAATAAGCTAATAAAAATTTTAAATTGTGTTTATTATTATATTTAGACTTGTCGCCATATATTACAGTATATAAAATAATAAATTGAAATACATAAGCTGAACAATACATTTCATTTTTTATCTTTGATAATAGAAATGCATTTAGAATACTTGAACTAGATTTATATAACTAAAGTAAATTTTTATAAACAATATATAAAACAACAAAATTATATTTAACAATATTAAATTTTGGTTGCAAATTTTTTAAATGACAACATGTTTATAGGAGTGTTTCCTTTTTTTAGTCAATAACTTTCTGTTTTATGTTATTGCACTTTTTTTTTTATGTGTCAAAGCATCGGCCGGGAAGCGAACCCGGGACAACTGCTTGTACGGCAGCTGTGCTGACCACTCAGACAACAATGCTTGACATGTTATTGCACTTTACTTGACCTTTTTTTTTATAAAAACAAATATGTTTGAATAAAATCTTAGTCTAAATATCATTTAATTACTAAAAAACAAATATTTTGTAAATAATAATACTCAGTATATAAATGAATTGTGGAAAACATAAGACATTCAATTTTGAGATTTGAACAAAAGATAAATTTATACAAGCAATGACTACTTTTAAAACAATAAAACTTCATGTGAAAGTTCTCCCATCATCTTATGTATTAAGTTCCTTGTACAATACTATCTTCTAAGGATTTTAATCAAAATTAATAAATCAATAAATATTTTAAATCTGGTTTTTACACTCAAATGAATACAAAAGCAGAAAACAGATAACCACAAGAGAATGTCTTTAAAGTAAATGACTGCAGCATAAATATTGATCTGAAAAAAATAATGTTAATGAATAAAGAAGTTAAAAATTATATTTATTGAAAAAACTTACTCTTCATTAAATCTCTATCTTTTGGAAGCAAAATTAAAAATTAAAGTACTCCTAGAATACTTTTTTACATTTTTCAATTTAAAAAAAATGAGTTATTAAAAATAGAGATAAAGTTTCAGCAGACTACTAAACAAAAGCCATAAATAAATATCATAAATATATTACTAAATAAATATTTAATAATTTTTTTAAAATCAAAAAATAATAAATAAATTCAAATAACAATACACTTAATATTTTGTAATCATCAGCATAAAAAAGTTGATATTATGCATTTGCAGATGTATATTTTTTCCAAAGTGCTCGCCTTATCTTTGCTTGATTGCTGAATACTGCTATGGCTCAATGGTTATTAAAATCAATGTTCTAACCCTCTAACAAGTTGGTATTTTCAATTGTTTTCAAAGTTGATAGTTTTTATCAATGTTCAAACTATGATTTTAGTATTAAACCTTTATTCTAAACTAAAACTCAATAAACTGGACTTGATTTTTCAGATATTTAAATTTACAGTTAAAAAAACATTCTAAAAAGTCATATTTGAGGTTAGCATATATAGAAAAAATAATAATAAAATAGATATATAATGAGAACAAAGGACTTTTTCATCAGTGAATAATGGGAAACAAAGAAATCAAGTATGCAATTCCAGAAAATTAATGAAATCTTTGTCAACTAAAATTTATTTTTAAAATGTGAACAAATAAATTTTGAAGCCTTGATAATTTGCTAAGTGTGTTTTCAATATTGATGGTCAGAATCATAGCATTTGTATTTTGCCACAGGAAGCATTTAAACATTCTGTTTCTTTGATAAGGGAATGTAGTATTCTTTTATGTTTACATTGTGGCGTTATTAGCAATGAACTATACTTACTTGAATTAATGCTTTCTACCATCCTGCTTGGAGAAAACCATGTTTCCTCTTGCTGGATCAAATATGTGACTATATTCTTGCTCATGTTCTAGAAATAACTTATTTATTTTCTGAGTTCATTTTTGCATGATTATACAAATATTTATGCTGTGCCATTCTCAAGGTGAAATTTGTACATGATCCATCATAATATATCATATGGCAAGAGGAATTGCTGCATCTGGTTTTGAGTACAACTTGTGGGTTTTGCTCAGGTGGTATCCCATTTTTACATTATTTATTAATTTGTTTAAAGTGCAGACAGATCCAAAATCTTGGATAAGTCTCCCAACATTAAAAACATCTGTGCTAACAGATATAATATTAGCCTTAATAATCATAAAAGCAAGTCATATATAATGACATTACTTTTATAAGCTTGCATTTACAAAAATGTAATACAGAGAATGTTATATATATAACTTGCTTTTTTGATTATTATAATTTCACTTTTAAGGCTTTGGCTATGCTGAGACTATTAATATATGGTAGATCTAAATTTGGTTTAGTCCCATATAGCTATTTAAGTTAGATGGCTGGAGTAAAAGACATTTTCATGTCCAAAAACTTCAGAGTTTTTATTTAAATATTACATATGAAATAAGTGCTAGGTTTTGAGTTTATATTTTACATCTAGTGTCTAAATATTCTAGCTCTTCACTGAGATGATCCATAAGCTCAAAACCAATTGGTCTGGAGCTAGGAATGTTCTGAATAGGGATTTTAAATATTTTCTCTTACTGCACTTATCAATTAAAAGCTTGTTTGAGCTACTGGTATGCTCTCTGTATTAAATATTAGCCTTAGAATATCTACCACTTTAAAAAGATTAATAAATAATATGAAAGATATCTCCTGACCAAATCCTATAAGTTATATATAAAATCAGATACAATAATTCTTCTTGCCCTGCAGTATAATATGGTGAATCACATGCAAATATTGCCATGAGGGTGGCACAGTATAAATGTCTATGTAGCAAGACAAAAAAGAACTCAAAATATAAATCAATATTTCTAGAACATGAGTAAAAATATGATCATACTTTTGATCCAGCAAGAGTAAAAGTGATTTGTTCCAAATGGGATGATAGGAAAAGTAAATTCAAAGAAACATGGTTCATTGCTAATAATACTCGTACTATAAACAAAAAAAAATCCTGCATTCCCTTATCAAAGAAATAGAATATGTAAATAGAGTATTTATATAATGTGCACTTTATTTAAATGTTGTACTGGTTCCTATGGCAAAATAGGAGTGCTAAGATTCTAATCCTCAATGTTGAAAGCATGCTTAGCAAATTAAAATATTAATAAAAACTGGATTACCTTTTCTTGGTTAAACATTCAAAATATTTAAGTATATAAATTACAATTAGCACAAGAAAAGAGAAATAATATTTTTTCAATTTATAAAATTATATTTTTTAGAATTGTACCAGTCATGGGTTTTTTTGTTAATATTATGGTCAAATTTATTAATTTCTATTTTTTTAAAAATAGATTGTGCTAAAGTTTTTCTATATTTATTTTAAAAAATATCTAATCTAAAAGATACTGTGATATTTATCAGCTTGTATAATTATGCAAATAAAATAAGGCTCTGCTTTGCATGTAATACATTTAATGTTACATTGTTGATTTAAACATAATATATACATGTGTTTTTATGTACCCATATTTAGAAAACAAACTAATACAAGATATTTATATACAAAATTATGTCTGCTATTAAACACTACTTGTGAGGTACTTAAATCTGTAATACACTTGATATGGCTGTGTCTAGCTAAAACTGCATGCATAGCATTAGAGGATAGTTCTGTTATTTTGTTAGATAGCAATTAATGATTCCAAACTTTTATATTCGCAAAATTATGTGGTATCTTATTGCTAAAAATTACATTAATCAGAAATATTAGTTGTTATAAACTTCTGACTATTGTAACCCCTCACACCTATCACCAACACTAACAATTATCCGGGGGCGCCAATTCTATGGATCATAGAATAAAATATTTATTTAACTTTACCTAAATCTATTCATGAGGCTCTTAATTAAAGCTTTGACCTAAACTAACTCAGTTGAGGGATACAGAGGTGTATGAGGTGTACAATGTACGCTAGATGTGGGAGAAAATATTATTACTAATAGAAATAAACATCTATTAAGTTCTATGTTAGACAAAATTAAATTAGTAAATTCTACCAGCTAAATTTAACTAATAATACTCTATATTTCATCTCCTCCCATCATCCATATACACTGAACAACCTCTACTATATTATACAATTAACTAATAACTAAAATAAAATAAAATAATAATATTTCAGAAATTATAATGTATAACTCACTAGATTTAAACTCAAACTAAACTTATCACTATTAAATTTTAATTACTCACTAATCTAATCTGGCTAAACGAATTTATTATCTAATCTAAATAATATATTGAAGATCTCAGGGAATTAACTTATGGTATGGCTTGATCTAACATTTCTATACTTCAAATTATTATTTAACACTATAAAAAATAATATTATAAACCAAACAATACCCTCATTAGATACTTGCAGTTAGATAATGAAAGAAATCGGGTACATTTTGATTTCAATTCATCATCTAAACAAAATTAAATAACAAAACCCTTTTAAAAATGATCAGTAGGTAATTGGCATCTCATATAGTGTTTGAATCAAGGAAATCAACATCATCATATCTAGAGATTTATTATAATTAAATAAAATACAATTATGTTACATTAAATAAAATAAATGTATAAGCATGTGTGGAAGTGTAAAACACGAATGAATGCTAAAGAAGAAATTCCAAATACAAATTTAGATAACAAAATATTTATTAATCAACTAAAAAAAAAAAATAGTTAAATCAACATTTATCTTTTTTATTGGTATGGACACAAATCCAAAAGAGAATTAATATCATTGAGTACAGATTATACAAGAAGATATAACACAACATGATTCATTAACTTTATACATCTACTATACTTCATTTCCCAGAACATTTGATAGATTGGTAAACATTTTATTTGAAATATTAAATGAATTAAATAAGTCCCTATTATTTGTTATAAAGAAATGGCTCTTTAACTATCAATGATTTCTGATAGACTTATACAAAAATAAAATAAATAAATATGGCCTTACACTTTTAGTATCTAATTACTAAAATACCTTTTATTCAACTTTTTGTTGAATATCAATCATTTACTAACTAAAATTTATAACAACAACATAGATTAATATTTTAATTATTAAACAAATTTAGATTTTATATTATTACTTTACAAATATCTTGAATAAAATTAAAATAAGGGGATTTAAACTTGGAATAATATTAAACTATCTTACCAAAGAAAATAAATACTTCTATTAATTAAATGTATTTTTCTTTTTAGTTTTAAAGTAAAGTATCCTATTGAATAATTAGGTTCTGCTTTGCCAAAATAAAGTAAATCTTGGTATTCATTAACTAATGTCCTATCTTTGCTTAATTATTTATGCAAATTATGATTTAATGATAAAAATCAATGAGATGAAGCTTAAATGATTAATACAAATGTTTTTACAATGATAAGTAAAATTCTACATTAATAATGAATTTTTTTATATCAAAATTAACAATATGTGCATGAATCTGTATTATGCTGTGTGTCAAAAACAATAAATAAATAATGTTAATAAATCTAATCAGTTTGCTTATGATATTTCAATATAATCATAATATGGTTGGAAGTGAAGATCAATCAATCTTTATTTATCAACTACAATACAGCTGTTTTATAAGACTCTATACTTTCCTTTTATTCTTCCTTTTATCATAAACCATCAAACACTAGGCTATAGCATAAGCTAGAAAACATCCAATACTCACATGGGATAACAGATTTATAATTCAAAACAAGTAAATATAACAATAACTTCCAAGTCTATCTTTAAGACTAAATAATTGGTGGAATAACACATCACCAAATGAAAACTAGGTAAATACAACAATAACTTCATACACATTTAATTCAATAATTGGTGGAATAACTCATCACCAAATGAAAATTAGGAATATAACATCTCTAGCTTCATACACATTTAATTCAATAACTGGTGGAATAACTCATCACCAAATGAAAATTAGGAATATAACATCTCTAGCTTCATACACATTTAATTCAATATATCAAATATAAAAGGAGGACTTAATCCACTCCTATCAAAATATACTCCAATACATGGATAAGAAAAGGGATATTCAATTCCATACACTACACTGCACTGCACTAGGCAAACTACCCATATTAAATACTCAACTAACAAATACACTGATTCAATCCCATAAAATATTATAAACATTGTAAAACTTTATAACATATAGCCACAAAAATACTTTTCATTCCGTCATAACAAAGAAATAATAATTCTCTCTTAAATAATTTTCTAATTCTTCAAAATGACCGATCCCCTATTCCTTCCGAACACACACGTATAAGCATAAGATATATAGACCATTTAAAATCGCAGTATGCAAAGAATTACTGTTAAAATATTAATTATTACTGCTAGAATTAATAAAGAATAAATATCTCATATCTGACAATATTTCAGATTTGGTAATGTTCACAGAACAATTAGAGAATAAAATACTAATTACTATGGATAAAGGAAGACGAATAATTTTTTTATAATATAATACATTAATATTGGCACAAATCAGTAGTTAAATTGAACCTAAATAAATAATGAAATTGTATTTTATAGATAAAATAACCATTGAAAATAATTATTTTGCCAACTTATAAAACGAAATACATTCGGTAAGATTTGACATAATGAACTTTTTAAATAATTATTCACCCCTTTGAATGGACTCTTCCATTGGTTTATTATGTGAGGGAATTATTAACACATGCACGACCAAACTTATCTTATTAAAATAATAATAATAAAAATAAAATTACCAGCATAATATATTTTTTTATTATGCTATTTGAGACGTTCTTGTAGAAAATAATATAATAAACATATTTAAAATAATAAAACATTCCTTAACTAATACTATCTATCTAAATACCATTACATAAAATAAAGTTCTCTTCTTTTTTCTTTCCAAACGAAATGAAACGAAAGTTTATATTTTCCTTGTCATGTTTTTAAAAAGATAAAGAAAATAATTATACTGCACAAGGCAAATATTAAACAGTAAACACACAAAGATAAATATTGATGCATCAAACAATACATTTCCTGCAGGAGAAATAAAATATTTTGTTGAATCCGTAAAAGCATATTCAATGTTTTTAGTTTTCCACTAATGAATTGCTATTAATGTTGAAAATAATGAATTTTCTTAATTAACCCTTAAACCGCTAATTATATTATTGGTTGTATAAGGTAAAAATCAAATCTTTTAATTGGCCAACTCACAAACTGAAGACAAAGCCTATTGTTAAAACATATTCGCCTATAATATTAAATTCAACTCAGATACGTTTATAAAAAGTATATTACTAATTTTTCAGGTTATGAAAGAGAACGAAAGTTCTTTCAAAAATAAATTGCTATTTATTTATTATAAAATATATTCAATTTCGGCAAATATAAAGCGAATGTCTAAACAAAAAAGTGCTGACGCAAACGCTTTTTTTCAATTTTACGTTATGGAAAAGTAAAGATTTCTTTTTGCTAAATCTTAAATATTTTTACTAAAATCTTCAATATTTTTCGAAAATAATTTTGTTTTTTTAGTATATTTTTTAAAAAACTATTTTAATTTCTCATTTTATATTTTTTTAATACTTAAATTACATTCGAAATGAAAATCTCAGCGTTTTTCTTTATTTTCTTTGATCAGGTGGTTTCTTTGTTCTTTCCAGCCAATCAGAATGTCTTTTTCGGCTGAGAGCCGGCTGACAGCCAATCACCGACAAGGTTCTTCTTTGTTTAGTTTTAAATGTGGTTTTTTTGATTTTTTACTTGTAAAATAATTCGGAAGAGAGCACCATCTTACAGAACTTTTAAAAACCTAATCAATAACTGTCAAATGAATATTCTACCATTAAAACTAGCAGAATTAGAGTGACGTCAGATGTCGACGAGATGCCTCATAAGAGGCGGTTTAAGAGTTAAACAATATATTTCATAACGTAAGTAAAATAGAAGTTTGTATTTTACTTCTAGGATATATTAAATACTTAATTTCACAATCATAAGCCATTCAGAAATATACGGAGTTCTTCAATTAATAACATTTACTCAGATAAACTCGTTGGTAATATTCATACAGCAATGTCACATAACTTTATACACCTATAATTTCCTTCCTCCTACTAGTTTAGAAGAACACACAATTATTAAAGTACATTTAATGACATATCTAATTTTATATTTTTCTTTCCCAACAATAAAAATAGAAATAGTTAAGATGCTAGTCTAAGACATATGACAAATAAATTACATATTCCTTGTATATATTTTAAATTTTGAGTTTTCTTTTATATTTAGCATGAAATTTGTATGTTAAAGTTCTGAGAATGTTCAATGAAAGTTCACATTTTTCCAATACACACATGAAACACGTGGCAATTCTTCTCTTCATATTATAATTAAAGCTTAAAAATTTAATTGTTATAAAATAAACAAATATCCTTTCATCCTTCCCTGTTAATTTTAAATTTGAATAAAACAATTTAACAGTCCTATTAAGCATTCCCATTTCTTAAGTAATAATTTATCTTGAATAATGAAATATAACACTTACATGTATTTTAGCATAACGTTGGAACAATCAGCTGGGAGCGAATTGACATATCTTCTAGTAGTTTTTAAGTGCACATTCCGCAAACAAATAACATAATTAAAGTTTCAACTTGCACTCTGGAAGAAAAACATATAATTTCACTACTAAACTTTGCTAAATAAATTATTTATAGCTGTGCTTGGTTAGCTATAACTGCTCTCGTAAAAGTTTTAACTGACTGACTTCTTCAAAGTAATAGTAGAATGCCCTTCAAGGTAATAATATTAGACTGCCCTTCAAGGTAATAGTATTAGACTGCCCCTCAAAGTGATAATAGTAGAATGCCCCTCAAGGTAATAGTATTAGACTGCCCTTCAAAGTAATAGTATTAGACTGCCCTTCAAGGTAATAATATTAGACTGCCCCTTACAAGTAATAAGTATTGACTTTTATAACTTTTTTTAATAATAATTACATCATATAGTTATCTTCCAATTGTTTGCGATAATGTTACATCATCAGAAAAAGACTGCCAACTCGCCCCTCCCACTTACAAACCTTCTTAATTTATGCAAAAAACTCGAGACAGTAAAAAAAAAAAAAAATAGAGATGAAAAAAAAATTATTTCGTCTTTTAAATAAATAAAGAAAAAAAATATTAAATTAATAATTAAATGTTTTCAAAGCAGTAGAATAAAACTAATGACAATTGTTTTAATAAATAAAATATTTTACAGTATTTGTCATTATATAATTCACTTGTCCATAATTTATTGATTTATTTAAAATGTAATTAAGTTAGTTTTTTTTAATACTATTATTGATATAATTAAATATTTGAATGTAATATGGAATATTTAATGACTTAATGAAACATGTGAATGAAAAATGAAGTTGGGTAATGCATGAATATTCAGTAATAATATGCTATAGGTATTACACTGATACTGACTGAAATGACAATGTGAATGATGATGAGTGAAACATATCTTACTGTTTATGCTATAAATTTAATATGTACAAAACAAATGGACCAGAAAATCATTCTAACAAAACTGAATACTGCTTTATGAGCTAATAAAACAAGTAAGTATCAACTTAAACTATATTGACTATACATAAAACAAGCCACCCCCCTATTCTATTACTGATTATACCCTAAAATAAGATACCAAACATTTAAGAAATCTTTTAATTACACCTGCACCTACTATTGATTACAGTTTTAAGTCAAAATAAAATTTTTTAAAAATTTCACGTTATTTCATTTTTTTTTTTTTTAAGAGGATTATATCAGATATTACTGATATACTACCACACTACTACAATGACTATTTCTGGTGCCAAACCAGAAGGTCACCCTATATATATGTAATAGCAAAAACTATTAATTTGAAAAACTACGTGCAAATTGAATTCATTGATAAATTTAAAAATAAATAAATATTCACAAAATGTATATATGCATATATCACCCGGGTCTCATTTTACGCGGATTTATTTAACGCGATTTTGAAGTTACGTGATTCATGTTTCTTCGGAAGTCGAACTCCAATAATGCACTATTACTTTAAATAATAAATTTCGTGCACTTACGTCATATTGAAAGTAATAGCACATTATTGGAATTCGATTTTCATCTTAGTAATTTCAATATTTTCAGTGCTTTATAATAATAAGATTTTATGCAATAATGAAATTAAAATCATGATTTCCACATTTTATGTATACCCACATTAACTTTTACAAGATTATAATGTAAATTTGTTCAAACATTGTGCGTGTTAATTTTGCATTTTAAATCACATTCTGTTTTTGCTTTTTAAAAAAGAACGTAATCAATTATTAATCATTTAGTGTCCGCAAGTTTATTTTTAAAAGGTGAGTAATAGCAGTGGGCACAATTAAATTTGACAATTAAAATCTGATTTTTAATTGTAATTAACAATTTTAAAATTACTTAAGGTGACCTGAAATTAATGTGATGTGAAATGAAATTTGATTTTTAAACGGAATTGAAAATTAAAAAATTAAAGACAAAAATAAGAATTTAATTTTTAGTTGTTAGATTAATTACTAATTACGTTGTCACCAGAAAATCATTAACAGAACATGAGAGTGAAGTTGGCGCTAGTTGTATTTCCTCTTGGGAAGAATCTGATTTTTTACCAGTTTGCAAACGAGCCTGTTTATCGGCAAATAGCGATAATAATTAAAACGTGTATAAAAAAATGTAAATTACTGTAAATTATGCATAAAAATATATTGTTTTGAATAAAATTAAATATTATAGTTAAAAAAAGTTTGTCTTGTATCAATTTTTTTCAAATTTGAAATTTTTTATTAGTCATATTTTATTTCCTTATTTTTTTTTTTGCGCGAATGTTAAAGTAATTTTACATTGGTGCTTTGCTTTTACACGATTTTTGAAAAATCACAGTCCATATCCCCCTTTTTCAAGGTAAGTTATGTCTATTTTTGAGTGATTTCTTTTGCGTGTGTTTTTTGAGGAACCTATCTATCACATAAAATGAGACCCAGGTGTATATAAAATTTTAAAAAAGTTACTGCCGTTCAATTTAATATTTTATCTATCAGAATGTTAAAACATTTTTTTTTCATTCACCAAATAAAAAAATATATTCGTGTGGCTTTATTGCTCAGGAGTTCATGAGCAGTTTAAGCCTCAAAGTGCCAGCACCAGGATAGCAAAGTGTGACCAGGGTCTGATACTCTAAACCGAACCAACCATATTCACCAAATAAAGTTCTATCTTTTTATGTTAATTAAATGTATGTGGTATGTGTATTTTTAATTAAAACAATCTATTTTATTAGAATTGATAATTAAAAATAAATTATAAAAAAAATGTCAATATGTATTTTGCTAAATACAGTAATAAGTAATAATAAAAAATGTGATTTCTTTTTGCGATTCTTCAAAAGCATTGATTGTTTATTTATTTTAATAATCAAGCATAAATAATTTTCAGGTGTTGATATGAATAATAAATGAAGTACTTTAATATAGGTCACTTTTTCACTTTTAAAAAAGTTTGTTTTTGTTAAAATCCATTTGAGAATTATATCACTGTAGAATTTACTCTTTATGAAAATCTGTCAAAATTTGAAATATAAATTTACAATATTTTAAAAATACAAACTAGGTTAAGTGGTAGTACATTAAAGTATATAATATAGCTTTAAAATTGAAATTCCATGGCAAGCTATGAGGCTCAAGTACATGATTATAAATATTATGTTGTCTAATTTACCTAATTGCCTTCAGGCAAAGGAATTTAATATATATATAAAAGAATATATTACCAATTCTATTGGGGTTTTTTCCATAAAAATTTAATTTTGATTATCAACTTCAGATGCTAATAAACTTTTTCAAGAAAATATTTCTAATACTTACTTTTCAATGCAAATATTCATTACAATCAAATCTAATTATATTAGTTCCATTATCTTCAATGATACTAATTTCACTGTTATATAAATTAGTTCATATACTTTTGGCAAAATAAGGTTAACTTCAGTAATACTGCTACCAGATCATAAAAAACATTAACGAATTAAAATAAATGAGAAACTTTTATTATTACAAGAATTGACATATATAAAATAGAATAATGAGCATGATGAATATTCAAAAATCATACACTTCTTTAAATCTTTAAAAGAAACATCATACTATTCATTATTTATGTACTTTTACTTATTGATAATGATGTTGAGGCTAGATAACCAATGAAAAAAATACTTTTAAATCACTCCTGTGGGCTTTATATAATCTTTGTTTATGATTCAGAATTTGGCTATTATATTTAATCTCATATTTTAATAATAAGCTTTTTATAGTAACATAATAATCAAAATTATAACAAATAATACATTCTCTATTGCTATTATCGATAAAGTTTATGTTCTATTCATTACTCAGATACATAAATAAACTATACAAATAAATTTAAACAAGAACTTGCAATCCTATTCTATCTTTGAATAGATATCTATTTATGACATCAATTTGGAAAAAGTTTAAATCATTACATGCTCACAATAAATGCTCATACAGCTATCTCTATGTACATATGCATAAAAATATAAACTAAATTCAAGCACAAAAACAAAACAATCATACCATGGCTAATGACTTTCATAATGAAAAACATTTGCATGGGTCATATTTCATTTTGAAAACATCTAATTTTACAAACACCTTTACTACAGAAAACCTAACAAAATGTTAAGCAAGGTTAGTGAAATTAAAAGATTTATTAATATGTAGATTAACAACTGTAAAGTAATTCATAATAAAATAAACAATGCAGAAGAGAACTAAATATTTTAGCCATTTTACAAAAAAAAAACATTTTAAACTTTTCATTTCAATGTTCAAACGTTCTTGTTGTTTAGCAATCTAAACTTACTTACATTTTAATACATTCTGATTATCTCAAACTTTTGCATTTTCAATCTTGCACCAAACATTTTATTTCTGAGATGTCAAAATATGAGAGACATTCATGGTTTTATTTTTGTGTACATTACAATATATGTTTTATTTATCAAAAATCAAAATAATAATTAATTATTTTCCTAGTTTGGCTGATGTAAAGATTTCCAAATTTTCTTACAGACTGACTTTTATAAATATTGTTTTTTCTGAGGCACTAAACTAGAAGAAATGTGTAGGATTTTTAGTAGGAGTCTAGATTATACTATGTTATAAATAGCATTAACATAATGTCTTAGCTAGATTAGTATCTAAGAACAGTTTATTCCAATATGTAGAAGTCAGCACATTAAAGATGCATAAAATGAAAGTAAAATAAATATTCTATTCTCATTAACCTAGCAGTTCTGTATATTATAGCATTGATTTTAAGTAGAAAATATAAATAAATAATTCCATAATCTCCATTGATCCTACTATGTGCATATATACACTCATATATATAATGAAAGTTTGGAAAATATTGGTCACACAAGGTTCCACAATTGGGTATCCATTTGTAACAGTACACCACATTAGGGCTGAATTATGAGATGGAAAACCATCATAATTCCCAAATAAACAAAATATAAAATTAAATATAAAAGAAATGAGCATGAAAGGTCAGCACAGAACTATCTATAAGTTCACCAGCATTATCGTTCAACATCAAGAATGATCAACAACACAAATAAATCAACAGTCAATCTTATAACTGTATTTCAAAATGGTCCACTATAGACCAGGCAAATTATTTTGCCACTGCCAAACCTAGAGCAGGAATAGAAACAATAATTATCTGGATGCACATATTTGGGTACTATTCCAACAAAATACAACAGTAAGTCAATTAATGCTGAGATACTAATAACATCCTGACTTTAACAATGCTCTGGCCACTTAGTATCATTAATGTTCTGGCAAACTATAAACTAAATTTCTAAAGAAATAATAAAATGAAATGTATTGCATGGACTTAAAAGGATATCCCTTTTGTGCCAATCAGGACCATCATCATTTGGTTGTCCATAACACTAAACATAAACCTCTATTCCATATAACTATATGCACAAATCTAGCTCAGGAAGCAAGAACTCTATAAATTTTACTGTGAGCAAAAGTTAAATAAATAAATAAAACAGCTTATTATAAATTACTTCAAATAATTTCTAGGTTTATTGGGATCATTTTAAAAAAATCCTAGAACATCAAGCTGTCATGAAATAAAGTCACTTACACTACAATTTATGAAACAGGAATTGGACAGAATAAAGAAATTACAACTAAAAAAATACTTTTTGCATTGGTGGTCGAGAGGCCAGCATGACTGCCTTGCACTAGCAGGCAGTTGCCCGGGTTGCGGGTTCGCATCCCGGCCAATGCTATGACACTTAAAAAAAAAACTTTTTTAAGACAATTATTTAATAACTAATTGATAACAATAAATAAAATGACATGATAGTATAAAATTTTAAACATTCATTTCACCAAAAAATATATTTTCATAAAATTTATAATCAATCAGTTGATTTCTGTTCATAAATTAACTTTTAATTAAGTTATTTCTTTAAAAGATTTAGAAAAATAACATTTTCAAAATCAAAGATAACAATCTTATCTTTGATTTAACATCATTAAACTTTTGTTAAATTTTTAGGTGAGAAAATGAAAGAAAAGAAAAAAACATGTTTAAAAAAAAATAAATTTACAAAAAATTAAATTTTCTAAAAACTCTTTCATAATTTTGAAGAGACATTTGACTGGATTTTAAAAAGAAGTGTCACAATTTAAAAATATTAATTTAATGAAATATTTAAAATTATCAATTCTTACAACAAAAAAATACCTTTACCCATGGTTTTATTTTCTTTGGAGTCCTTCTTTCCCGTTACAATTTCCATTTTTTTCTAATTGAGTTTCTCCTTGAAGGCTTCTAGACATATACATGGTTAATTTGTCCTTTTCCTGGTTCGCAACATTTTCAGATTAAAAAATAGTAAATTGTATCCATTTCTTTCCACTAAAATTTTCAGGTTTAATATACAGAGGTATGCTCTTGGTTGATGCCAAGGTTGCAATTACTTTAGACAGTAACTTCTTTAAATTTTTATCCAGTGAAGGTAGATTACATGGAGGAAGATGATATCTAGCTTTTAGCTGAATTTAGCACATGGTTTTCATTGTAAAAACCATTTTTATGACTAAACTCATTGTATGCTAAAAGCTTGACTAAAACTTCTGCTATTCTTTACAATAACTTAGTGAAGACTCCTCTTATTTATCAGCTGAATTAAGACTTGGCTGCTCTCTCTCTTCAATAGCTGTTAAGTATCTCTTCTGCTGTCTTTTTCAGTAGCTGGATTGACTTGACTGCTCTCTCTTCAACAACTAAGTTATAAATATCTACTTCTTACCAGATACTTGGGTCTTCTCCTTACTCACACCCTAAATATTATTTTTCTAGAACAATCTTGCTTACAAGCCAATCATAATCTGTCTCCAACATGATAGTTTTTATGTCAACCAATTAGATAATTTTTATAGATACAACTGTTCAGTTATTCCCTCCTTAATCATAGACATTGAAAAACAAGTCAAGAACTTAAATCAATATCATAAATTTCTTGATATTTCTTTCTAATTAAAAAAAATTCTTGTAAAAAGAAAAACAAAAAAAATCAATTGATTACACTGATATGATTTTTTTGTAATGAAGAGAGATAAAGAGAAAAGGGGAAAAAACAACCCTGACAAATTAAAATAAAATTTACCAAAAGTATTAAATAATCTTATTTTTTATTTTTTCTTAAAAATACTCTTAAACATAAAACGTTAAATTAAATATTAAACAATTTACTAAAAAGAGAATGTTTGTTTTCTCTTGTTACATTTTTTTAAAATTAAAAGCAACAGATAATTAAATAAAAGTATCTAAAAGAAAGAACAAAAGAAATTATTTATATGATTTTATACTTTTCTCTCTCTTCTACTAACATTTACAATACATAGATGCATATTATAATTTTAAAAAAAGGTTTTATTTTTAAAAAATTGTCTAGAATGTTTCTACTATTATGTGGGAAGGAGAATAAAATATTTAATTAATTTTAGACCCATTATTATTATAAAAAAATATGCATAAGAAAATTAAATACTATTTTCCCCATTAATTAAATAGCCCAAAACTAAACCTGAGGAACATGCTGCCAACTATCAAATTATTTTTAATACAGCAATGGAACCAACTGGTTACAATATATATATATATATACAAAAATACATTTGCGCATATATAAACACTATGTATCTTAATAATGTGATTTATTTAAGGTTTAATGTAGCTATTGAGATTATTTTACAGTTGGATAAATATTCATGCATTGCAAATGAATCTATTGCAAAAAATGATCACTAAATGGATACACGTATGTACTTAAATGTCCATTGCTTTACTAATATTATATGTTTTATATTATATATACAATACTTAATGTTTTCACAAATATTCACTTATATATATATTCAAATTTCTGCTAGCAATATGCACATGGTCCTATTTGTTAAACATATATGTGTGAGATATTAATGTTTTTTTTGTATATATATATATAGCAAATTGTATATAAACAAAATGTGACATATTAACTGCTATTTATGTTATCCATTAGGAAATTTTGGAACAAAATATAATGGAAGCAGGGATTCCATTATAGTGTATTTTGACTTAGTTTAGTTATAGTGCTTAACAGAAGCCACAGATTATAATGCAGACATCAGCAGTATTCTTTAATAATTCTTAAAATAACTGAATTGTTAAAAAAAAATCAGATACTTTTTATTTCTATTTTAAGCTTGTTAGAAATGATTATTTATCAATTGTTTACAGTTAGTATAAAAAATTGAAACCATTAAAATATAGTTATTTATTTGGTATCAGATCTATACATTTATGTAAGTAGGATTGGGGTTAAAATCCTAGTGTTTTATGAATTTCAAGCTATTATCTTGAATAATATAAATGACTTAAAAATGATTACTAGAGATGGAAAAAATGCATTAAATCCACTTCTAAATTCTAAATCCTCAACGAAAAATGTAACACTAGAAGCTGGTCTGGAAATATGGATATTATATCACTAACAGTGTCCAGTGATATATTAGGTAAACAGAAGCATATATTAATACAAAGCTCAGAAAAACATGCTTATATTAATATCACTATAATATAAGGGATATAGAGACAAAAACAGGAGTTGTTGGACAATTTAAGCAAAGGGTTAAAAAGAAGTATATTTGTCATTAAGCAGAAATTAATGAGCTCTTATTTAATGAAAAAAATTGCATCTAGATAAAGAGGCACCTTTATAAAACAATTTAGCTTTGCTGAAATTGATTAAAATGGAACATTTTTCATAAGTACATAAGTTAATAAATTTAAATTTATTTCTTCATTAATTAATAATTTTTAATCAATATTCATTAATAAACTATCATTCATTGTGTTTTAATTATTACTATACAATATGAAAGCAACATTCAACAAATATAAAATAAATTTAATTTTTAAGTAATACCCTTTAATAAATATCTGTCTAATTATTGTTTAATTAATACAGTAATACTTTTCAGGTCTTTTTAATTTCTGCCAATGACTTTTTCAAATCCAAAAAGGTAGTTCATCTTGAAGAGCATAGAAACAAATTAATTAGAGTATCAACAAACCCAGTAATAATGGCATTTTCACTTCTCATTTTCATTATGTACTTAAAATTACCATAAGATGAAATTTGTATCATAGAAACTTAACAAGGTTGTGAACTAATATGAATTCAAAATATTTTTGTTACAAAAATGTTTTCCTATATTAATAGCAATTTATTTTTCATAAAAAAATATAAAATCTGCAGCTGTTATAAATTAAAAAATATAAATATTCACACTAAAATGATTTACATAGAAACATTTTTAAAATATAAAAAAAAAACTTTTTGTTAATTGCAGGATTTTATTGAAAAAAAAAATTGGGATTTATAACAGCTAAAGTCTATGATGTGGAAACTTTCAAGTTTTTAGAAATAAACAGAAAGATTTCTAACAATCTCTTAAATACAAATAGTCTACACAATTACTCCCCTTCATGTTGATAATTACTATATTTTGAAGTATAATGTTTACAATATTGTTGTAAAATAATTCTGCCACATTGCCTCAGGTATGACTAAAAATAATCATCAATTAAAATTATTATATATTTTAATATTTCCGTAGGCTTTTTTAAATAAAAAAATATACAACTTTTATCATATATATACTATTTATATGCATACATTATTCCATAGTTTTATATAAATAAAATTTATTATCATTCAAAAATATCTGTTACTTT
The DNA here is from genome assembly GCA_028023455.1 of Epiperipatus broadwayi. Classification (NCBI taxonomy): domain Eukaryota; kingdom Metazoa; phylum Onychophora; class Udeonychophora; order Euonychophora; family Peripatidae; genus Epiperipatus; species Epiperipatus broadwayi. Next base: position 322,447 of record JAQFVV010006421.1, on the reverse strand, counting down.
TTAATCTAGGATGTCATCTGTTAACTTACTGATTACTCAATAGATGGCATTGCTCATTATACAGACAATATATTCTCAGCTCAAAGGCTACATTTTAAAATAATGTGCCACTGACAGATTCTTTTATTTGAAAGATGAATATTTATCTTTTATTTACAACACTTTAAAAATAGTTTTTTCTTTCTGTTTGTATTATTAAAAAAACAGTGTTTAATTTTCAAATAACTTAATCAAATGACTCATGAATTTATAAATTGTAGAGAAGTTAAGGGTTAATGAATACATTTTAACATAAAGATTATTATTGAACTCCATATATATTTAGTATTTCTAAAAATATAAAATATAAAGAAAGGAATAAAATAATCTATTATTATTAAAAATTTGTTATACTGAAGCTATTAACTTATTTAAAAGTTCTTTTGATATTAAAGGTAACTGGAATGTAATTGAGAATTATGAAAAATTTATTTAGTATATGTTTGTATTTCCTTGCATTCAAGAAGTCTGCCTTTGTAGGGTAATTAGTTATGAAAAATTTTACTTTTTAAATTTTGAATTTGGTGTCATTTATTTATATTTAGTATACTATAATAATTCACACATACAACACATGTTTATTTTCTTAACTAATTATTTTAACTGAGTATATTGCAACAAATAAATAGAATAACAGAAAAAAGATTATATAGCAACACATATTATCCTCTGTAACTCATAAAAGGCTGTGCTTGTATATATTTTCATAATATTCTATATATGTAAGGATGTATGTATATATATCTGGGCGTTATAATTGGGATATATTTTTATAGATGCAATGTATATATTACATAATTATGTTGTTATAAAAAATATCCATATATTAATGATTAATAATATAAACTATAAATAGAGAACAAACACCATTGCTTTTTTTGGATTGTTAGCATGATTATGGTACCATAATAATATTGTTATATTTTTTAATTTGCTGTGCAATGAATATAATAGTTTAATTAATGGAAAATGTTGTAATTCAGAAAACAAAATCTAGATATCACTATATGTAATGCTCTATATTCTTGACTTTGTTTAAGGAGAAGCCACAGTACATCACATCACATCAACAAAAAAAAAAGGGGTGGTGGTATAAGGGTTAAATCAAAAAATATTTAAATACTGTTAAGTATCAACAATTGTGGTTTGAGATAAGGTTAGGAAGACAAAAATGGAGGTGGCAATAGCCTATATAGCCACTAGAGATAGTAAAACTATAATGGGGGTGGGGGGTGGAATAGTAGCATATATGAATGCTTAGGATATACAGAGTTTCAAAAAAAAAAGAGAGAAGAAAATAATGGTTATAGGGATATGAATGGGCATATTGAAGAAATTGATGATATAGATAACAAGAATGGACAGCCTTTTGAAGAATTTTTGTGAGACAATGAATTTGAGCATTGGAAATTTATCAAGTATTTATGAGGGACAATACACATGGTCTAAAAATAATATATTTCATACAATAGATTATGTATTAGTAGAAAAAGAGGGAATGAATAAAGTATGGAAAATTAAAATGTTTGATAATGAAGACAGAGTATGTAATAATGATTATAATTTCTTTATAATAGAAATGGTTAGTAATGTGATGAAGAATAGTAATAAAAGTAGAAAGGATAATGAAGAATGTGGATGGAAAATGAATGATAAGCATAAGTTAGAAGAATATAAAATAAAATTAGAAGAAATCATGGAAGAGTTTGTTGGAGATGAATATAAGAACTGGTGTGGTGAAGTAGAAAAAGTGACAAATAGGGTTTTAAGTGAGAATATTCGGAAGAATAAAAGGAATAGAAAAGTGAAAATTAGTAAAAGTGTAAAAGACAGGGTAAAAAGCAGGCAGAGAATATAAGTATGCTATTAAAAATAAAGAAAGTGAAAAAGATGTTAATATTAAATGGGAAAAGTATTGTTAAAAAAAAGCATTTAGCTAAAATAGATAATTACTAAAAGAGAATGAAATTAAATAATAAATTGTTGGAATATATTAATAAAAGTCGAAGAGATGGGAGTAAAACATTTTGGACATGTATTAAAAGAAGGAATGTAGTGAAGACAGAAGTAGTATTACTAGATAATGAGGGAATAGAATATAGCTCTAGAGAAGAATTGGATACAATTTTAAATAAGTATGTAAGGGATATAGAAAAAATGTTTCATGTAAAGAACAGAGTTAACAAACATAAAAGCATATAGTAATGGGAATATTAGGTTTACAGAAAATAAATTGAATGAGGCAGAGAAGAAACTGAAAAGTGAAAAGGCAAGAGGTTTAGATGGATGGGCAACAGAGAATAGTGATAAATTTAGGGAATAGGGCAAAATTAAACCTATTATGTATTAATAAGATGATGCAGAACAGAGAATTGCCAGATGGCTGGAATAATACAGCAGTAAAGTTACTATTTAAAGGGAAAGGTAAGAATCATAGAAAGTTAAACAATTGTACACTGGTAGTGGTAATGTCAGTGTTATATAAAGTTTTTGCATATATGGTGAATGGAAGAGTCACAAAGTGGATGGAAGAAAATAATATAGTGGGAAAAATGCAAGGAGGTTTGTGATGGGATAGGTGTATAGGAGATGGTTTATATATAGTTACACAACTTGTAGATATAAATAGGAATACAGGTAGACAGATATATATGGTTTTTATAGATATAGAGAAGGCATATAATAGAATAAATAGAAGTAGATTATGGATAAGTTTAATAAATTTGGGAATAAATGGAGCTTTAGTGGATCTTATTAAGAGATTATATGAAAATAGTATCAGTTAGGAAATATAGAATCAGTTAAAGTTAAAAATGGAATGGGACTAAGGCAAGGATGCTCTATGCCATCTACTTTGTTTTTGTTATATTTGAGAGAAATGGAGAGAATAATAAAAAGACTAGGAAGTGGGGTAGAAATACCATTAATAAGTGGTGAGACAGTATATACATTACCGGATCTTTTATTTGTGGATGATATCTTCTTGTGCACAGAAAAAAGGAAAGATGCAGAAGTTATGCTGAAGACATGTGCAAGAATGGGTAAAGAGATGGGGATTAAATTTAGTGAAGAAAAATCAAAGGTAATGATGATAAATACTGGGGAAAGACAAGAGAAAGAATTTTTATTGGGGGATATACAATTAAATGTGATGAATAGTTATAAGTAATCAGAGAAATTGCTTAGATAAATTGGAGAGAAAAAAAAGGATAAATGAAGCAAAGAAATGAAAGGACTTGATAAATTAACAGTGTTTTCATATAATAAATATGATGTAGCTAGAATTGTATGGAAGGAAGTGGCAATAGCAGGATTAACTTATGGTAATGATGCATTATGTGTTAGTAAAGAGGTGTTAGATTACTTAGAAAAAGTACAAAGCAAAGTAGGAAGATATGCATTAGATGCTGATATGTGGATGGCAAAGGAGGCAATTCAAGAAAAAATGGGATGGTCAAGATTTTATATGAGTGATGCAAAAAGCAAAATGAAAATGTTTGGTAGATTGCAATTTATGAATAATAGCAGAATAGCCAAAATAATATTTAATTGGGTTATGAGTAAAGGACTGGCAACAAGATGGGTGAGGAAAGTAGTATGGTATGCAGAAGATTAAGATAAAGAATTTATGTCAGTATACTTATACAAAAGATGGGATGATTGTGTTAGAATTGTTGAGTGTTATAATGGCAAGAATAGATGAATTAACAACAAACAGGGAGCTGGAAATATAGAGAACTAGTATGGAGAGTAAAAAGAGTTTAAATATATATATATAGAAGTAAACACAGCACTGGCTGCAAGTTAATTTATGATAATAGCAAAAAAATAGTTTACTGTTTAAGGCATGAACAGAATCTTTAGCAACAAGGGGATATACACATAAATGGAAAAAAATATAGGTGAGTTAGTGTGCAAGTTATGTAAGGAAGGCCTAGAAAATATTAAGCATCAGTTAACTGAATGTAAATGCCTGCAAGCAGAAAGGATACCAATAATAATGTTATGGGAGAATAAATATAAACAAGTACTTATAAAGAAAGTGGGTTCTCATTTTTTATGCTAGGTTTGGGAAAAGATAAAGGGGATTTAGATATAAAGGTCATAGAGTTGACAAAGATTATGTTGTGAAAATGAGATGGAACAGGATAGTGAAGAATATGGTGAAAACTTAGTGTGGAGAATGGAGGGGAAATGTAAGGTGGCTAACATGTTTCTCTGAACATTGTGGCTGAGAGATTCCTGACTCTGATAAAAGAGAAGCCACAGTGCACAACATCACTTCAATATTAAGACTTTTTAAAAATAAAATGATTTGTGATCGATATGAGACATTTAATAGATTTCCAGATGCAGAAAATTATTTTCCATAAATAATTTGATAAAACAAAATAATTATATGATTAATTGTTAGGAGATCATTATGAAGTTAAATACCAGAAATGACAGATTGAGCATTACTTCAGATAGCCCTAAAGTTCATCCCACTATCATTACATTAAACCATATAGGACAATAAAATCTGGAACAGTAATTTATTTCAGAAGAATACTCTCATTAGAAAACTATGTTTAATCATGGGAACATGGTTAACTGCTCAAAAGATCACATTACAATTAAGCATCCTAATAGCAAAATTAAAAATTTCATAAGGTCTGTTTCAACCATATTTTTTTTATTTTACATTACATAGCTGAAAATTGACTCCAGAATGTTTGACTACAAGTTTGCAAGTCTTCCACTGCATTACACTGCACAGGACAGGAGTTTGATTGCCATCATTTTTTTCCTTTAAAACAACAGTTTCAAATTAAAATTTAAGAAATGAAACTTATCTCAGTAGTATAACAAAAGATATGAGTATTTGTTTAATTGATGAAAAAAAACTCTCAGCTTGAGAACCACAAGTTAGTAAAGTTTTATGTTTTTCCTTTCTTGTTTTATCCTCTAAATCTTAATTTTGCTTGAAAAAACTTCATTTACTTAAAAAAACACTTGAAATTCTATTTCCATTTTAACCCTAATTCAGAGGATAATATCAAATGCCCCAAACTATAATATATTCAGTGTAGGTTTTACAAATTCACTTGTTTAACAAATTAATTTCCTTCCAAATCCATATTATCAAAATAAAATAAAAAAATTTTATATAAAAGATTACAATATAAATTATTCTATCATTATATTTGTTATCCATTTTTTTTTAAAATAAAACATTTCAAAAAACTAAATGAAATACACATAATCACTACTATAGACTGAAATATAAAATATCTTAACTAATGAAAAAAAGACAAAAATCTATAAAACACTTTTTATTTTATAATGTGTAATAAAGGCGGTAAAGACAAATTTAACTTTCTGTCACAAACATTACAATTTCTAGATGTATGTCTTTCATAAGTCAATATTTTGCAACCATTTAAAAATGAATAATAATGGGAACTTTAAAGATAATACTAAGATACAATCTTATGGTCTTGAAGTATATATAAAACCAAGTTGCTCTAAATAATATTACACATGCTGTAATGATTGTAGTAAAAAAAATTTTTTTTTGTAATTACATATAAACTATATAATCACATATTTTTAATTAAAATTCAGATGAAAACAATAATATATCAAATATTATTTATGACATTCTAAAACATTACTATAACATGTAGAATCTTGTTGTTATTTTTAAACATATATGATAACACGTGTATCTTTCCAAAGTTTAAATCCATGCTAATTAAAAATTGAAAATTATTTTTAGATTCTAATCCAGCTTATAATTTCTATTCTGAGTAACCATATCATATCCAACCTAGATTCCCATCCAATATTGATTAGTAAATGGTTATCTAGATATTTTTATCATAGAGAACAACATGATTAGAAAAATGCTTCTTATCACCTGACAAATACCAAGACTTCTCCACTGTTCTCTATAAGAGCTATTCCAGAAGTGTTTTTGTAATGGGCTAACCTAAAGGCATTTTTCTGTTAACTATTTGTTTAATAGTAAATATTAATTATTTAAAATTATTTTGTAAAATATATATAACATTATAAATAAATAACTAAAAAAAACATTTCATTCGCAAATGTATACAATAGAAAGCAAAGTTTTACCTTGATCTGTATGTGCTAGATAAAGTAAAATCAAGCCAGGTAATGAACACAATGTTAACAGTACCAGGAGAATTTTCTTTTTTCGCATTCTGTTTCTAATGGTGACACTTCACCTTTTAATTACACCAAAACATGTAAAGGATAACATTGCTAAAAACAAAAGAAAAAAAAATATTAGGATGTATAAATAAGTACAAAATGTTTATTATATTATAATCTTTTGTAAACTTTAATCATTTGTATAATAAATATAAGAGATTTTTAATTAATAAACTAAGAAATTATTTATAAATATTATTTGAAGACTATATAATATGCCTAGTGTATTTTAGTATTAGTGGTAGTGTGGTGAAATCTAGAATTAAGAACTGCTACTTCCAGTGCTCAAATAGTACAAGATTTTTTGAATGATAAACCATTTGATATTTTTTTAAATATCATATATATATATAATCAACCACTGTGATAATAAACTAATAACAAAGAAAAATATCTATATTTAAGAGAGAAGTAAAAATGTGTATACACTATTAAAAAATGGCAAATAAATGTACATTACTAATAATGTAATTATAATTATGCACTCTTTCACATATATTAGTGAAGGGGTGGTTATTTAATATTGAAGATTTTATAAGCTTAGCACTTTCAGGATGTGACTTAGGATCCCATACTCATAGCAACTTATAACAGAGTTATCATTTTTAAAGCTATGAGTATGGGATTCAAAGTCACATCCCGAAAGTGCTAAGTTTATAAAATCTTAAATATTAACTAACTACTGCTTCACTAATATATGCGAAAGAGTCCATAATTATAATTACAATTTTAATAGTGAAGAAAAAAAAAAGATCTATTACTAATAATGTCAAGATATTTAAACTGCATCTGGATCTGCAATAATGAATATAATTGCATCCTGTTCATTGTATTTTACATTAAAATACATATATTTAGAAACAATCTATTATAGATCCGCAGATAAGAGTAAAATTACCATCCAAAATAATGTTATTTAAACAGAGGGGAAAAAATGAAATAAAGTCAATAATATAAATGTAAAAATGTTTATAAAATTGAATGCTATAATTCAGTTCTAATAAAATCTAAAAATCATTTTTTAAAAGCATAAAATAAAAACAAACAAATCCTAATAAAAATTTTGCAGGTTATTTCATTTTCTCACAAGAAATTTTTTTTTTTTTCTCTTAATACTGCATTCTCTTTTACTGGGATCATAGTGAATGCTAAACAAAACTTACACTATAAAACACCATTTTTATTACATTACCTCACTTAAATTCCACCACCACCACCCTTAATTTTTTAATATATGTTTTTCATTCATACAGACAATTAAAATTTATCTTTTAAAATCATAAATAAATGTATACTAATAAAAATTTCTTTATTTTTTTTGGTATGAAATTATTTCTTTGTGACAACATTAATCAGTTTTCTCACTCTTGATTATCAAAAGCTCTGAAACATGTTGTATTCACCTGTTTTATGTCAACCAATTGTACTGTGAAAGTTTTAACTTCCTGTTTATAAACATAAACTTTTTTAGATATATTGTGGTACTGCAATTGCTCAACTTAATGTGATTAACTGCAGCTATTTGTAGCATGCATTTGCCAATATTACATTTATTTGATAATAAAAACTGGAATATTGATTTATTAAGTGAAATAATTAGATATCAGGATCATATAGGCAATCATTTAACACAAGACAATGGGCACATTTTCAAAGGCAGTAGGCATATGTTTTTTCAAGTCAAGTAAAATAGATTTACCTTTGTCAAGCATTGGTGGTCAAGAGGTCAGTGATGGCTGCTTTACAAGCAGTTGTCCTGGGTTAGTGAGTTCACTTCCCGGTTGATGCTATGACACATGAGAAAAAAAAAAGATTTACCTTTTGTTTAAAAATTGAAATTGAAAATTGTAAATTTACCATAATTTGTATATACATTTACTTTTATAGGTATATAATTATTATTTTTTAAAACATTTTAAATGACAATATAATGTTTAGATAAAGATTCATATTTAAATGTATTTATTTCATAGAATAATCTAAGTCAATAAAAGTATAATAATGGCAAACAGTAAGTTGTCACTGGCAAAAAAAAAGAAGAAACATCTAAATAATATAGTAATTTATTTTTTTGTAATATTTTGTGAAATTATAAATGAAATTTTGAATTATAAAATATGATTTCATTTTTTATTTATTCTTTACAAAAATTTATTTTAGTGATAGAAATGAATTTTATTTTATTCCGAATATGTTTCTGCAATCAAAAACAAAAGGTTGTTCTGATTACATATTTGATTTTATTACACTTTTCTGTATTTGAAAAGTTGAAATATTATTTTTAAAATGTTTTTTTTTATTTTAAATGTATATTTGTAACAAATGTTTTAAAAAATTGAAAATTATGATGAAAATAGATTTTTCAATAGAATAAAATGCTCAATATGCTATCAAATCAGTCATTAGAAGACTCTTAAAAAAAGTTAACAATGAGAAGATTAAATCTGCATCTATTTTTTTTCATAACAATGTTAATCAATTTTTAAATTGATTTTCAGGATTGTGATTAAATTTAAGATACATATGCAGCAGAATAATTTAAAAAGAATAAATACATCATATTTTCATTGGTAAAAATAAATGAATTATCATACAAGCATATCAAATTAATAAATTGGTTCTTATAAAACATGACAAAGATGTATTCATTCTAATATTTGACTTCATTATATAATTTTTTCCAATAGAAACTTTTGGTAGCAAACTACTGACTGAAATAATGATAAAAGCATTTTAGCACTTTTTTATTTAAAAAAACAGCATGTGTGTGGTCAACCATTGTTAGCTGAGAGGTCAGCACAGTCGCCTTGCAAGGAAGTAGTTGGTTGCAGACGGTTGTGGGTTCGCCTCCTGGTCGTTGCTATGACATATGAAAAAAAAACAGCATGTGGCTTATGTAGAGAACACCTTTAACTTTTATTCTTTATCTTATTAATTTTGTTTCTTTTCCTGCTAATGATGATGATAACAATGAGTATTGTTAAAATCATTGACTTTTTACTATTAAAATAATTTATACAGAAGATGTATTTTGATATGAACAATTAAATTAACCCTATATTCTCATGACATTGGAATTTCTAAAAAATATCATAAGTTAAAATATATGATTATTTTCAATGGCCAGCAAATTTATTTGTAAATCAGTATCTAATTTTTTTTTTTTTCAGAAAAAAAAAACTTTTTATAAATCTAAAATACACATTTATTAATGCAATGTAACCTCTATGTCAATAATATTAAATTTATTCTATTTCTGTTTGTTATTTATGCAACATTTTTATTTTGAATGTGTAAATATTTCCAAGGGTTTTTTTTTTTTTTTGCTTTTTATCAGTGGCATTCGTCAACTCGTCTCAACTCAACTATCCACCAGATTTTTTAAAAAAAATTAATTACAGAGATCTTGACCATTGTTTCTGAATATTTCATTTTCCTACAAATTTTGATAGCACTTCCTTTTGCTTAGAATTTGTACTATATAAATAAAGTGTGTGTGTGTTTTTTCCTGGATTCAAAGCCTTCATATTGTGCTTTGATTTTTGTTGAAGTATATATATACATTCTTTTGCATTGATAGTTGAAAAATAGCAGTCCTAATTAACATTTTGCCATAAAGAACAAAATTAGTAAAACTTTGCTCTTCAACATCTTGTTTGACTAAGTTAAAACTTGGAAACACTTAAAAAAATTGATTTTATTAAGAATGATTATGAGCAATTAAGTTTTAATTTATTGCAAATATTTCTATATATATTTAAGCCATCAATACTCTATTATAACTGAAACACAGGCTTATTATATACCTGTGTCTATATATGTAATAATCATGAGTATGTGTAGACTATATAAATTACACATATTCAATATCATTCACTGTAGAGGAACACTTTCTAAAAGAGCTTTGCACTTGAGTGAATATCACTTAAAAATATAGTGTGAAGTGGCTGAATTACTTATAATGGGAAATTATGAACTATGTATAAAAGACGTGAAGTTAATGGTTTAAGAATGTAAAATTCACCCATCCTCCTTTTCCACACACACAAAAAAAGATTATAAAATGATATAATTTGGATGACTGTTGTCAGCAATCTAACAATTAATGTGCCTCAACCATATCCTGTTACTTAATGAAACTTTGACATTAAAATTCCAAAAAGTTCACAATAATAATAATAAAATATGATTCTTATTAGAAAAAAACATACATTTTTATAAATTTTTATGGAAAAAATTAATGTTACAATTATGATTATTACCAAATCTATTAACATCTTCAGAATTAATTACAAAGAAAATTTTAAAGAAAAAATCAAAATGGTATCGAAAAATGATAATAAATAATAATTGTATAAATAAATATAACTATAAACATTATGATGATGATGATGTAGATGAGAGAGAAATGCAAAATGTCTCCATTATAATTATATGTCTTATTGCCATTAAACATTTTGTAGAAAAGTATATAAAAGGTTATGTGTGATGGGCTTAACCATCACTATGTTATTTGGAATAAGAGAAAAGTTTAAGCTGAAACACTCAATCACCATGCATAAAGATAAAAACAATGTGATAATAATAAAAATACTATTAATTAAGCTTTGTTATATAAATGAAGTTAGTGCATCCTCATAATATTTATATAAATTACATTCTGTTAAAAAGTTTTGATTTATATAAAATGATTGGAAATATTTGTCCCATTTTATCTTAATTTGCAATTTTTTAAATTTTAGCCTTCTGTCATTCTAAAGTTTTTGTGTATTCAATGGAAAATTTTATCCAAATTGTAATTATCCTTCAAATGCTGAAGATTATGATTGAAATTAAGTAGCATAAAAATGTACTTGAAGAATTTAGATCCACATCAAAAGGCATAAAGGAAACCATATAAGAAAGACCTTAAACATATGACACTTTTGTAATGATTTCATAACTCACTACTGTATTTTTAAAAAGGAAAAAGGAAAGCTTGAATTCAGACTGACAGTCATAATATTTCTCTAACCCCTGGTGAAGAACACATATTACAAGTTGTATTTTATTTTTTTATATTTAGTTCACTTGTAAAATTATCTATGACCAACTCAGATTAACTTGGATTCTTAATTGTTTAGTTAATAACAAATAAATATCAGTTTACAGTGAATACTGGATAATTAAATTTACTTGCAAAAATAATTGGAAGGTTTAATTATGAAACAGAAAAAAATTACAAGTTCAACAGTCCCAGACATGAAACCAAGTTATGCACGAGGCAGTTAAGACCCATTAATTCCTTAATGCATTGTCTTAATATGTAAATCCTATTATGGGTATAGTCATTGCTTTTAGAGCTTTTTTTAACCATTATAATAGTATTTATAAAATATTCACAGCATACCTCATTTTATTTTTCATGAAAATCAGAATATCTCTGCAAATTTCTTTCAATAACATTTAAAAGTTCATCATAATTTTCATACCACTTGATATCAAAGTTTAACTATAAACAAATTTAAAAAAAACAATCCATTTTTTATTTGACTTTTTAGTTTTTTAGATATGTAGAATTAAATAATTACAAAAGCAAAATTTAAATCATTTTGGCTATCATAAATTTGCTCTGGTGGTTATCATTATTTATTCTATTGTCTATTTAAGAACTGAGAGGTCAGATGAAAATAAATTCATTTTTTCATTTGTTGGAAGTTAAACTTAGATACCAAGAAGTATGAAAATTGTGCTGGATTTGTAAATGTTACTTGATAAGTACTGACATTACGTAAGATTCAGTTTAACAGAATATAAATTTTTCTATTTGTGATAAGGTTTGAGAGGTCCCTCTATCGGCAAATAAAGACATTGTTTGACTACTATAAACATTCAATGCACATATGATATAGGTTAAAGCCTGACTCTAAAGTATTTACATATACTGCCTGTGTGCTCAATAAATATTACAACTTTGCAATAGTTTGTATATTTCCATATAAAGATCTAATATTAACTCAATGTAAAGTTAATTTGTAAAGAAAATAGTGGACTTAAACAATGAAGAGAATAACAGCTTCACACTCTCAAATCAAGATGCTTCAGATTGGCCTATAAGTGGAAAGTTAGTTAAAGATAAGATGGCCACTCTTATATTTATAAAAGTCGTTATCTTGTGCCAAGATTTGAGAGGTCCCTCTATCAGCAAATAAAGATATCATTAGACTATTATAAATATTCAAGGCACATATGATATAGGTTAAGGCCTGTCTCTAAAGTATTTACATAATTATTGTTATCCAACAATTTCTATTATGGAAATGACTTCTTCATGTATATATAACTGTGAATATTTTGCATTATTTTTTGAAAGAACTTATTTAAAACAAATATATTTACATTTTGAAAAATAAATAGTTGTTTTACATACTTCAGTAAACACTTCAGTAAGTTTAATCATTAAAATCAATGAACATCATTTCAAATTCTTGTCAGATTTAGTTTGCAGTAATTTTTGATCATAAATTGAATTTGATAATTGCAGAAATATTTTGCACTAATTAACACAACTCTATAATTATTATTTCAAACTATGTTAAATATAACTATGTTAAAATGAAGATTTTTAAAAAAATCATAATTTAAAAAGCTAAATCTTTCTTCCATTATTATATTTTTTAATGACTTTACTATAATATCATGACAAATTTAATACTTTAGTTATATTAAAATACATAATATAATTCAAATAATTAGTTGCTTAAGAGGTCACATAGTAATAAAACCACTGCAAGTGACAGTTTGAGCTTTGATCCAAAAACATTTAGCTCCCAAATCTACCGTACTACCATAGTTTTGAAATATTCAGATTCAGGGCCCAAAAAAATAATTAAATAATTAGTGATTCAGGAAGACATATGTTTGAGCTGTGATAGAAAAAATTTCAATTCAGGAATCTTCAACTTTTGAATTTATCATATTATTATTGTGATAAACTATTTATGGGTATTTTTAATAGATTTAAAACAAATTAACAGAATAATTTGATATTAAATGTCAATGGTTTAATAATTGAGAATTACTGATGCATGTAAAAAAAAATTATGGCAATGTTTAGCAATATAAATATTAAAACAGGCAAAGTTCCATATAGTAGCACCACTCAGTGCAAGCCAGAGTAATCAATGGATGTCAGAAGGCTTGTGCATAAAATCCCTATCTAATGCCTACTCATCCAATATCCCCAGATTAGTTTCTGGCTTGTGACCTTCATCAGTGAGGAGCTTAGGCCTTCTGGCATCCATTGATTACTCTGGTTTGCATTGATTGGCATTACTGTATGGAGAGTTTTGCCTGTTTTAATAACAGTTATGAGCAAGCATAAGAAATGGTGATCATGTAATGCAATGTTAATATTTTCAAAATTATCATATTATTTGTAAAAAAAAAAAAATCCTGATGACATAGTACATATAAAGGGTGTGTGTGTGAATTTGTTAAATTTTCTACTTAATGTAACTTGCCAAGAGTTTAGAGTCACACTTTAACTGTATGTACTAAGCACTCATTTCATTGAAGCAGTATTTATAATATAAAATTTAAATAGACATCTCAATACTGTAAAACAAATAACTTGCATACAATAGGTACCAAGCCTTTGAAAAATGGTATTTAAAAATGTGATTAAAACAGTAAAAAAGCTTCACATATTACAATACAATGCTAAAAGTTATTCATAAATATTTGCTTAATGTAGATATAAAATTAATAATCAGTAAAAGCAAATTATTATATAAATTATTTTTTGTCTACATTTTATAATATTAAAGTTTAACTGTCAATCTTAATAATGGAAAAGGTTGCTATAAAAGAGTATTACAAGTTGCTAATTATACTGCATACTCATTTATGAAAAATATACAAAAGAAAAATAAACTTTTACTTTTGAAGATTTTGAATATAACTACCACTTATCATCCATCAACCATCCAGGTAAAAATCTATTATCCCCTCTTCTCCAAATTTTATTGAGCCTGCTCTTATCAAGGAGGCAGAAACCACATGAGAGAAAACAAATATATATATATAAGCAATATATATATATATATATCGCAATAGGCTTGCTTATGTGGCAATATAATGAATTATAAGTTTAAATATGTTATTTTTATATATTTTCGTCAATTTCATTTTAAAATTATTCTTTGCCACGAAGCCAAATTATTATAAATGTGCATGTATGCATATGTTTTTACTAAAAAAACATGAACTTATTATTCCAATAAATAGTAAATGATACAAGGCAAAAAATAAATAAATAAAATTCAGCCTAGGTGCAAGGATGAAGATATTTGGTTAATATTTGTTCATAGTAATCACTGCCAAAAAAATCTAGAATCAACAAACCTGTATTCTATAAAATATATTTAATTTATATACTATGTATGTGTATATAATTTTTATAAGACTGCAAATAAACAATGGCTATTGAATATGTCACTTCTGAGAATATAAAATAATATTATGAAAAACTAAAATGACTAGTAAATTATTATTATTATTATTATAATATGTGCATTTAAAGGTTTTCTCTCGCTCTATATATATATATAATGTTCAATATCAATAGTTAAAATTTTTTAGCTAACTGGTTAAATTACATGTGGTAAACTTTACAAGACTTATAGCAGATAAATAAGATGAACGTGTTAACTTTATGTTATATCTATTAATGCAATGCAGTGTGGAGAATATGCCGAGAGATGTTATGTCATGGAATATCTGTTATCTCTTACTGATCTCCTGATTCTAAAACATGGTTGATGAGTGAAAAATATAAAATGTGAGCTGGCCAGAAACATTTAAATCCCTCATGAACATTAATGAAAATACATAACTTTGGGTTATCCATCAGAAAATGAGCATGTAATATTCCTCTAAAAAAGGAATATACAGGCAGTAATGTCTAGCCACATATTAAACTGTAAATATTTAAACAATGAGTACTGTAACTAATAAAATGATGACTCAAAAATTAATGTTGGTAATGTATTCATCCAGTCCCATACATCTTGTGAGATTGTATATGTTGAATGGTTCATAGAAATCACTGAAATGATTAAGAAAGTTCAGAATGCCTTTGCCAGTGTTTAGTTTACGATCTTCCTTATTATAAAAATATATATAATGAAGAAATTTACTACAAAGTCAAATATAAATTCAGTTTTCCGTGGAAAAAATATTAACAATCTTAGATATCTGGTGATACCATATTTATATCTGAAAATGTAAAAGACTTCAAGACCTCAATTGAAAAATTAACTTAAAATAGAGAAGACCTTGAAGACACATTAAAAAAGTTAAAGAATAGAATGAAGGAATAAGGTTGTGGCCAAATTTAAAGAAGACAAATATTGTATTATCAAAGACTAAAGCTGATTTCAAAGTTAATGATGATAAGTAAAGTAAAAAATTATATAGTAAATGTTTCTGAAGATCATGTAACATTACATGATCACTATTTCTTATGCTAGCACTTTACTGTTATTAAAACAGGCAAAACTCTCCATACAGTAGTGCTACTCACTGCCAATCAGAGTAATCAATGGATGCCAGAAGGCTTGTGCATAAAATCCCTACCTAGTGCCTACTCATCCAATATCCCCAGACTAGTTTCTGGCTTGTGGCCTTTGTCAGTGAGGAGCTTTGGATCTGAGAGCACTACACCTAGATCTTAGGTGGCTGCTGGAGGGTTGCATTGGATTCTAAGATCTAGGTGCAGTGCTCTCAGATCCAAAGCTCCTCACTGAAAGGCCACAAGCCAGAAACTAGTCTGGGGATATTGGATGAGTAGGCCTTAGATATGGATTTTATGCACAAGCCTTCTGGCATCCATTGATTACTCTGGTTGGCACTGAGTGGCACTACTGTATGGAGAGTTTTGCCTGTTTTAATATCATGTAAGTCATGCATTCTAGTGGCAGAATGAGCTTTTGCCAGTATTATTCCATTAATCTGTGCTTTTTTAAATTGGATTATATAACTGTGAGTCAATTTTGAAACTTTCAAATCTAAGTCCAATTAGAAGTTACTGAACTTTTTTTTTTTAATTTCGATAATTCTTCACCAATGTAAGGTTCAGTGACCATGAAATAAAATATAAACTAACTATGAGCAGAATTACAATGAAACACCTGGTATATTTTATTAGATACAGAGATATATCTTTAAAAATAATAATCATAAACGTTCAAGGTATGGTATATTATGCTGCTTCACATAGATGTAAAAGTCAAGTAAACTGTAGTGTTAGAAAAGTCTTTTGTGAATATCATGGACAGCAAAAAAATAAACAATTGGATATTTAATGATATGAACTCTAACTTGAAATGCAAAACAATGTTAAAATTTCCTCTTTTTTTTATTTTATCATTCATTGATTTCAATCATTAGAAAAAAAATGATAATGCTTAGAAAAATTGGTGATAAAAGAAAAATAAAAAATTAGAAGAACGGACATGTCTTTTATCATAATAATTTAAATATATCTTTGAATAATCAAAAAATTAAACATGATAAAGATATTCTGGACACATTTTCTATGATATATTATCAGGAGTTTGCACCTAAATGATATAAAGAATATTTTTTGGCATCACAACTATCACTGAATACTTTTTGCAGTAATATGTAGTCCTGTCATTGCCTGATGATGGTGTATCAATTCATTTACATTAGTATCTGTCTGAGTAGATTGTAAATCATTCAAACATATTCAATTATTTTTGCATTTCCATTAATTCTTTACAAATCTTAATTTTTGCAAATTTTGACTGAAATATCTGGGGCATTAAACTGATGATTAGATATATTTCAATAGTGAGTTCTCTTCTGGGTTTCTTTGTTTAATATAGACATGTTAGATTATTTCTTCAAATATTAATTGCTTTTACATATTATATAGTTTACATGCATCAGCTGCTGATTTTGATCATTTGCATATCTGGCTAATCATCTGCTGATATGGATTGTTCTAAAAGCACTTCCTTTCTGTTATGGTATTTTTTAAGTTGAGCAATATATAAATGGGTGTGTGAGTATATATAAATTAAGGGAATTTTAAATTTTATAATGATTTTAAAGAATGATAAACAATGATGGCCTATCTTAGTGATTCTATGCATACATACAAATGAAATTCATCTAAAATGTCAGCACAATTCAACATCAATGATCCTGGATAACATATCTTCCACACATACGCATATATAAATATTAAAGTATAATTAAATAATAAAAATACTAGACAGCCTGTTTATTTGTTAAATGAAATCATGATTATGAGATAGAGAATATTTTAATTTTGCTCATATTTTTATATAATTTAATTATGCTTAGATTATATTTACTAATATAGCATTGGGAAATGTTGTATTCATATGGAAAGTAAAAAAAAAAACTTTTTAATTGACCCATGAAAGAATAAAATTTAATCACCAGATTAATGAAGATTTATTCTTTTCTATTTCTTTTTCATTTTGTTAAAAACAGCTAGAAAGCCTTTTATTAATCAATAATAGAGTGGCAAATGAGTCGGCTATGGAATGGCTATCCAAAGGAGAAAAAAAATAAAAGCTTCTTTAAAAATACTTAATTATGTGAAAAAAATATACAACTTTCAGTCAGATTCTGATTTCATATTTCAGACACATAGGCACACACACTATTTATTCTTCATACAGCTTTTGACATATATGGATAAAAAAAAAAAAACTATTAATGCTAAATAAGAAATACAAGTAATATCAATATCAAAATATTTATCCCAATAATAAATAAAAAATTATAACTGAATAGGTAATATAACAATCAATTACTAAATTGTAATAAGTATTTTTTTTAAAAAAAAGTCAACAAAATTTATAAATAAAGACTTCAACTTACAGTGGCATCTAGATAAAGATCTTTTTTTATATTCTCACGGGCTTTTGAGATGTAAATATTTGAAGTATAACAAGAATTATTGTGTATTTTTCTGGATAAATTTCAGTACTATAAACAGGCAAATAATCAGTAATTGCAAACTGTAATTACAGTATCTAGCAAGACTACTTGTATGATCCATCTGCTAAAAGTATAAAAAATATCTGGAAAAATACACAAACAATTCCAATTATATTTTCAATATTTGTATATATAGATATTGCATTAGCGCATTGTTAGTACAAAGTCCATCAGATATAATGATCCAAAAATAACAGAATTTTATAAACAAATATTCTATAGAAAAAGAGTTATGTTTATTCCAATAATTCTGAGTATACACATGTACTCTTAAACAAAAATATTTTGTGTGTGTATATATAAAAAAAAATATTTTTGAGTTAACTAATTATAATTGTAACAAAAAAAAAAATAAAGGAAGTAAAACATATTCAAAACAAACTGAAATTATTACAATTATTAATTAAGCAGGAAAGCTATCAAGTTGTTTAAATTTCATATATATATAAACGTAATCTGTTGTGAAAAAAAATCAGATTATAGGAAATATTTTCTTATTTTTATTTGTTTTAGTTTGTTTTGAAATAAATTTGGATTAGATGAAATAATACTTACTTCTTTTTTATCTGCTTGTTTATCAATAAACATGCCACCGAGACAGATTAAGATAAATTTTGGATGGAAATGACTAATTTATATTCATCAATAAACCCATATGATAACTTATAAAAAAGTCTGAGACAGTAATTATAATGATTAAAAGACATTTAGTTAGTAGTAAGATAGGAAAATATTTGAAAAACCAGGCACTCTTCACAAACCTGGAGCTTAATTGTAAATATAGGGGATTTGAACTCAGACTTTCAAGCACCCACCAAGTATCCACACTATCTTAATACAACTGACACACATAACCATACACATGTAGAAAAGATAAATAATCACCAATATATGTATTTACTGATGAGTGCTAGTTTAGCATGAAATACTTGAATATTGGTGATTATTTATCTTTTCTACATGTGTGTGGTCATGTGGGTCAGTTGTATAAGATAGTGTGGATAGTTGGTGAGTGCTTGAAAGTTTGAGTTCAAATCCCCTATATTTAATAAGATAGAAATGAAAAACTTTTACTGTAAAGCTATCATCGGAATAGCGAGTCGTTGAAGCTCATTTCATGAATATATGTACAAAAATGGAAGTATATTGTTAATATTCTATTACTCTTTAAAAATGTATTGACCTCATACATGTGTAATTTAAATTTCATCAGGGTGACTTGTTAAACACTCCAGTAGTCCATTTCTTGAACTGGCCTGGTTATTCCATAAAGGACGAGTAAACATTATCTCATCTTTAATTGAAAATATGTCCTGTTATGAAAGGAAAGTATGTGGTTCATAAATAAGAAATAACTGTCATTCCATCCTGGCTCTATCTATCTATCTACCCTACAAAAAAAAAGAAAATCTACTCATGCCTGTTAATTAAACAACCAAAAATATTATCAATAAATTGATTTATTTATCTACCAATCACTGAAAGAGTATTAAGGATTATTTCATGAAGTAAGTTTATTTATTCCACAGCTACATATACTAATTTAATGGATTAACTTATACATTTCCAACTAAATCAGAAGTACATGGGATTAAATAATTTTGCCTTTGGTAGGATGACTCAGTTAGTTAGATTGTTATCTTAAAATTCAATATTCACGAATCTAAGGGTCCAGACTTATTTCCCATGCTAGTATCATCACTGGTCAGATCAGCAACACCTGAAGAAGAGGGGAGAATAATATTTTTCAAAACATTGTGCACATACTAGTCTGTGAGCTATTACTAACAATTGAATATAATTGGAAAATTTAAATAAAGTTAATTTTTCCTAAAGATATTCAATCCATAATATTAGATGATAGAAATAGTTCAATATACAACTAAAATACCATCAGCACAAACAAACCTTCAGGAAAACACTAAATTAAAATTACTTTATTGACAAAAAAGAAACAAATAATCTCAAGGAGTCTGTAATATAGTCATCCTGAATAGCTAGAACTGTAAAATATTATTTATATATGCCTTTTTACTAGCAAACTATAAACAGACTAAAGTAAGATCTTACTTATTATTTTTTATTTTGTCTGAATAATAAGTCATATGAGTATCCTTTAGTTAACAATTAATATTTATTTAACTATTTATTTTATAGTTAATACTAATCTACTTAACTCTAAAAATATTAACTGTTTATTTCCTAAAATAATATATGCATTTGCTTTTTTTTAACCTAGTTTCTAAATAAGAAAAATGATATATATATTTCAACCAGTGAAATAAATAATTAATAATGTGAAGCTAACGATTATATACGGTTATGAATATACAAGAGATTCCTAATATCATGAAAACTAATAATATAATGAGACTAATAATACACATGTGGCTAAGCTCAGTGGTAGGTTAGTTATCTTTTACTTTTTACTACAGAGACATGCATTAAAATACAAGGAAATCTCAAAGCAATAATAAATGCATTACTTATAAAATAAATAAATAACTAGGAAGAGGAAAAACTTCACTTATTTCTATGTAACACTTTTAACAACATACATTCCCTCCATCAAAGTACATTCTCTAAGCAATAAATATGTTACACTTAAAGTAACATCTAATAGAGTCTTCATGTCTTTTCTTTAATATCTTATATAGCAAATATTTATCACCAAATAATTATTTATTGACATGACCTATTCTACTTTTGTAGAGTGAAATGAAATGTACTTTTCTAATAATACAATAAACCATACAAGTTTCTTATGCCACATCACCAACTTTTGGATTATAATATAGAATGGACTAATAATTAATGAAATAATAAATAATGATCTCAGGGTTCTTCTTGTTAACTTTGGAAAATATACTGTTATCCTGTGTTGCTAAATAAGTGACTGGCATCCTGGAGACCATAGGAAACATACACTTCTTTTATAAGCTAATGTATCCTAATATATTATAATAGTAATAATAATAATAATTATATCAAGAAGTGCTTAATCTACTTAACACTTACATAAAACAAAAATATGTAAAATTTAGGAAAATCATAATTATTTTATCCAGGATATCACTCGAAATAATAGAAAGAAAGAGTATCTTTTATATTTTTATATCTTTCTATTACCCTATCAATAACACAATTAAAATAATTAAGTTTAGTTATTGTACTTTTTATTAATAAGATAAATAAAATAATGTGCAGTCTGAAAAATGGATTAAGTAATTCCAAGCAAGATTAAATAAATATTCATTTCTTTTAATTACATTCCCAGCTTTGAAATTGAAACATTTATGGAATTTTTTCATTTTTAAACATTGAGATTTTGGATCTGCATGAGAATTGATCATCTGATTTATCAAGATTTCTGTTATAATTAAGAATTCAGGACACAAGAAATCACATATAGAAAAACAAAAACTAGATTTGAATAATAACAAATACATTTATTAACATTCTAGATAGAAATGAAAATTTATTTACAATATCATGGAGAAAGTTATTTGCAAAACATAGACGCTGTTAAATTTTTAGTAGGATGTCACAATAGATAATACAAAATTGCCTCACTAACAAATTATTTATTAGAATTTTAGAACATTTAGATGAATTATTAAGAATACATTCAGTTAAGGTAAATAGTTTCAATATTTAGCTAATTTATTTTTAATCTATTCTAACTAAATCATCCTATTAAACAAACATTTAATAATAATAAAAAAATATAGCTTAAACTAGAAGTTAAGCAATACAATTTATGAAATATATCCCTTTGTCAGGTAACAACTCGTAATACCTTTAGTAACAATATTAAAACACATTGCAGATTAAAATAACTTTAATCTGAATTACTATATGACTGAGTTTGAATTAGCAAACTTGTATGATAATGATGATTATCATATCCAGACAAATAACATAATTATTGTCTAAAACCATTTTTTAAATAAAATAATAAAGTGTATAGAACATTCACCAGAGGTCATGTAAACACATATATATTTGATTTATGTCCACATAATAATTAAATATTTAACCTTAAAGTGTCTTACTAATCCATTGGTGAATTATTCCCAGATGGTTATGAAACCAACGTTGTGTATGTACATTTCTTATTATGCTATGCACTAAATTTATGCATTTAAAATTACTAATACATTGTTGGTTTGCTTGTGAACTACTGGCAAAGCACAGCAGCACAATACAGATGTTTTACTTAACAAAAGCACTCCAAATAACAAAGTGCACCTTGAAGAACTAAGTACTTCAATATCTATCCTATCATTGCCATATCATTCTTAAAAAGCACAAATAACTTCACCTTCCACAGTGAAAAATATTTAATAACATCATGAGGGATAAATTAATAAAGACAGGCTCCTCAGAGCAAAACTACATGAATAAAACAGTATGGTGGATTCCAACACCTATATCTTAGGCAAAAATACATGTGTGGACAAGATCTCAACACATAAGGAAAACAATCCTCTCAAGGGACCTAGCTACCTTAGCAACATATGAAAGTCATCTTACAATACAAACCCTATCCTCTCATAGAATACAAAATGTGAACAATGGGGAGAGTGCATTCCATCCTGCAAAGCACAATAAGCAAAGCATTGTCTAATACAGTCTAATACTTGAAGGCATAAATCCTAGACTAAACAATGGTAAGATAACAAAATTATCATTTACAAACGAGATAGCTTAATATTCATGCTAAAAATTACATTCATTAAGCAATGTCTGAAACCAACAAGTTTACTGTCAGTCAAACAACTGTAACATATTTAAAATTAGCACAATAAAAAATCTGCATTAAATAAGGAATACACATATATGCAATGAACAGAATAAAATTTATAAAGATAAAGTGGATATAATAGCAAAGTAAATATTCATAAATGTACGACTATTAAACATTAAGTCATATTAAATTTAACCATAAATTATTATATCATAGTAATTATGAAAATCTTGACACACCCATTGGCTGTTTACCTATAAGTGAGTGAAACACTCATAAACGCTATTAAAAATGTAAGAGATAAATATCCCTACTTGAATAAAAGACATTATAAAATTTACCCTAAACCAACACATATAAGATATATGAATTTTACCTTCCAGGTTGTAGGAATACCTATACACTCTATTATAAATCCATTCAAGAATAATATAATAATATAAATACCTTGACATATAAAATATTATTTTTAAAATATATATATTTTTTTTATTTTTTAAAAAACACCTTAGTTCTTTAGCAGAACTCATTCCATAGTGAGCAGTTTGTTGGGAGTGTGATGTCCTTCGGTGGATTATTCACAGAATGAAGCATCCATACTAATCAAATATATTTTCTTTCATAAAAAATAACAGCAAATACGATTTTCCATAAGAAATAAATAAATAACAAAACATTAACAAAATACTTGTTCTAAATAAGCAAAAGATTTGGATCCATTTTTAAAACAATTGGTTAAGTGTAAGCTAGCCTGTTTGAGAATTTTCATTTAATAGTATGTAATAATAATTAAGCAAGTTGTCAGTTGAATTTTGGTGTCCATGGTTCCATTGGAAATAAAACCATTCTCTTCTCTTTTTTCCTACCTTTAAAAACACACATTTAAGAGCAATTCTTAATTTTTTTTAAAATTCACTTAGAGATATAATTTTCAGTAATTTTTTAAAAATTATAATTAAGTTTGACAGTTCACAATTCAACACAATGCATTTATTAAATGTCTATTGTTGTTATATCTGCAAACTATATTTCCTCCATAAAGCTTTTTTGTTTTTTGACTTTTTAAATTTCTTTGGTTCAATTTTCTCCTAAGTATTTTCCTTTTCTTAGCAAAATATGGAAAAAGCAAAGCATATTTAAAAGTTCTCCTCCATCAAAGATATAAGGTTATTTGTTACTTGCAAATTTTATATTGAGTAAGTATCTCAACATATTCGTTGAAGTTAATGTAAATTTAGCATTTTAACATTAATAACTGGTAATAATAATTAATATAGTTGTTTATCTTCAAATCAAAATTTTTTAACAGACTTTTATTTTTTAAACTTTAGTTTCTTTCTCCTAAAGGTGAAACACAATAGCGAGAGGTAAAATAGTGCAATATCCAGCATGATTTTGTAAATTAATATAAAAAAGTATCACCCGGTTTCTTTCATAATTTCTTTCAAAGTATAATTGAAAAAATTAAGTCATTATAAACTGATTATTCTTTCCAAGCATGACATTAATAGTTTAGAGAATTTTCATTGAATTTTGGCAATAAAAACAATGATACCTTATACAAATTGTCTAATAATTCATTTCAGGTCAACAAAATATAAAACCTTAGTAAATTAATACTTAGATAATAATAAAAATAATTTTAAAAAATTATTAGTTATTTAGAAATGAGAAGATTGCAGTGCACCCGAAATCATCAGCAACACCAGTGGTCAGTCAGAAAAAGAAGCTCCATACACTGACAATCCCCATCTTTTACATCTCCATTGACAGATATTAACAATTAATACACATCCATAAAAAAATAAAAATGTTAATTAAGACATGGAACTAATTAATAAAAATTATGTAACTTTGTTCTACATTCTTTGATCCACATGATTTTAATGACCAAAGTTGAAGAAAAGAGCAATTTAACTGGCTTTTATTAATTAATAAAATTAATAAAAATAAAATAAGATAATAAATAATATTTTATTCTTTTTAAAATAAATTATTACCTTTTCTTTTATTTAGATTTATCAGAAATTCTTATTTAAATTTTTAACACTTTTATTACTGAGTTTAACTAAATATTTATTTTTAAATATTTAATGATTAAAATTAAATATCTTGGCAATTAAAACCAAGAAACCAAAAATACACATATGCCCATGGATTCTCTCTCATACACATGTACACAGGAAATTATGTTTTTCTAAATTAAATCTATCTTAATAAGCTTTATTCAGAGACACTTTCTAAATTAAATCTATCTTAATAAGCTTTATTCAGAGACACTTTTTAAAATCTACCATATAAAAGAACTTAACCAAATTATTAATTATTCTATAAAAAAAAATTAAATAATTGTATTTTAATACTCATAAATTATGTCAATATTTTTCAACTTTAACTATAAAATTAACTCTGACTAGCTTTCTCTCTTCTAAAGTATACATAAATTAAATATTAACTTTTAACCTAAAGCATACATCTTTTAATACTAGAATTATATCTTTGTAACAGCTTTTAATTTATGAGATATCTATTTCATACTCATAATGAACTAAATAAAGTATAAATATTGATGCATATGAGTTAGATAACATAATTTACACAAGATGTTATCATCTTTCTTTCTTTATTATTTTTATTTTTCCTTTTTTTTTAGAATAGAATAGCATAAATTCATAAAGACAATGTGCAATAGCACAGAGTCACAATATATATCTTATTATTATCTGGTAAAATAAAAATACACTTAGAAATAATATTACAAGTTGGCTCAGAAAATAAGAAAATTAATAACAATTGAATTTCTTATTATTATTATGTATTATTGTTCAATTATACGATTCAAACCTTGATTGCATCTGGATTAATATAATCATTTTTTGTTTAAATTAATAATAAAAGATAATGTAATTTACTGAATATCATTATCTAGACAAATAATGTTCATGCCTTATTGAGAGGCATATAAGTACATTACATGTTAGCCATTAAGTGGAATATAACTAATGTTGAATGTTAAATTTTTTATTTTTGTTCATGTTCATTAATGCATTTCACCAATAGTATGTTTATATGTGACTGTACTAACAGACTCATATACATACTATTAAATATTTTATTCAGTTTATATACAATATTATTTACAAATATATAATGTTTTCTACACTGTAAGCCTGATAGATTGGCTTACTATAGTATTTGGTTGTCCTGCAACTATTGAAGGAAGAGACATAAGGTGCCCTTCTAGGTTTACCAACATTTCCAATGCATTGTAACAGCTTGTCTTGTGTTTGGTTTATGATCTAGCAGCTTTCAATTCAATATGAATTTGCCTCACTGCTTTAAAAATATAATAAACAACTTGCCATTTAGCTCTGTCAGTTAATTGTGGTCTGTTATAGCCAGATCCCCTGCAATAATAAGAACAATCAAATTCCTAAATATCATCATCTACTGGCTTGTTTCTGCTGTTGGATATATCTTATTCATTAACATATCATTTGATTTGTGGAGAAGAATGCTCAATCCAATTAACATGATGGAATCTGGACAAGTCCATTAGTTAAAGGTAAATTGAGCTATAACATTCTCTCTCCTGGCTAAAATTAGTGCCAGATAATGTAGTCACTGAGATGCATTGGTGTTTCATCTTGTCACTCCTCATTTCTTCAGGTTTGGTTTATTTATTTTCAGGTTCATTCTCATCATAAAATGAGGAGTTTTCATTTGGTGATTCTATGTTTCATTTGTAGATTTGGTATCTTTATCTGCAGGTCTACTGACTTTGAAAATTATAGATTCACTGCTGTCTAGTAACTTCCTACTATTGATTAGTAACCTATAGTTCAAACTTAGCTGAATCCTGTGCCTGTGATGTTACTGTCCATCAGCTATTTTAACAACCATTGTTTACAATGCTTTTAATTTCATCACAACTTCTGGAACACATGTGGTAATTCTACCACATGTGTGATGCATAACTTGAGTGCCTATATGCACACTTTAACATGTGTGTTTTTAGCCAAGTTGACAAGGTATACAGACTGACACAATTGTCCTAGGATTCAAATCCATTTATTATTTCTACATCTGGATAGAGTATTGTTGATTTTATTTTTGTGAACTAGTTCACTTTAGTCACTGTAAATCCCAAATGATTGAACTTTTCATAGCCTAATAAATTGCTATGGTTACTAGCAGATACAACAAGAGACAAATAACCAGTTTTACCAGGCATAATAACTTTAACTCTCATTTGTTGCAAGAGAGATATTTTACTGTCTTGATAGTCAATAATCACTCTACTGCTAGGATGTAGGTGATTAATTTTTCTAATAATGATAGCCAACAAATTTTTGACACAATGGACACTGCGATCCTGATACCTGGTTTCATTGTTATTGACATAATGTCTCTCACATTATTTATACAGGCATTGATTTTATTTGACTTCATGTTGCCCTTATGGATTTTTGAAATGGAATCTTCCATTCTTTTCTGAGCTATTTGTGTTTTCTTTTTAAAACAAGCAGTTACTATGTGATTGACACACAATATCGCCACACTGTATTCTGGTGATGACATTTGGTGTGTGTGTTTTGCTTTATCACATTTATAGAAAGTTTTTCATTTATTTTTAACAAATTTATTTAGAAAGTTTTATTATTGTCAGCTGGGTATTAGTTCATTCCAGTTTATTAATTGATGAATTTAATACTGAATTCCATTTTCTTCAATGGATCTGCTTAGCTCACTGTCAACTCAGTTAATCAACTGAGATAGATTAATTAAATGATATCAAGGCCCATCAACAGCTTGACCCTAAGGTTGTAGTCTTTCATTCCACAAATGAAGTGATCTCTTAATGCTTTATTTAAGAAATTCCTGAACTCACAGCTAAATGCAAGCTTCCTGAGTTTAGCAGCAAAATCTCTCACTTTTTACCCATTCCCTTGTATTGAAGTGATATCTCTGCATTATTGTTAAGGATTTTGTGCAAAAAAAGTTTGACAGTAAAAATAGTGCTTTAGCAAAATCAAGCTCAGCTGAAAATATCAGAACTGAGATCTCGTATGTCTAAGAATCACAAATACTAATGAATGTTGCTAATCTTAATTCAGACTTTTAAATTTATATGCTTCATATAAAAAAAGGACTTGATCCATGCAGGTTAGCCAGCTTTCAGGATAGGTCAGATCACACTCTTTTAATGAACCAATTTTGGCCATTTTGCTTTTTTTTATCCTGTTGTTTAAAAAAAAAAAAAAAAACTTTTTTTCATAGTTAATGAGTAACCACTCATGTTTGAATATTTAATCTTTATTGCATGCTAATATGTTAGCTATCTTTTTTTTTAATTAATAACACAAGTCTAAATAAGCCTCAGGGATAAGACTTATTATTTTATAAATGTTTTTTTTTTAACCATGGGGAGAGGGAAGTTTTGTGAATCTGTTGAGCTCACAACAGCAAAACTGTCTGACTGTGCCAGATCTGTTGTGTTTATATATGAATATAATCAACACAGACTCATAAATATGATTAAATATTTTGTATACAATAGCATTTGCATAAATATGGCATACATTGATTTGATGTAGTGCATGGTTACCATGCAACTATTAAAGGAAAAGACTTCAGGCGCCCTTTACTAAATATTTCCAGTTATGCCATGACATCTTATCTCTGTATAGGTACAATGACACTTCCAGCAGTTTGCCTCATGTCTGGGTTATGATCTAAATGATTTAGTTCAATGAATGTGAACTTGCCTCACTGTTTTAATAATATAATGACATATGTATTGCCTTTCAGCTATGGCAGCTGTCTTATCTGCAAAGAAACTGTCTATTTAAGCCAAATCCCCTTCTATAATGAGAGCAATCATATTCACTGAGCATTACCACCCATTGGCTCATTTCTGCTATTGGATATATCTTATCTATTCATGTATACCATTGGTCTGTAGCAATGAATGTTTAATCTGATCAAGATAAGTTCGAATCTGGACTAGTTCATTAGCAAGTTAAATTGAACTACAAGAACTATGTGAGGTAAATTAAGTAATGTTATATAGTAAATGAAATTTCATAAATGCTAAGTTATAGTTTGGTAATGATGTGATAACCACTAAATGGATATAAATTCAAAGCTGGTTTGTTAATGGTTGTTAATGGGGTCTTTATGGTTATTAAATAGTATTACCAACCCAAACTAATAAATATTTTAGTAATCTCAAGAAATCATAAGATATATCCATATGATAAGCAGGAAACATCGCTGTTGTAAAATCAACATTATCAGCAATAGGTTTTTAACTGGTAAAGCCCTTCAGTATGCTCATTATAAATTATCACAAGATTAAGGTGTGGCAAGTAATCACATCATTGTATGTATATCATCCCAGTTGCTACTTGCAATATTTTCCACTTTGATTATCACATTACATATGACTGTTCAAGTGTGGCCATCCTGTTACTATATATATATAAATAAAAAGCAGCAGGCCAATTTGCATGGGCTATGAAAATATAAAAATATAATTTTGTAATTTATTGTCAGAAAAATTGAGAATAAAATATTGCATCATTTTATCTTAAACCTTAGATTTTAAATAAGGCTTGGTCTCTCTGCCAATCTGTTATTTTTTGCAATTATACCTGGCTTCAATTTGAATTCACTCTTATTCCTGCATTTGTTGGGAAATCAAGTCTATAATTTATAATAAGGCTTGCAATACAGCAGTGTATATTTTATTATTCATTGATATAATTATATTTTTATATCATATGGAAGTTCATCTTCTATTAAAAACTTTAATCTCAAATGGTATAATTATGAGGAATGCAAATAAGAACCAACATAGCAAATGTATCTAATTGCTATAATACTTTTAAATCACATTCCATAATGTACAAAATATTTTCATTATGAAATGTGCATTTCAGATGATAAAGAATTTATAAATAAACCTTAAATGAATTTGATGAACCTTCTATAATGTTTTTCTGAAGATTGTGATGATGGTGTTCTAGCTGTATTTTTATATTGGACTATTTCCATCATCTAATATGTGTGTTGAATGTCTTTAGAAAAGTTTAATTTTATTTAAATATTCCAAATGCATTCAACTGTTAGTAATATCACAGCAAACAGGTTAATATATGCACCAACTGTTAGTAATATCACAGCAAACAGGTTAGTATATGCACAATGTTTTGAGAGGTATTTTTCTTCCCTCGTCTTCAGGTGTTGCTGGTCTGACCAGTGACAATACTATCATGAGATTTGAACCTGGGTCCTTAGATTCTTGATTGAGCGTTACCTTAAAATTCAATAATCAAGAATCTAAGGGCCGAGGTTCGAATCCCATGCTAGTATTGTCACTGATCATGTCAGCAACACCTGAAGAAGAGGGGAGAAAAATACCTCTCGAAACGTTGTGCAAATACTAACCTGTTTGCTGTGATATTACTAACAGTTAGTACATATACTAACCTGTTTGCTGTGATATTACTAACAGTTGGTGCATATACTAACCTGTTTGCTGTGATATTACTAACAGTTGAATGCATTTGGAATATTTAAATAAAATTAAACTTTTCTAAAGACATTCAACACACATATTAGATGGTGGAAATAGTCCAATATAAAAATACAACCTTCTACAATGTTTGAATCATATTAACAATAATATTAGAATAAAATTACATTTTATACCCCACTTATTCTCCATGGTTTAGTAAAGTGCTTCTCAAACTTCTTAAAAACTCCAGAGCAATAAACCAGCTGATTACTATTGTATCCCAATAACCAATCACGATCTTGCACTAAGAACATTTCTGTATCTGTAGAACATTTATGTATGAGCATTCAGTATTTTTTACAAAAGTATTTCTCAGATCATTTCTACATATTTTTGTATTTAATTGCATTATAGGGAAAACCTTGATGATAATAAATTTGATATTTTGAAATTATTATACTAAATATATATATAGGGTATATGAGCACAGACTTTCACACAACCATCACTCTCCAATCTATCTCATAAGACTGATACACTTGAACACATATATGGGTGTGACAAAAATCTCAGCCTCAGGGTGCCCTTTGAGCATTCCATCATCAGATTTTCAATTGGATGGACAGTTGAAGAGTTGGAGTGTGGAGTAGATTGAAGCCTGTCCATTAAAGTATGAGGATTGGCTATCTTAATATATATCTGAGTACTTATAGCATATATGTATAGAGATGATAATCTGGACCAACTGATGATTGCTGGTTTAGCATGAAATACATATATTGGTGATTATTTATCTTTTCAACATATATGTGTTCAAGTGTATCAGTGTTATGAGATAGAGTGGAGAGTGATGGTTGTGTGAAAGTCTGTGCTCATATACCCTATATATTACATATATAGACACAGGTATATAATAAGCCTGTGTTCCAGTTATTATACTAAAAAAATAAGTTAAGCATTGGTGGTCGAGAGGTCAGCGACGGCTGCTTTACAAGCAGTTGTCCCGGGTTAGCGGGTTAGCTTCCCGGCTGATGCTATGACACATGAGAAAAAAATATATATATAAAATAGTAAATAAAATAAATAAAAATTGGTCAATTTAAAGTCAAATTAAAAACAAATGCCCTAATGTTTTAATTAACCGGAGAGAACTTTTATATAACAGAAGTCCATGTAAATTAGTTTATACTTGCGGCTATAATACACTTCCAATTCTATTCATTATATTAATATTAAAGAATAATTTAAATGAATTCTTATTGGTATTTATTTTAATTTCGTTAGAAACTTAAGAGATGAATACTATTGTTTGTTACTTCATTAAATAATTATTATAAGTAAACATTTGTGCACAACAGTAAAAAAATAAATTATTTTATTATAAATCTCCATAAAAATCCGTGAAAAGAAAATAAGAAACAAACTAATTAACAATGTGAAATGAAATAATTGCCTAATAAAAGCTGTCATTAAATTAAAAAGACCTCGGGCAAATCCTGTTTTCTTTTCTTTTACTTTCATTATTGGTCTCGTTAAAATTATTATTGTTTTACTGATTCAATTATTCATCTAAAGTCAAATATAATTTAATGAATTGCTTTGAATGTAATTTAGAGTATTAAAAAGTAAAACGATTGCATATATACATATAATCTGCATGAAGTTTTGCAAGGAAAAAAATGGCTTTCTTTGCTTCAAATATATATATATTACAATAGATAGTGAACATGCTTGTCATCTTATAGCAGTTAAATCATTAATCTGCTTGCTCAAGACTTAGAATTCAAACTTGCACTGAATTTTCAAAATTTTTTCTGTTAGTTGAGAAACTCCAAGACAATCCTTTTTTTCCCTAGGTGCTCAACTTTTTATTAATCCAGATATCTTTTTCTCAGTTAATAGATATATATTTTTATTTGGAAAATAAAAACCTCAAGAGAATCTGAATTGATACAGTTTAGATTTAACTACTGACAAAAACACCAAATGAATCCATTATCTTATTTTTAGTGATAGTTTGACAATGATTTTATTAAATATTTTTTTCTTGTTAAGCATTTAAACAACTTTATACTCTAATAATAACTTAAGTGTAAATATAAAACTGAATACGAAAAAATCAGACTATTTTTAGTATTTCTAATAAATGAATGTTATTTTTTAAATAAATTAAAAAATACATAAACAATATTTGGACAGCTATCCATGACATTTGATTGGCTGTCAGTTAAGTATTATAGCAAGCACTAGAGATTTGGCAGTATCTCGATTTATTTCAATTTTCAACTATCTGCGCTTCGCAAATTAAAATATTATTTACATATTTTACTGCTTGTTATGTATTCTAAAAACTACTTCATAATAAATCATAGGATTTCGCATTGTATGTTTATGATTTAGACTCAGTGAGTTAATTGTGAAGATATTTAAAGCTTCGAGCTTTCAAACCTAAATGCTTATGACTGGCTTAGATATATAAAAAGAAAAGTAGAGAAAAGGGTGGCCGCCCTTTTCTCGTAAAATCTTTGTTGTGTGTTTGGGTTTGGATGTTATTTGGACAGCCATCCATGACATTTGATTGGCTGTCAGTTAAGTATTGTAGCAAGTACTAGAGATTTGGCAGTATCTCGACTTATTTCAATTTTCAACTATCTGCACTTCGCAAATTAAAATATTATTTATAAACAATGATGATAATCAAATATAATTCTATCATTTCTTACATAGTAAAAATGAACTTCATTTTTTTCTTATTCTAAAAAAACTTTTAAATATTGTCATCTTTATTTTCAACCATTATCAATCAATTCATTGCAAGATGAAGATCTGTTCAAGTTTAATCCAGTTTCTCCAATTCATAACTTCTCTTCTCCATATCACACCAACAAATATTGGTACTTAGGTATTATACCTGCTATGCCTTTTCACATCTGCACCAGTCTACCAATAACTTTCTAATCTTGTGATGTTGTCAAATAACATGTATAATGGAACCTCTGACAAACTTAATTGATAAATTTGTGAAAACAGATGTGTACATGTTATGTCATAACATTTTTACAAGATTTAGAAAGTGATCAGCAGATTAATATGTATGTGAAAAGGCATAGCAGCTCTAATATATAACACTAATGACACCAGACTAAATCTAAAAAAGGACATTTTTATCAATATAAAAAATATAAATTTGTACACAAAAATAATAAAAACACATTATGATATTAGATAAAAACAGGTAGTTGTAAGTTTTTAAAACAGCACTTCATGCAGTCAAAGCCATCCTCACCCCCCACCAGCACAATATACAACACTCTGTCATTGCAAACATGACCAGAAATTTCCAAATTTTACTTAAAATTAAAAAATAATATATATATTAACTCTGGAATAGAATTACAAAATGGACACAAAAGCAAAATTACTAAAAAATAATATTACATACGCAAAAAAAAATACTACATCTATTTAATTGCTTAAATAAGTATTCTAACTACAATATTAACTACAAAATAGACAGTAAGGCAAAGAAAAAAGAAATACTACATCTATTAACTATGGCAGAAAAGTAAAAAAAAAAAAAAGGATAAATCAAAAAAAAAAACTATATATAGATCAATTTTTAAAAAAGAGAGTCAAAGTATGTGTTTATGCAATATAAAGACTGCATGGGATCTTGATGAAGAAATGTCTAATTACATTTATTTTATTTTTTAAAAAAACAAAATTTGTAACTTTTATCAAAACATTAAAAAAATTATTAAACTTTTATTAAAATGGAATCAATATGGACTGACTTTATTAAATATTATCCAGAATATAAATGAAAGTGCCATCTTTTTTATGCATCTGGCAGATCATAATTCTTCAGTTTTATATGCTTTATGGGGGGGGGGTAAACTTTTCTTAAAAAAGAATCAATGAGGTGAACTTATTTTATTTAATATTGTCCAGATGCAAACAAAAGCATCATCTTCTTTGTGCAGTTGGCAGATTGTAGTTCCTCAGTTTTATACGCTTTATGGAAAACAAAAAAATAGTAAAGTTTTATTAAAATGAAATCAATATGGTGGACTGATTTTTTTTTTTTTATTAACATCCTGAATGCAAGCAAAAACAACATTTTTGTTGCGCAGTCTCTACTGGAAGATCGTAGTTTCTTGTTTTATATGCTTAACAGCAATCTGAATAAATTGTCAAGCCCTCTTTCACATTTTCTTTGGTTACTTCCACAAGAATTGCTGCTGTTCTATCCTCAATTGCTACATGAAACAAAAACTCACAATATCTGTTTTTATTTAGTATTGTGTTTTATTTTTGAGTATAAATTTATCACTTAAGTTTATCAGAAGTTCCAGTGTTAATGTTATTTGATAAAATTTCAAATTTATTTCATGGGAGTGCAATGTTAGAAATATATAGGTGGAATGATATGGTTATAATGTTCAGACAGCCACAATTCTTTATCACCATTTTAGACACCAATATTACTACTGCATCCCTCCAATATCTTAATAAAAAAAATTATCAATTAGACATTTGGTATATAGTTTTTTCAAATTTCTACATCACCTTCCTTTAAAATGTCAATAATAATTCCATTATTTCCTGTGAAGCTTTCTATTTTTCAATGACTTTAATTATATATCTCAAGTCTTCATTTAAAATCCTTGGCAATTAAAAAAATGTAATAATTATAGGGAATACTTTCTTTTCTTGCTCCTTATTACTCTTATTTTTATAACAGTTCCATTTTTTCTTCTTACTGCTGAAAAACTTCCCATTCAATACTAAAAAGTTTTACACTTTAGAAACTTTTATTCTCTTTTATAGTTTTCTTAGTCCACTCAAAATTATATTTTCTTACATTATTATTTCTTTTTCATATTATTTTACAAAACTTTGGATATTCAAATCTTCTTAATATATCATTTTTAAATATTTCATTATATTTTCTTTTTTCCATACATTGTATTGTTTCAGTAAAAAAATTACTAATAAATTAATGCTTTTTGTATCAGTCATATTATTGCAATTTTTAATAGAGTATCATGTATCTTTTAGTTCTGCAAATCATAATGTCTATTAATATTTTTAAGTAATTTGTAACTTGTAATTTAAATTCATTAAAGTGTTTCTGTATATTAGAAATATCAACTTTTGCTTTAACATGTATATTGCATTACTAATTAATTATCACTGTCAGAATTGAATCTATTAAAAACATTACCATCTGAAATACATCTTTTATGAAAGTCAAAATATAATTTCTGCTATACTTTCATTTGGATGCTTCCACATAAATTTCCATTTAACAATTTTCTCAACAAAAAAAAAAATCAATAAAATACAATTTCCTTTTTTCTGCAAACTCTATAAATTTATATCCTGTCCTATTTCTATCAAGATAACCAAATTTATTCATAGCCATTCATTTTTCAATTGCTTATCAATTTCAGCATTAAGGTCTCTCATGATAATTTTTAGAATGTTTGATCTGATTAAAAGCATTTTGGATATCCATATAAAAATCCTCTATTCTTTTATGACAATGAGAAAGTGTTGAGAATATATATATATATTGTAATGATCTAGGTTACATGGCACACAGCAATATATGTGTGTATGCATGTATATATAAAGGAAAGGTAGAAATAAACACAGACATAAATTTTTGTAGACATTTTCTACATTTCACTTGAAATAAAAATAATAAATAAAGGGTTAAATAACTCTGAATTAAAACAGAATTCTATTAGGAAATAAATATTTTTTTTTAAAAAAATCTAAATAAATTATTATTATTCTGATTTTGAAATTTAAAAACAAACATGTTTCTGATAATTGTAAAAATATTGTTTTTTAAAAAAAACTTAATGTTTGCATACATTATCTATGTAAAAATTTCTATGATCTATTTTTAAGTCTTTGATAAGATTTACAAATGCAGTTTTTTAATTAAAAGTGCTTTTGGGAGGATGAAAATTGGTTGTAATCAAGATAGGTTGAAAACAATTACTGTATTTTTATCACCTCAAGAGTAAAAAGAAGATTAAAAACAGTCTGCAATATGTTTTCTCATCTTAGATAATTCTATAAAAGGGTTGGTAGGAAAAATATCAGTCAATTTGTCTTGCAGTTTTTATAAGAGCTGGCCAGAAGTATGGATTTAATATTTTGAGAAGCAGTGACCAAATAGGTGAGTTGCAAAGATTGGCTACTAATTTTTTTTAAGACAGTTCTTGTCTTAATATTTTTGTGAAGCAGTTGGCTAGCAGAATTGGTGTTTGGGGAGTTATGAAAATAAAAATAACTTCCATAAAGATGTAGCTGAAGTCAAGCCAGTAGATCCAGCAGTGAGCAGTCTACTAGTTCTACATACTGGAGTTTTGATTTATTTGAAGACTGGGTCAACTTAAAATGGATCAATTAATCTGTAAAAATGTGTTTTCTTAGAAGACAGTTTGCTGATCTGAAGCTCATCAAACCCTAGACAGATGGGACGATGCCAACATACCTGAGTATACCTTCCTGATTATGACAATCTTAGATTATACCTGTCTCACCAAGACCAACTCAAAAAAAGAAGCATAGATAAATGTATATGCAATAGTGAGTAGCATTATATATAATGAGAATGAAATTTTAAATAAATTTCTCTTTGGTAAAAATGACATTTAAAAATCTATATATTTTGAATGATAAGAAGGAAATAATTTTGCTTGAATTAAATTAAAATCTACAAATAATGATTGATTCATGGACAATATACTTTAAAAAAGGAAAAAGAAGACTTCAAAAATCTTTTTTAGATTAATTTAAAGATGTAATTAATTAATTGAAAATAACATGTCATAAAAAAAACTTTCGAGTTACCTGTCAAAAAATTGACTTTTTTTTTTTTTAAAAAAAAGGTAAAAGAAAAATTTTTTATTGACTGAAAAAAGAGACTAATTAATAATATTAATTCATATCATCTATATGTTCAAAAATGCACATATATGTATAACTTTTAAGTATAGTTTTCAAATGGAATTAATTATAAAATATATTTTTAATAATTTTATTATTTTCATATATTCAAACATGTCCATTTTATATCAAGCCACATGCCTATATGCTGAATGGGTTTTAAGTAAACCTAATGTATTAATCATGTAAATCATAATGTAATAACTTGAATTGTGTATAGTAATTTTGTAAATCATGTATGTGTAAATCACAATGTGATATTTTTTTATTATATGTTAATCAAAACCAGAAGGTTTAATTGATATGCATAGCCTTATTTTAGAACTTAATATCATTTTTATTGTTAATAAACTTGTGTTCAATTATAAAAATTATTCCAGTTGTTCTAAATATTTTTAAAATATCTGTTCCCATCATCTCTTGGTCATATACAGTAATAGAACTTCTGTTCTCTGAGCTAGATTCATGCAATAATGGTCTGATATATGAATGTGGATATAGTGCAAAAAAAATATTTTTTAAAGCCCATGCACTACATTTTATTTTAGTTTAGTCTTATTAGAAGTTAAGTTTATAGTTGGCCAGTATAAATGGCCAGAGCATTGATGATGATCAACATGTTTTAAAATCCCAGCATTATTGTTTAGATTGTTCTGGTTATGTATTCTGATGGATTAGCACTAAAGTGGTGTATCCAAATTAATGGTTCTATAATTACCCAAACTGGCAAGAAATCAATAGTTAGCCTAGTCTGCAGAAGACCTATTTCCAATCCAGCCACCAGATTGACTGTTGATTTATATTTTTTGTTCAAATCCAATCACAAGATTGACTGTTGATTTATTGTATTGATTTCTTTTCATGGATCATTCGTGATGGTGAATGGTTATTTTTTTAGTATTACTTTACTTTTTATAATGCTGGTGGATTTAATGATACTTATAGTTACTCTAAGGAGTAACTGGATGATCTCTCAGAGATCCTTTGATCTCATGTTCTCTTTAACATCTCTTGATCTCATCTTCTAGAATATAACATTGCTTATATATTTTTGGATATTAACATTACTTAATATTACCTTACTTTAATATCTTAACTTCTTTATAAATTTCATATTTTATTATTTGCCACCATGCCAGGTAGACCCCAATCTACTTCATCCTGTCACTATACACACACATTTAATACCTTTCATTAATTTGAGTAACTAAATTTTTCTGCTGTCTGGTATACCATCAACTCCAGTGTTGTTCTTCAATATTTTCTGCCTTCATAGTAAAATAAATATCCACTTTTCAATGAATTGACTCATCAGCTAATTTCACAAAGTTCAATAATATCTTATTTAATATCAGACAGATAGTTATGCAATCTTTCTTCACTTAAAAGTAATTTTTTTCACTTGTAAGTATTAAATAAAAGATCATCATCAAATAACTTCAAAAAAATCTCAACTAATATGAGTTAAAAATTGTTAGGTAACTAAGAAGAAAGATCATGATATTTTTTTATCTTAAACTCAAGAGTGAAAGGTCAATAAACTCAACATATTAGTTAATGCAAGTTGGTAAGCTACCCATTCACATTCACTTCCCAAATGAATAATCACAAAGTAATAACAGATATGATGATAAGAATGTATGGATTGGACATTAGAAAATTGTCCTGCTTGGTTCTTTTAAGACTTCAAAAAGAAATCAAAAATCTTCATTAACAGAAAAATCCTTTCTGTAACCCTGAATCTGAATTTAAATATATCTCTACATATTTTTTTAAAGGTCCAATATTATCTCCAGATCACTATTATTAAATTTAATTAATCATTTCACCTTATGTCATCATTTGATTAATAGATCAGATATAAAAAAAGAAGTCTCTTCATCTGCTATAGCAATTAAATGATGACATAAGACAAGATAATTAATTAAATTTGAAATATATTGTGCTGGAGTGACATCATCTTTCAAAAATAATTATATATTAAATGATGTCATTTAACTAAACTATTATATATATCATTAAAAACCAGTCAACACTTAAGACAATCCCAATATCAATAACAATCAACAATTTCAAACTATTATCAAGGCAACCTCCTTTTTTACAATAAAGGTGGAATCCCACCTTTGATAGATTTATATAGACACTAAAGAAATACTAGATGTTATGTACTTTAAGAGATAAAAAAAATTATTTTGGTAAAAAACTGTATTCATGGCTAAAATCAAATATAAACTGAGTTGTGGCATTTCTAAAAAAATTACTAGCTAAAATTCAAAATTTTGAGAGATGTTGAAGTCATTAGTTTAAAAATGACTTTTCAAGTTTTTAGTTGGAATAGCGAAGTTACAGGAATTAACATTCTAAAATATTTAATCTGGCATTATTAGCTATCTGAATAAAACTCATATATCCAGAAACAAGATAATCTTTTTTGATTTTAATCTTTTCTGCTCATCATCAGAAGCCATGTTATCAGTGTTTTCATCAATTCTCTTCAGTTTAGTCTAATTTGAAAGAAGGCTGACAATACCAATATTCCTAATACATAAATATTAAATATTTATATACTTGTTTTAAAAATTAATGACTATTTTCATGATGTAAATCAAATTCTAGAATATCTAAATTTTAATTTTAAGTATTACAGCTATTTAGAGCACACTATAATGAGCCAATGAAAGTTTTATTAATATTTTTTCAAACTGATCTCCAATTCTAGGATCAACATTTTACATTACTGTAAGTATCAAACCACTAAACATCACATGTTCACCATTTCTTATGCTTGCTAATCCATTGATTACTCTGGCAGGCACTGAGTGGCACTACTATATGGAGAATTTTGCCTGTTCTATTATAATTATCATGAAAATGAAGACTGTACAAGACTATCATTAATCTGAAAATCTAGGCTCAAAATTGAGGTCAGATTCGGATTTTTTTTTTTAAAAAAGCACATAGTTACTTAAGTACAAATCTATTAAATTATATATATAAAAAAATTATTCTTTGTGTATTTTTTTTTTTCCAAAAATTGATGAAATATAACAACTTTTTTTTTCTGTTATATTTTAAAGATAAATATATTTAGTGTAGAAATGTAAACATTTTGGTTTTATATTTGGTACAGTATTGAAATAAAAATTACCAAATAAACTGACATAATTTTTAAGCAGTTTGTACTTGTGTTAGAAATCAATGGTAATGCAATTCAATAATGAAATATTTCATGATTAAGTTGGTCATT
The DNA here is from genome assembly GCA_028023455.1 of Epiperipatus broadwayi. NCBI lineage: Eukaryota > Metazoa > Onychophora > Udeonychophora > Euonychophora > Peripatidae > Epiperipatus > Epiperipatus broadwayi. The sequence goes on along the minus strand of JAQFVV010006421.1, from coordinate 281,656 downwards.
TGACCAGTTTAATGGCAATGAGGGCTGAATTTCAAATGCATTGATATCAGTTCAGAATATTTTCAATGATACACATGAGATGGCAGTACTTTTTTTTTTTTTGCAAAAAGCATTCACTGAAAAGAATTTGTGGTCAATTGATATAGAAATAACCCAAATTTTAAGATATCTTGATTGTAAAAGTTTTTCTTTTAAAAAATAGATGAGATTTTATCAAGTCTTGATTGAAAAGTTGTTTTTTTTTTAATAGGTGAGATTTTATCATCTCTTGATTGAAAAGTTTCTTATAATGAACTATTGGAATTGATATCTAATGTGTGGATTTTCTTTCAAATATTACACAGATTGTGACCTTGTTTAAATTTTCTGTTTTAAAATTAAAATAGGAATAATTACAAAAAATACCCAAGTCCAAAAAGTTAAAAATATTATATAAAAAAAATTATATTTTATAAACAAAGCTTTTATTTAATGTACACTATTTTTAAATTTGATTATGAATAATTAATAAAAAATATCTTAATATAAAAAGGTAAAAATAATGTGTATAAAAAATATACTAAATGCTTTTATTTAATGTGCATTAAAAAGCCAAAAATAAGTTGTTTTTATTAAGAGATTGTTATTATTACATTAGTAACACTGGTCACAAGAGTAACATACAATATTACAAATGGTTTTACCATACCACCCTTTGAGTGGATGGCCGCCTGATCTCCCTACATCCCTGTTCATCCATGCCACCTGAATATTGAGCCAGGTACACTTTCTTTTATTAGGCTGAGGACCATATGCTTGCTTATCATGAAAATTGAGCCACTACTGGGCCTCACTGCATGAGCACCTCCCATGAGCTGTATGTCCATTTTCTATAACTAGCACCTGGCTGCTATAGCATGAGGTTCCTGTAGGAAAGTGTACTGTAGGAAAGTGTACAATGCCTGAAACTGCACCCATCTGAATCCTCTTAATATAATGCTATAATCACACTTGAGTGGACAACAATGTGAACAGTTCATAATTTTGATTTGAGTTTGGGCATAAGAAATGTTTGAGTCCAAAGAAATGCACCGCCATGTGTCAGCAAACAATTTAGCAGGCACCAATGGCAATAATATTCTCCTTGTATTGCTCCCAAGGAGACTAGTTTCAGCTGGAATATTAAGGCGCATCTAGTAATCCAGAACACAAACAGAACAATGATTGTCAGCCTTATTCTCATGAAATCTCCACCCCTGATGGCCTGATGCAGATCAAGAAAAGAGGCATACTCAGGCTTTATGGATGTCCATAGCTGACCTCTAACTTCTGCCAAATGAGAACAGTCAAGAAATATGAGAGCAGCAGTTTCCACCTCCCGAAGGCATAGTGCACATATAGGATCAACATTATGACCCTTCTGGACTGCAAGAAACTGGCTAGTTGGTAGCCCTCCTAAGTTGTATTTTATTACAAAGTTCATCAATTTGGTTCTAAGGCTCAACTTCGGGTCTTTACTATTAACCTTCTCATATTAAGCTCTAGTAATGCTGGATTTCTCTCTGACTTGGAAAAATTAACTTGTAGGAGTCCCAGTATGTTTTTTTTTTAGTTAAGGGGAGCTGATCTACACTTTGCACAAACCTTTTAATGTAATGTTCCATTTCAAGGAGCCATTCTCTGGATCTTGGGGGTGGAGTGTCTGTAGGTTCCACCAAGCTACTAATTTTCACTTCAGTTTTCAGGTCATTCATTGCACTTTTGGTGGAGAATATTCTTTGTAAGTATAGCACATATGTTGCATGTAGACCAAGGCCATTCAGTTTCTTCAGTTTATGAAGTCTGATGAGACTGATGCAGATGGTGCTTTTTGGTGATTTTTTTTTCCACAGCAGTTTTGTGCATATTGAATTAATTGAGGACGGAAATGCCCTGGTTGGCCTAATTATTGTTTGGTAGTATGCAATCTGTGGGAAGACCAACATATTCAACAGTGTCACCTTACCAGGTAGGGACAGATAAACAGAGGACAGGTTAGCAACAGTTCTCTCAGTCTTCTGTAATAACATGCTCAAAATCTGTGATTCATTTGCTTGAAGAGTGAGACAGGAAACCCAAAAAACTCTGAGGCTGTCCAGAGAACCTCATCCTTAGCTTCTTGGTCCCATAGATACTCCAGATAGCTGCCTTCTCCAGATTCACTTTAAGATTGATCTTCTCATTGAATTCATCCAGCATTTTGTATAATAATGGGAGTCTTTTGACCGATGGTAGGATGACAGTTACATCAACATAAGATATGATGTAATACCTACTCTAGTGCTGGAATGAAAACTCTAGGCAGCCTTTCCTCTATCTCCTTGAGCAATGGATCAATATATGCATTAAGTCACAAGGTGCTGAGTGGCAACCCCTGAGGGATTGAAAGATGAGGTTGGAAACCATGTGCCAGAGAGTCATCTAATGAGATATGAATCGCCCTGTTCAGCAGCAGGTTGGCAATTATCATGACATACACTAATGAGACCCATAGTGCCTGAGGCCAACAAATAGTTAAGCTGGTACTAATGAGTCAAAGGCAGCCTGGAAGTCCAACTGACAATGATGGGTCTAGTGCTTCTTCTGGCTCTGGCATGTTCCAGCAAGAGAATGAACTTTCTCATAGCACTCCCAGTGGAAAAGCCCTTGCAGGCAAATTGGTGCCTAGAAATTTTGGACAGGATATTCTGCTGGATCCTCTCCTTGATCAATGACTCAATGGTCTTGATTAGAGGAGGCATCATGGAGATTGGCCTGAGGTTCTGAAGGGAAGAAGGGTTGGCATGCTTCTTCATGAAAGGTATGAGGGCAATTGGGTACAGTCCGGGATGGACTGAAACTGTCCTGCTAGAACCTCGATCACTCCTCACACCACAGGAGCTGTAAACCTGCACAGGTGAACAAGAACAAGGTGAACAAGAACAAATCTAGGAATCCCGTGCAGTCCAGGATGGCTGTTTTCCTCTGTAATCCCATGGTAACTAACTTCCTGCTCCTCAGTCCAGCAATCACCAATTTGAAATGGGTGGTCCTGCAGTTTGGTCTTAAGGCGTTCATATATCTTCTGTAACATCCCTTCGCCTGCAAAATTATGGTTGCCCATGGTAACCATGGAAGGGGTAGAATGCTTCTTGGCACCAATTGTGCTGCATGGACAGGAAGAGTTTGGCTCTCTTAGTCATGATGTAACTCTCCAGCACTTTCTGCCTGTCCCTATAGTGGCTTTTAAGATTCAGTATGTGCCTGCTATTCATGCCCTCTGGAGAAAGGTGTTTTATCTCCTTACTAATGTCATCTAAACTCCCTGAAAAATGTTTTATTCAATCATAATTTGGGTTTTTACATTTAATTTGAAATAAAAACACAAAGATATCACAAAATTAATTAATTCAATCATTATTTTTTTGCAACTAATGAAAGAATTTTTTTTTTTTAAAGTTAATTTTTAACATAAAATAATACAGTTACCTTTAAATTTGTTATAAAAGTTTTGTTAAAGAAATTAAACTTTGATGACTTATTTTTCATGTTTATTTTGGCTGATGCAATACATTAGCAATTTTGACATTAAAAGTTATAAAGCTCTTCTTTTATCTTTCATTTGTTATTGAAAATAAAGTTTTAATATTGAATTGTTTCTGGACTATGCAGATAATTTGAAATTTTGTAGAAAATTTAAAATTTACTTTCTTTTATAAAAAAAAACCTGACCATGTGTCTTTTTTTTTTACAAGTAGAAAAATAATAATTTAACATTAGAAGTAACTGTTATATTTTATGTTTCATTTTTTAAATTAATGGAAATTATTTATATCTCATGCATGTGAGAATATATAAGTATTAGACATATTCATAAAACATTCAGATTTTAACTGCCTTTTTAATAATTCAATTTTTTCTTTAATGTAACATTATAGTTGTATTCTGATAAATCATCACACCACCATATTGGATGACTTAAAAGTGTTTGAAAATAAAAAGAATGCATCTCAGGATAATGATAGTGTATCTGTATTTCCAAAAAAAATGTCCTTATGCATTAAAAAATATGAGAGTCAAATTCAAAAAGGCTCTAGAAAAATAAAAAACTGTATGTGTGGGCAGATACAATTATAGTTTAAATTTGACAATATGCATGGAATTTAATTATTAACACATCTTGACCTGTTTAATGTGAAGTGTACAATTTAAAAACCAAGTCACTCTAGTGATTAAAGATATCTATTATATGATTGTAAGTTTACCATCATTTTGTAACTGTCAAATAGCAGCTTTCTTACAATAACCTGACCTTTTACAAGTCTTTCAATCCCATTACCAATTTTTCAAAGATTTATAGTTAGCTAGCTTCTTATAGATCACCATCACCAAACAATTTATTTTTTTTTGTTTTTCTTTTACTTCCCCCCACAGAACATTCCAAGACAAATTTCATACTTCTACATCTAAGCATAAAAATAATCCAATTCCTTTTTTGTTTCACAATTTCCTTAATTAATAACTTTTCTTTAATTATGTAAACACCAGCATAATAAAGTTTTTATTGCAAAAAAAAAAAAATATTAAAATGGCTGCTGTTAAGATCATTCTATTTGTGAATTGAATATTGTATATATAAATCTACAATAGAATTGCCAATTTTATATGTAATAATAAATAAAACCTCAAACAACATTTAAAACAATGTTTTTTCCAAGTTCACAAATTGTCAAAATAAAAGCTACCTCTACGTTGAGAGAGTAAGCAATAGTAAACTAGTTCTAATTTTGAATAATTTTTATAACCATTTAAACTCTTCTTATTAACCACTGGGTAATATTTTGTTGTTACATGTATTTATTAAATGGGTATGCAAAGACAACATTTTTCATATTGTCAGAATTTGTTAGTACTATTTTTATTATTCCAAATTATTTTTTTCAAATTTTCAAAAGTTAATATTTTTCTTTTATTAATCCTCACAAGCTATAATTTAAGCAAACTATTTGGTAAATCTCTATCTTAACCAACCTATTCTTATTAAAAGACTGTTATATGTGCCATTTTTATTCTAATATCTTTGTTAGTTGAATACTAACATTATATATCTAAATACTTAAAAGTACTAATTTTCTCTATAATTTCCTGCCTAATTATCATTCAATATTTTATTATATTTACTCACAGATTTACATAAATTTATTTTTAGCCCAAACTATTTACAAATTTCGTTCATCCAATTTAATTAATTTATCAAGTTCATTTTGGGTAGCTAAGAATTACCATATCAGAAAAACTGATACAATTAATTGCAACAATGATATTTCCAAATTGATTAAGAAAAAATTCATTGAAATTCATTTAAATAAATATATTTAAAACATTTAATTGATATCATATGCACAAGGGTCCAAAACTTTCTCAGACACTAGGTCACTAATGCAACTTTGCTCTAATCTATAAAAATGACTCACCATCACCAAAGAACTAGATCACCAGGATTAATGACAAAAGGGTATTGATATAATATATGTAAAGTGTTATAAACTGATGTAACGATCAGAGAATGGTAAGCCCTGATCAAGATTGTTCTTTCTTTTTTTCTCTCTCTTTTTTTGTAAACCTATAGATCAATAAAGCCTTTTGAAACATATATATTAAAAACATATATGACAAACATCCTTATATTACATTCCTTCTTACATTTCATGATTTTAGTTTGATGATAGAGTAAAATGTTAAAAAGCATAAATTAGGGCTTAATTGTAGTTTTTGGTATTGAAAATAGAATTTTAAGCCATTTTATTATTTTTAAATCCTTTTATTTAGTTTAGAAATTCTGTTTGTTAGGTTATTTTTTGTAATTGACTTTTGACATATTTACATCAAATGGATTTCCTTTAATTAAATTTCATACAGATGTTAGAAATCAATAACAATACAATATGACAATGAAATATTTTAGAGTTGTCCATCATTTGTCCTGTGTGAAGGTCATGGCAGATTAAATTTCAACAATATTAGTAATGAGTTTTCAGTAAGTATATGAGAAGGCAATATATACACATTTTAAAATATCCTAAATTAAAAGGCTTTTACAGTCAATTAAAATAAAAATACAAACAAATCATAATTTCTTTTAATTGTAAAAGTTAATTTTTGTGAAAACGTATGGCATTGTAATTTCACTTTATTGTAAAAGTTTTTTAAAAAAAAAACAATACTGGAATCTATTTTAATGTGCATGAATTTTCGGTTTTTTCTTCCAAATACTACACAGAGAGTGACATTGTTTTTATTATCTATTTTCAAATGTAAATAGAAATGTATCAAGTATCGGTGGTTGAGAGGTCAGTGTTAGCTGCTTTACAAGCAGTTGTCCTGGGTTAGCAGGCTCACTTCCCAGCTGATGCTATGACACATGGGGAAAAAAATGTAAATAGAAATAATTGCACAAAATATCTGATTAGCAAAAAGTTAAAAACAATTGTAAATAAAATTTTACAATAAAGACTTTTATTTACTGTGCTCTAAAAACCCAAACTATTTTTTGTAATTAGTCTCAAGAGAACAGTTATAGAGATTCACACATGTATGTCTGTAAATATAAAATATTCCAGTTATTATTATTTATACTTTAATTAACTATCATCATCATTATTTTTGATCATTATTGACCCACCACACAGGATGAAGATTTCTCCAAGTTTAATCCATATTCACTGATTATCTCATCTCTCTTCTTCATCACTTCAGTAGACTTCCTTATTTTATTCATCCATTTCACATGCAGTATCTTTCTAGGTCTTTTACTATCTCTGATCTTTTAGTCAAATGATGACATAAATAAAATGATAAATTTAATTTAATAATAGTGATGCTGCAAATCAATCTAGAACTAAATTGTATTAAATTTTTCGATGCAATTAAAAATAACAAAGAATTTTTAAAGAAAGTTCATGCTAGTGATAAATATCAGTAACTTTTTAATAACATGTTAAAATGATTAAAAATCAAGTCAGATGTCACATGACTTAATTTTAATAAAGCTTGTATTTACAAATGTTATATATAGAGCCCGCAAAACAAGCTCTTAACAAGCTTTGAGAATATCCTCAACCCCAGAAGCAGAAACCAGTCTGGGGTTGAAGATATTCTCAAAGCTTGCTAAGAGCTTGTTTTGCGAGCTCTATATATAACATTTGTAAATATGAGCTTTATTAAAATTAAGTCATGTGACAACTGACTTGATTTTTTTATCATTTAATGTTTTGCTATTAAGGCTTTGGCAATTTTATATTGCTAAAGCTATTAATATATGGTGTATCTGAACTTAATTCAGTCCCATATGGCTATTTGAGTTAGATAGTTGGATTTTTAGACATATGGATGTCTGAAAATTTCAGATTTTCTTCTCAATAGTTATACATTAGATAAAGTGTTGGGCTTGTCCTAGTATTTTTAATCTAATGAATATCCTGGCATCTCAGTGATGATACCAGAAGCAGAAACTGATCTGGGGTTGAGGATATTCTCAAAGCTTGTTAAGAGCTTGCTTTGCGAGCTCTATATATAATAACTTTATATCCAGTTAAGAATAATTAAAATTGTTATTATAAAATTGTTGCTTTTTCATAACTAATCTGCTATTTGGCCTTTTCAATTATAAGCAAGTAGCATAGGAGACATTACTTTGTGTTTTGAACACACTCTCAAAATTGTCCTGCTTTGAGAAAAAAATATTATGGTAAGTCTATCTATATAAGAATAAGTCATTTAATTCGTAAAATTGCAAAAGGTTTCTCTAGATAAATCTATTTCATTACCAACATAACTATTTAAAAGCCTATGCAGATCCACAATCAAATAGATGCTACAGTATTTATAAGTAATTTTAAAACACTAACTAATGTAATACATGTTAATATGTGTCCTTTTTTTAAAAAAAAAAAACCTGATCAAATTTTCTGAAATGTCAGAACAGTACTGAAATAAATCTGTGAGAAGAACCCACTGTACATTCTTCACACTAAGCAGTTTGTCAATTTCTACTAATATATTATTTAATGATTAAGATTTGTACATATTCTTTCATAGATTTATAAGTTACAGCTTTGTAGTGATATTGTTTGTCAACTGAAAATCATTTAATACAAATCACTTTGTGTTTTTTATTACTACCAATACATTCTTATAAGTGTGTTATATATGAATTGTATAAATGATTTACAGATCTGCCTATTATTTTTATAAATCAAAATATAAGACAAGTAGTGATTTCAGTTTAAGGACTTAGACAGTATAGCATTTGTATTGTAAAGAGGTAACACAGTTTTTAAATAGCCCAATTTACTATTTGTATTATAAATTTATTTAACACACATTGATTACATAAGTAATATTTACTAAGGCAATAAACCTAAAGCATGTGTGCTTGAAAATGTGAAGGTAGGTACCTCTATAGGTCTTAACCACAAGCTTATGCATTGGAAGCTTGTGGTTAAGATCTGTAGAGGTCCCTATCTTCGCATTTTCAAGTGCTCATGCTTTAGGTTTATTGCCTTAATAAATATTATTTGTATTATAAAGAGTTAAAACAGTTTTTAAATAGTCCACTACCTCTTCAACAGTCCCCTTTTCTTAAAGAAATATTTAAATAAAAAACTTCATTTACTAGTTTCCAAATGTACATTGTTTATAATTTTTAATAAATTTCCATCATTAATTTACTTTTTTGTTAATAATAACTTGATACCCATTTACCAACCAATAATAGAAGACTAACTAAAACAACTACTGGCCAAATGTCTAAAAAATTCTAAGTTTGTTTCAAACTTCAAAAAGAAATTCCAAGTTTCACATAACTTAAGATTCAATTCAAGCATATGGCAGATTAATGACTATTCTTATATAAAGATTTTGTTGTTATATAAAATATGGTTCAAATACAGAATAGTAAGCTGCCATATATACTTTAAATTGCTATAATACTATTATTAATTTTCTTTAATATTGTGACTTTATTTTTTTTATTAGCAATAATATTATTATTCATTTCCTTTATAACATAAGAACGTATTAATGTTTAATAAGGCTTGTAACACTAAATACAATTAACTATGTGTAAAAGATTAAATAATTTTGATTACTTGAATGCACCACTACTCTTTTATTAAAATTCTTGTTTTATTTAATTAGCTAATTTTCTAGGTGATTATTTATAATATAAAAAGCTTAAATATTTTCTTGTTATTTCTTTGAAAGTAGTTTGATCATTTTCCAATCTTTTGACAATACATATAATTTAAATGTCATTTGACATGTCATATAGTCACCTTGCAGTGTGACATATATATATAAAACATTCAACTGTAAATATTTATTTTTAGCTTTGACATTTGATTACATTTGATGTCTTTATAGATATATTAAACACCTCCATACTTCCCCATTCTTTTTAAATTCATATAAAGATATAATAAAAGACAAATGACTCCCAAAATGCTTCGTGCTGAACCAGCACTCATCAGTTGGCCCAGATCACTATCTCTCATATATATCTTCATTATATGCAAAGTATTTATCTAGAATAAATTGTTACATTTTGAAATGAAAATGTAACAATTTGATGTCTTGTAAAAGGTTTAATCTCCCTCAAGCTGTGCATGGCTTAGTATAGTGAACAATGGAAAACTTTAAAGCTTAAGGTCCATGGATCATTGTTTTAGCTCTACCACTTCCAATACTCAAATGTATTAACTCTCATGGGAGCAATAAACCATTTGATCTATTTTTTTAATTATCCTCAGTATTAATATACTGCTCTACATATATGGCATAATGATAAAATAATAGACTCAGGAACTCAAGATTCATGAATTATAATTCAGCTCTTTGTTTCCATTGCTTGAACTTCTTATAAACTTCTAAGCAATAAACTATTTGATTTTTTTTTTTTATCAATGTATTAAATATTTTATTATTGATAGATTGAGTTTGTTATATCAAGACTGTGGATCAAGATTAGCTCATTTCAATGCTTGAATTTCTTATGAACTCACGAGCAATAAACCTTTCAAGTATTTAACATTATTTATCATTATCTCATAGTTTGCTTTATCATAACTAATTACTGAATATTATAATATAATTGTATTGCATTTTATTGCAGAATCAATGTTACCACATTACAATGGTCAATTTCCTGTAGATCAAATAATCAATAATAATTTATCAAGAACTTAATTAATAAGTATAAAAATAATATATACATTACATATAACATGTTAGTAAAATGATAATAGCTAACAAATATATATTTACGTAAGAAATGGATAAATATGCTGAAAAATAAGATTTGCTTAACCTCTTTCATTTATCTGTAAGTTATTTTTGTGACGCCATAGGGGAAATCTACAAGAGGTTTAAAACTCTTCTGACCATGACTACTTTTATTTGGTCTGACTCCTCTGGAATCTTTGATCAATTTCACATTTTGACCATTCTGGTCTCTGCAGATAGCATCATTATTTTAAACTTTATTTTTAATAATAACTGAACCAGATGGGACTATAATCTTTATTTTTAATAATAACTGAACCAGATGGGACTATAATCTTTAGCTTTAATTGGATTACTCTGTCCTTTTCTATTTACATTTTTTGAATAACCATGGAACTATTGTTTGTTATTAATTAGACATCTATTCAATTTTTTTAAAAAAAAACAACAGCCAGTTTATATACATTAATCAGTTCTCTAATCAATTTTTTCTTTTCATTAAATTATATATTCTTTTTCGAATATTGAATATATAAATATATGTATATGCATGTTCTTCTGTATATATGCTTGATATATTAAATTGTATATTTTATTTTCAGTTAATTAGGTCTAATTATTTTTCTCTATTATTAAATTATTTCTGAACACATACATACATACTTCCATATATACATATATCCTTAATATATTAATATACTAAAATTCAAAATAAGCAGTGTGATTTCACTAATTCTCTCACCAATTCTATTTATTCTATTTCAGAACTGCCTATTGTAAGCCTAATTACACAAATGGGTTTGAAAATATTTAACTTTCAAGTTATTTATTAGATAGATGAATTGTAAAATAATATAGGCGCTACCAAGCTCAGTCAGATCCATCACATTCCATTTTTGCTCTTCATCAGAAACTAACAGGACACCGATGTCAACCTGGTCTGCAAAGAAAGGCACAATGTAAAAAGAAAAGTTAAGGAGGCCTGCTTCATTGCTATGGATTGCAATGCCATCAATTGCAAGGACACATGCTTCACGATCTCAAAGAAATGGAGTAATTAACCTTTGAACTTTGCATAATTTGCATATAATTACTTCACTCAGAGCTATGAAGATGAGAGCATGTCTCTTGAAAGTGCTTGCAGAATAATATATTTTATTTTGTTTTTTTTTTTAAGTGAAAAGTAGCTTTGCGGTGAGGTGCAATAGCGCCTATATTATTTTACAAATATATTTTCGCGCGCAAAGTTTTCGATTTAGGTTTGAATTACAATGTTAGATAGATTAATATTTTTTTTAAATGTGATTATTAAATGTTTAGATACCAATCCACTACTTCTTAAATAATGTGAACCAATTGCCAGAGATTAATGTGGAGCTCTGGTCGAGGTATTACCATTTACTGTCTACTGATTGTTTAAACTATATTAGATGTCATATAAATAAATTAATTATTACTCTTAATGTAAATGTTAAAAAGATGAAGAGAATATTATATATTTGTTTATATATAACTTTTAACAAATTCAACACATGATATAAAAGAGTGTCAAGATTTATTATAAAGTAATGGCTTGATAAAATTCAATGCATATAAATAAAATGCCAAAATAATCTCATACCTATGAGAATAAGGACTTGTGTAAAAGATAAATTGTCATCATATTAACTTAAGACATAGTACTATATTGCCTAAATATCTAAATTTACAATCATGATCTGATTTATGTAGTTTCTAGTGATGAAATTTATCTTATGTAATTTTTCAAATATGTGGACATTTTAAAACAGGCAAAACTCACTACATATATTGCCACACACAGCGAGCTAGAGTAATCAATGGATGCTAGAAGGTTTGTGCATAAAATCCCTATCTAAAGCCTACTCATCCAATATCCCCAGACTAGTTTCTGTCTAGTAGACACTAGATGGGGATTTTATGCGCAAGCCTTCTGGCATCCATTGATTACTCTAGCTTGCTTTGTGTGGCAATATATATAGTGAGTTTGCCTGTTTTAACAACAGTTATACACAAGCATAAGAGATGGTAGTCATGTGATGTTTATGTGTACATCCTATATGATAAAAATGCAGTGACTTATTAAAACCTTATATATTATTGAAAAGATTTGGTAGATCATAATCTTCAACTTGCAGCCTTCAAATAATTGAAAAATTATAATAAAGAAATGAGCTTTTTATAGGCTCCAAACATACTTACTAGTAAATTCAGGATCACTCATGGTTCCTATCTTTATCTTTCTTGGAAATAGAATTTAAAAGTGATTGTTTTATGTTCTTGCAGCAAACACAAGCTATGAATCACATAGCTTATAATTATCTCAATCTATGAAACAGTGATAATTGAAAAACATAATAAAGTCATTAAATCTCCTGATTATAATCTATCTAGTTTGTGTATGAATTAGGCACTAGCTATATTTTGAGGTAGAAAAAAGGATATATATAAACATACTTACAATAAATAAATAATATATAGTATATACAAGCACTTTAAAATGCTGGTTGAAGAAGCTGTTAATAGCAAACAATCAAAATGAATTAATAAAGGCTAAGTGCTTTCGAGGTGTTATCCTTCATAATCATAGCCAAAATAGTAATAGTTGGTGTGATATTATTACATGATAATATATGTAAATGTATATGTAAATTAATCAGCTTCTTCATTTTCTGGAGATAGAGAAGCAAGTGTCGCCTATTAATTGCGTTATTGTAATAGATGATAAAATACGCTTCTTTGATCTTCCTTTTACAGTCGTTAGTTTCAGTGCACACCATTTTGGGGTTAAACCTATGACTGGCCTGCTTCTCCTGTTCCAGGAATGTGATATTAAATCTTCATGCATTACCTGCAATGCTTTCTAAACATTTAAACACTCCCTATTATTGAAAAAATTGATCAATTTACACACAACAAATATTTCAGACTCTACCCATATCAGATGCCCTAAAAACAACTGTTTTTTTTTAATCATCATGATATTATTAATACACCACTACAATGTTCATTTTGATGCTAAAGCTTGAATATTTAAATTACAATATTTTAATGAAGCACTTTTTCCTATAAAGAACATTGCATACAAATAATATCTGAATAAATAATAGATTGCTCTGAAGACATATATAGTATATAAAATTATTAGCCCTAAACATTTTCATAAATGAAATACTATAATTAAAATTATTATTTATTCTTATTTTGATATTAAATTTTTGTTTGTTTCCATATACAATCTAAAGTTTCACATTCTATTTGTAATTTTTTTTCTTCTTTAAATTGATACAATAATATTACAATAGTATATTTAAAAAGTGAGAAAATTAAATATTTAGTTTCTATATAATGTATCTATATCTAGAATCTAGATGCATTTATTAAATATATTTATTACCAGTTTATTAACAAGTGCTGATAAATAATTATTAAGTACACGGAAAAGTTTTTGTAAAAATGTTTATTGCTCAAAATAATTTTAAATTATTTTAACTATTTGGTTTTTTTTTTTTTTCAGTAATTAAGATTTTAAAAATAGTATTTTTATAAATAATATTATGGTATATATTTTGTATTAAAAAAATACTGTACACCTAAAGCTTTTTCTTTTTTACTAAAAATACAATTTTACTGATGCAATAAAAATATAATTACACTTAAGTACCAGTCCCATTGGAGAAGATGGAATTAAAGAATAAATACGCACATATAATATTTTTCTATGAGCATTTCTCTTCACCTTACTCTAAACCAATCTATCATAAGTGTGTATAAATTAATAGCATCATAATTTATATTGCTGCAATATCTGCTTTTGATTTCATCAGTAAACATTTTTAGTTAAACTGAAGCTAATGCACTTATACACCTAGGTCCAAATTTTTATTTTCCTATAAATGCTACAAAAAAAAAATCCTAATCTTTTTGACTCCAAGCCAACTTGCTTGAATAGCTATTTAGATCTAGCATAAGCTCAACTTCTATATATTTTAGTGATTAATCATGACATATAATGTTAAACATCACATGATCACTATCTCATGCTAGCACATAATTGTTATTAAACAAGGCAGAAACTAGTCTGGGGATATTGGATGAGTAGGCACTAGATAGGGATTTTATGCACAAGCCTTCTGGCATCCATTGATTACTCTGATTGGCACAGGGTGGCACTGCTGTATGGAGAGAGTTTTGCCTTGTTTGACATATAATGTTTTTTTTTTTTAACTCTACTAATAAAATATCATCATTATCATTAGCAGCCACAAACAATAGAAAAATGACTTCAGAAACCAATGTATGAAACATAAATATATTCTTAAGTGTAACATCTGATCCTTGGCCATATCCTCCCAATAAAAACAATCAATAACATAAAATTAATAAAGCATATAAAAACAAAATTGCATACTTTTATATATAAGATACCAAAAAAATGCTTCAATAGTTTGAGAGAACTTTTTATTACTTATCAATAAAATTCCAAAATAATAAAGCTGTGAATACAGAATCTTTTCATAAGTTTAAAGTATTTTGTAAATAATATCTTGTGGCCACAAATTGTACTGATAGAGTATCTCTTAGGTAACCAATCAAGAGCCAACAACATGTTTTTTAAAAAATAAAAAAAACAAATTATGGAAATAGAGACTGAATAGTTGTAAAACATATTGATAATAATACATAAAATATTTGGATTTTTTTTTTTTGTATTCTCATATTTTATTTTTAATTATTACAAACTAAATAAGGAGCAAATATATAAATGAAAGTTTTCATTGATAATATAAATAACATTTGTTTTATATATATAATCATCTGATTAGTTGCTTGAAAACAATTTCAACAATTGTAATCAATTATCTAAATTAGGATTTCTTTAACTGTTTACTCAGCTCAAAATTGATCCTAAAACCTTCAATTTTTGAGAACCTGATTTTACAACTGCATGAAATCATGCAGGTTAAGAATATCTGTTTGTGTTTAAGTAACTTCAAAAAAAAAAATTTAGAACAAAATCTAAAGTTCAGATTAGCAGTCATTACCTCAGACACAAATAAAATAAGTGTCCAATGAACAGACTAATTTACGATTGGCTTCTTTCAAAATTAGTTATCAATAAACTGTTTGATTGTTAAATAATATATGACTTACAAAAGGTTGACTTCTGAGTGGATGTGAATTATTAAAAACCCTAACAGCATGATCATCCTCTCATTAATGAGTTAGTGCCAGTCAGTACAAGCCAGAGTAATCAATGGATTCCAGATGTTTTAATAACAGTTATGAGCAAGAATAAGAAATGGTGATCATGTGATGTTTGGTGGTTTAATATTAATGATGTGTTACACTTTTAGATAACTTTAAACTTTTTTCTTTTTTATTAAGATTGATAATAATAAAAGTACTGAATTTTATAACAATACAAAAAAAAAATTCCATTTTTGCTGTAAAACTATAAATAGAAAGCAAAAAATTAAATCAAGGTGCATAATTAGATGTACAGTATTCTTAGTTTCTTTAATCATCATCATCATCAACCATTATCAATCCACTGCAGGATGAAGGTCTCTCCAAGTTTAATCCATCTTCTCTGATCTTTAGCTTCTCTTTTCCACAACACCCCTGCACATTTTCTTATTTCATCCATCCATCTCACATGTGGTCTCTTTCTGGGTCTTTTACAATCTCTTGGAATCCAGTTTAAAATTTCAATTGTCCATCTATTATCATATCTTCTAGCAATATGTCCAGCCCAACTCCATTTCAATCTTTTAATTTTTTCAATAAAGTCAGTAACACCTGTTTGTTGTCTTATCCATACATTGTGTTTTCGATCTCTTCTTGTTACTCCCAACATACATCTCTCCATACTCCTTTGAGTGGTATGAAGTCTCTGTATTGCTCTTCTATTAAGAGTCCAAGTCTCAGATCCATAAGTAAGAACTGGTAAAACACATTTGTTAAAAACCATTCTTTTCAAACACATCGGCATATTTCCTTTTAGTATCAAGTTATTTCTACCAAAAGCACTCCAACCAAGTTTAATTCTATGATTAATTTCCTCCATTATGTTTCCATCTGTATTAATAATCTGACCTAGGTATTTGTAACTGTTAACTTCTTCTAATTCTTCATAATCAATCTTTATTTTCATATTTTGAGCAAATCGATTAAACATTACTTTAGTCTTTTTAACATTTATCTTTAGTCCTACTTTTCTACTTTCATCTGCTAACTCCTGCAACATTTCCTGCAGCTCTGAAGCATTATTTGCAAAAACAATTACATCATCTGCAAAATCTAAATGACTTAAATACTCTCCATTTACTTTCATTCATTTAGTTTCCCATTTTAATCCACAAAATACTTCTTGCAGCGCTGTTGTAAAAAGTTTTGGAGATATGGAGTCACTTTGCCTTACACCTTTCTCAATGTTGATTTTTCCAGTATCATTATGTAATCTAATTATTGCTGTTGCATTTTTATAAATATTCTTTAAAATATGACAATATCCTGAATCTATACCTTGATGATCCAATGCTTTAATCACTGAAGAAATGTGTATAGAATCGAATGCCTTTTCATAATCTACAAATCCAAAACATAATGACAACTCATATTCATTTGTCCTTTCTATGACTTCTCTCAATACCTGGATATGATCTATTGTACTAAAACCACTTTTAAATCCAGCTTGTTTTCTTGGTTGGTGGAAATCCAAAATTCTCTGTAGACGAGTTGTAATTATCTTGGTAAAAATTTTATATAAAACTGATAAAAGGCTGATAGGTCTGTAATTTCTAATATCTTCTTTATCACCTTTTTTAAATATTAATATTATTACTGCATTCTTCCAATCTTCCTGTACATCTTTATCATTTAGACATTTGGTATATAACTTTGCTAAAATTGTTTCTATTTCTTCACCTCCTTCTTTTAAAATATCAATTATAATTCCATCCTTTCCTGGAGCCTTTCCTTTCTTCATACATTTAATTGCATGTCTCACTTCTTCATTTAAAATTCTGGGCAATTCGGAAGATGTAATAGATATAGGAGGTACTTGTTCTTTATTACTATATAATTCTTGATAAAAATCTTCTACCAATTTCATGATGTCATCTCTCTTTTTAGTAATAATTCCATTTTTTTTTATTGCAGATATAAATTTCCTACCAATACCAAAATGTTGTTTAACATTCTTGAGACTTTTATTTTCTTCTACAGCATTCCTTGCTATTTCACAGTTATACTTTCTTATATCATTTTCAACTCTTTTCCGTACCATTTTACAAAATTCGAGATATTCAATTCTTTTTAATACATCATTTTTGTATATCTTCATATTCCTTCTTATAAAAGTTTCTTTAATAACTATATATATATATATATCTAATACTAAAATATAAACTGATTTTATCATCTCACTTTTAATAATTTTTTATAAAAAGGATATGTACTTTTTATTCTATTTATTTTGTATTTCTCTTCAATATACTACAATATGCACTGGAATATTTACATTTATTTAAGTACAAAAACTTTTCTGGGTCAAAATATTATTCTGTTTAAATCTAACATTAAATCAAATGTTAATTGAAGACTCATGAGATAGGAGCAAAACGGATTACAGTTAAGAATAATTATCGATGCAAAAGCGATGAAAAATGAAAACACAAAAATTCAGAAAACATTTCTGTATTTTACACCACATTAAGTACAACTGTTACAACACATGACATATTGAATGAAGATTCATGTAAGATACAACAAACATCTATTTGTTATCAAGGGTCCACATTGTAAATATTTTCCAAATTACTCATAATAGCCCAGCTTGGGTATTCTTCTTTAAAACTTTTATTTAGGAGGAAGATTGATTTACTTAAAATGAACTTTAATTATTAAAATCACTTCCATTTTTTAAACTCTTTTATATGGAAAAAAAAAAAACAACATTTAAAAGCTGCCACATCAAACTAAAACTAAGTCAAGCATTCTCAATATAAGCAAATCAAGTACCTAAAATTACATAAAGGAAATTATAAAAGTTTATTAAATCATTCATAAAGTGAATAAATTGGTTATATTAAGTCCAAGATTCAGCTGAGAAGAAATTGTTTCTGTATGCACCTACAATTATGTATGTTTAAAGTGTTCAATTGGAAAATATATAAGTACCATTATAATTTATATTATCATTTACTTACAGCATTAATGTCAATAATATTATTTATTTATACATTCATTACTTTATAATTCAATAATACATCATGTTTTTTAACAAATGAAAAAAAATTCATTCTTCTGGTTGATAATCTTGAAAAGGGCTTACATTTGGGATATGGCTTATATTACAAGCATTCTGAAAAAATCATACTAGGGCTTATTTTCTGGTTAGATCTTATTTTTGGGGAAACATAGTACTAGACAGAATGATGTTCATTCCAAATGATCACAATCATATCAATAGCCAAGTATGCAGAAAGAAAACAGCTTTCTAACACATTAAATTTTATGAATATGGCCAATTAATTGCCAAGAGTCAATCCCGATTTGATAATAATAATATAAAATAAAATCTAAGTTCTGGATAACAAAAAAAAAAATGTAAAAGTGATCTAACATTTAGATTCTTCTTGCACATTCTTTACTGAAAGCCAATGATGTTTGTATCAATATAATTTTAATTATTATTTATTTACTGATATTAAATCAAATCAACATACAATATTAATTAATAAAATTTTGGATTTTACATTGTAAATCAATGTCTTAAAATTATATCATCATCATTTATTATCAATCCACTGCATGATAAAGGTCTCTCCAAGTTCAATCCATCTCTAATTTTTAGCTTCTCTTCTTCACATCACCCCTGCACACTTTCTTATTTCATCCATCCATCTCACAAGTGGCTTCTTTCCTGGTTTTTTACAATCTCTTAGAATTCCATTTAAGATTTCAATTGTCCATCTATTATTATCTCTTCTAGTAATATATCCAACCCAACTCCACAATGAGGTCAGTAACATCTATTTGTTCTCTTACCCTTACATTGCATTTTTGATCTCTTCTTGTTACTCCCAATATGCATTTTTCCATACTTCTTTGGGTGGTCTGAAGTCTCAGATCCATAAGTAAGAACTGATAAAACACATTTATTAAAAACCTTCCTTTTAAAACACATAGGCATATTTCCTTTTAGTATCAAGTTATTTCTACTAAAAGCACTCCAACCAAGTTTAATTCTATGATTAATTTCATCCATTATGTTTCCATCTGTATCAATAATCTGACCAAGGTATTTGTAACTGTTAACTTCTTCTAACTTATCATAATCAATCTTTATTTTCATATCTTTAGTCCTACTTAACTACTTTCGTCTGACAACTCCTGCAACATTTCCTGCAGCTCTAAAGCATTATTTTCAAAAACAATTACATCATTTGCAAAATCTAAATGACTTAAATAATTTCCATTTACTTTCACTCCTTTCGCTTCCCATTTTAATACACAAAATATTTTTTGCAGCAGTGCGGTAAAAAGTTTTGGAGATATGGACTGACCCTGTCTTACACCCTTCTCAATGTTGACTTTCCCAATATCATTATGTAATCTAATTGTTGCTGTTGTATTTTTATAAATATTCCTTAAAATATGACAATATCCTAGATCTATACCTTGATGATCCAATGCTTTAATCACTGAAAAAATATTTACAGAATCAAATGCCTTTTCATAATTTACAAATCCAAAGCATAATGGCAACTAATATTCATTTCTCCTTTCTATAACTTCTCTCAATACTGGGATATAATCTACAATACTAAAACCACTTTTAAATCCAGTTTGTTCTCTTGGTTGGTGGAAATCCAACATTTTCTGTAGATGAGTTGTAATTATCCAGGTAAAAATTTTGTATAAAACTGATAAAAGGCTGATAGGTCTGTAATTTCTAATATCTTCTTTATCACTTTTTTGAATATTAATATTAATCATGCATTCTTCTAATCATCTGGTACATCTTTATCATTTAGACATTTGGTATATAACTTTGCTAAAAAAAATTCTACTTCATCTGTTTCTTTTAATATATCAATTATAATTCCATCATTACCTGGAACCTTTTCTTTCTTCATACATTTAATTGCATGTCTCACTTCTTCATTTAAAATTCTGGGCAATTTGGAAGATATAATAGATATAGGAGTTACTTGTTCTTTATTACTATATAATTCTTGATAGAAGTCTTCTATCCATTTCATGTGTCATCTCTCTTTTTAGTAATAATTCAATCTTTTATTCTTATTTCAGATATAAATTTCCTACCAATACAAAAATGTTGTTTTATACTGTTAAGCCTTTTAATTTCTTCTATAGCTTACCTTGCTAGTTCACAGATATACATTTTTATATCATTTTCAACTCTTTTCTGCACTACAAAATTCAAGATATTCAATCCTTTTTAATGCATCATTTTTTATATCTTCATATTCCTTCTTTTCTTCATAAATTCTCTAGTATCAGTAGAAATTGTGTTGGTCAATTCCTGCCTTTTTCTAACAGCTATCTTTGTTGCCATTTTTAAAAGTGTATCACTTATTTTCATATTAATTTCATTCAAATCTGAATCATGTTCAAAATCTATTAATACATGAAACCAATTTGTAAGTTCCAATTTAAATTCATTAGAATGTTTCTAAAAATTAAGAATATAAACTGTAAATATTGTTTTTAATTTTTGTCTCTCTAGTTTTGCATTAACACATATCATACATCTTACTAATCGATGATCACTTTCTGTGTTAAATTTATTAAGAACATTACAATCTTGAAATATGTATTTTCTGTTAGTCAAAATATAATCCTATTCTGCTGTACCTTGGATGCATCCCTTTTCTATTTTCTTTTAACATTTTTTTTTTTAAAAAAAAAAATTCATAATATAAAGTTTTTCTTTTTCTGCAAACTCCCCAAGTCTATGTTCTCTCTCATTTCTATTACCATAACCAAAATTACCTACAGCACTTTCATCTTTCATTTGTTTACCAATTCTAGCATTAAAGTCTCCCATAACAATTTTAAAATGTTGTTCACTCTGATCAAAAGCCTTTTGTACATCCATATAAAAATCTTCTACTACTTCATCACTATGAGAACTTGTTGGGGCATAAACCTGAATTATTTGCATTTGGTATCTACTATTGCCACTCTGTCTGATACACCATCAAGCTCCACAATGTTGTTCTTCCACTTTTTATTTATAATGAATCCTACTCCACTTGTATTTCCAATATTTGTCCCTTTATAGTAGAATACATGTCCACTTTTTAAATCAATTGTCTCTTCACCTTTTCTTCTAACTTCACAAACTCCAATAATGTCCCATTTAATATAAGATAGTTCTTCCTTCTAATTCTTACAATCTTCCTTCACTTGAAAATAATCTGCAGTTGTAAATACCTAAATAAAAAGTTGTCATCAAATGGCAGCCTGAGTCCACAATCAGGGGATTCTTAACACCCTCCACATTCGACCACCAACCACTGTCTTGGTTGGTGACTTTACAGCCTCCTGGAAATAAGGGCCATGATTTATTTTTGTCTGTCATTATTGTATATATCTATTGAAAAAATATTTATCATTTACACATACAGAATTCTGTCTTATCAGGCTACTGAGAAGAAAGACCATGGCATTTCTTGATTTTAAACTCAGAGATAAAAAGCCAATAAACTTATTACATTGGCTAATGTGTGTTGGTGAGCAGCCCATCCATGGTCATATGCTATATAAATAATCACATAGTAATAACAGCTGCAACGACAAGAACATATGGAGTGGATATTAGGAATTTGCCCTGCTTGAGTCCTTTAATGCTTACAAGAGGAATAAAAAGGTCTCCTTTCAGTTAATAGCAAACTCCTTTCTGCAGTCTTAAAATGTATATATTATAATCTGCAAACAATCGGGACCTTATGACCAATCAAAAGCCAACACTTTGCTTAAGCCAAAATCTGCAAATGTAACCTTCCAAAAAGTGACCAAATAACCATAAAATAAAGTGTAGATCTAAACATAGGCATAAATTAGTACAAAAACTTTAATGTATTAAATAAACATCATATAACATAAGGGGAGTCCTATCATAGTCTAAGCACACAGTAATTAATACATTATTTTACAAGATGTGAATAGGCCAATGTTTGATTGATAATTAATTGTTACACTCTACAAATGATAATGATAAACAGTAATAATAATCTCAGGTTCTTAAATGTTAAATAATTCAGTTGTAAAAAATACTAACTATGCAATGATAATTTAAAATAATAAGATAGGTTTTTTTTTTTTTTTATCTAAATAGCAGCGATAATAGCAAAGAGACTCTTATTTTCTTAACATCTTATTAACGCTTATAATAAATACACGTTTATCTAAAGATGGGTTGGTTTAAACATAATATTGGCTAGCAAAGATTAACTCTTATTTTGGTTCTTATACTATTGATTAAATAAGATGAAGTTTTCCTAAAATTTAAAAATAATTATTTAACAAAAGCAAAGTTAAAATGATGCAATAGGTAAAAGGATATTTTGTTGTACCAAAACATCACTAAGTAATCTAACAATGAGAGCATCAATAAAGTAATCTTATATAAATTTAATCACATATATAATGAATTGTATCAAAATGACAATTTCAAAATAATATGTATTCTTATATACACTTTAAACACTTTTGCTATAATGGATTTTCTGGTATATGGATGTGACACATGGCAATGGACACAGAACTGTAATAAAGAATAAAATAGATATTTATCATAAAGACAAGATTTTTTTTTTTTTAATTTACAATTTAACAAAATTAAATTAATTACTATAACTATTTACAAAAAAATAAAGAAATCTTTATATTGTAATAGATGCTTAAAACACCATTACAGGTTAAGCGTTGGTGGTCGAGAGGTCAGCACAGTTGCCTTACAAACTGTTGCCGCGGATGAGCGAGTTCACTTCCCGGCCGATGCTATGACACATGAGAAGTAAAAAAAAAACTTCATTACAAAGTTGAAGTTTGACAGAGATAAAAATAAATTTTTATAAGTTAGATTTTGTTTGTAAAACTTGATTGAAAGTTTTTGTTTCTCTTTTTGTTTGTAAAATATATATATGTACTGGGAATTATATTTAACCTCACAGCTATATTTGTTGTTGTTTTTTTAATTTAAAAAAAAAAAAAAGAGGGAAAACTAAGATTAGTTTTTATTAATTGTATTAATAAATTGCCATTCAGATTTAAGATTTAAATTGATAATAATAACTAATTAAAGAAAGAAAAGAAAAAAAAATCATTTGTTAATTTCTAACACTGATTAGGTATAATTAAGCTTTTTTTTTTTTTTTAATTGCCTAGGTATTGTTAGCTAAATGAAAAGATTTAAAAATTTTAATTTAAAAAAAAACTTTTGTAATTGGTCCAGATAAGAGAGATTTTTCTATAAAAGGCTTAACCGGGCTATTGTAATATTGCTGCACAAACTTTGAGAAAACGATCCCTGCACAGACTCTGGAAGAAAGATTCCTGCAAAAAGTTTGAGAGAACGATCTCTGCACAAACTCGCAAACTCTGAGAGAATTATTCTCCGTACATATTCTGAGAGAAAGCTGATCCTACAAATATCCTGCACAGATCATGGAAGAAAGAATTATTATCTTTTGAAAGACTATTGTAAGAAATTTGCTAATACTGGTTTGTTGAGATTCTACTTAAAATGAACACCAAACTTACCACAAGAATATTTTCCCATATCATGGTTTGCTAAGATTTTCACTGTGTCTCCATTAACTGTCTATAATGCTGTAAAAATCAACTAGCAAAAAACCCCTAACTGATTTGCCCAAGCCTGCCATCAAGGAATCCAGATAAAGGGACCATGGTCAATAAGCCTAGTGCACTAGCTTTAAATAAATTATGATATCTTTTGTTCTATTATTTAAATAATTTTATTGTCTAATTTTCTTTTATATACATGTATTTCAAGTTTTGTTGTTGTTGTTGTTTTGTGTAATTCGTTTTCTGTGCATTTGATATTTTTCTCTTAACTGAGTGCTAGTTTCAAACCTGTATTGTAAGTTTCATTCAAGTCTTAGTTAGTAAAGTGGTATAGTCTTAATTGTAATCTCACATTCCTTTTTGTTGTATAGAGCAGTCTGGATATTACATATTATTTTAATTAGCTTCTGGCTTGCGCCCTATTTTATTATTAATTTGACTTATGTCGAGAAACTATAATTATTTGTAATATACTATTACGAAATATAATAAATAGCATTTGGTTTCATTCCTTCGAACTTCCACTTGGTTTATTAGGGGCACTATGATTGTTTTAACTCTCTCAATAGGTAGATCATGAGCTCCTAGCCTGTCTTACTCAGAGGGAGGTCAACTGATTGAAAGTAATTACTTTCAATGCCCTTGTTTTTGTTTCTTAAAGTTAATGTTTCAGAAGTTATTTTCGCATTACTCCTGTTTCAGCATAAACTCTAAGAAATTTCCAATATAAAGATTCATTCTTTTCATAACTATTGGTCATAAACAGAAAGCTAATCCCCTTTAGTTATGAGAGATCACTGAATACTTATTAGTACTTTTTGCTACTGTCAGTATTTTTGCACTCTTTCCGATGTAATTATATTACACACAGGAAATCACTCTCTAAGCCACATTAAAATATTTTTGTTTTGACAAATATATGAGTAGTAATTTTAAGTTGATTTTCAAGTTTGTTCTCCAGATTTATGTTTATTTAGTCATCTTACTAATAAATCATTTATTCATTTTACTTAATTAATTTTGTTTTCTCTTGCTACCTTCCCAACTATTGAAACAAAACATGAGATCTCATTTGCTTAATTGAGCTAAACTTGTGCATCCATGTTCGTATACCCTGTTCATGCTTAAAATAAATGTCTAGTGATGTGATACACTGTGACTTCTCCTTAAATGGAGTCAGGAATCTCTCAACAACTATGCCCAGAGAAACCTGTTAGCCACTTTACATTCCCTTTCCATTCACCACCCTACATTTTCCCATAATCTGCTCCATCCCATTTCCACAGCATAAACTTTGTCAACTCTATGGCCTTTATGTCTAAATCCCCCTTATCTTTTCCCAAACCCAGCATAGAAACCAATAACCCACTTTCTATATAATCACTTCATTCGTATTTATTCTTCCATAACTTCATTATTTGAAACTTTCTGCTTTCAAGCATTTACATTCAATTAACAAATGCCTAATATTTTCTATGCCTTCCTTACCCAATTTGCGGACTAATTCACCCATATTTTTCCATTTACATGTATATTCTCTTGTTGGTAAAGATTTTTGGACTAGTGGCGCCCTGGTGGCTAGTATATGTGAGAGACAAGTCTCTTTGTCCGGTACATTATCAATTAATACATAAGTTAGATGTAATACCCATATAATATACCATATCTGTGATATATTTATAGATTATACAAATAAATAAATTAAGAGAAAATTCCTACAGTTTTAATTTAAATATTAATGATAAAGGTAATTAGCATGTCTGAATCATCAAACAATGCAGATAGTAATATAATAAAATATGTAAATTAGTGTACAATTTTTTAATATATAATTTATAATTTAGACAATCCAATATAAAGAAATAATTTGTATTAGTATTAGATAAATAAAGCTGGTGGAGTAGAGAATCATAAACTCAATATTTCACTCAACACACAAACATTTGAAAATATATAATAAGGAGTAGGGGAATATAATCACACAAATGCTTTTTATAAAACACAAATCAGAATACCTAAATATTTATGAATGATGATGATGAGAAAATAAGCCTATACTAAAGTGGGCAGAGCAAAACTGGCTCAGTGCTACACATACATAAATGTCTCATAGGTATCTACCACTAACATAAGGAAATGCCTAACTAATAATATCCAAGTAAAATGAGAAATCTCTAACATAGTTGCCATAATAAATATGTGATTATAAGCAGAAATACCAATAATGAAAAGAATGCATTGAGGTAACAGCATCAGTAGACGGTCATTCAACTAGAGAATACACACAACTATCAAAAAAGGCAATGAATAAAAAGTTTTTTAAAAAATCAAAATTGTTATTCATGTAGTTAAAAAATAAAAAAGAAAATGCACCCTCACACCGTCCAATTTTATCATATTTAATTATAATTCAATTAATTATAAATTAATATTTTAAAATGAAAAAGATAAAAAATATAATAATATATGTTATTTTTCAAATTGTATTAAATTGTTATCCACTTTGTTATAATAAAATTTACTAAAACACAAATAAATTTGTTTTGAAAGGAATGTCAATTACATCATGTTGTAAAAATCCTATTTATATTTCATTTGCACCTAAAATTATTGTTGTGTTGTTTTTTCAGACTAGTGATTTTTAAAACAACTGAAGCCACATTATTTAATTTAAGTCACAAAGTATGTAATTACAAATTATTGCTTTTTATTATAATAGTAGATATTGTGATTATTTATTAAGCACATAAATACTTTACAGAAAGACTTTTAACTTTAATCATAAGCGTCTGTGAATGTTTATAATAATCAAATGATTTTTTTTTTTTATTTGATTATAGAGGGGCATCTCAAACCTCATTATCTTGTGTAGAGGTTTGAGAGTCCATCTATAGTCAAAAATGAAACAATATCATTTGACTATTATAAATATTCAAGGCACATCTGGTAATGGTTAAAACCTTTCTCTAAAGTAGTAGATATTCTAAAAAGATGCAACATTCATTCAATTTGCTTTATTCCAGAGTTATTTATTGTAATCTTAATTAATAGTCATGTTAGAAAGTAGTGTTATACTCAAATTCCCACAATAGTTTCATTTAAATGAATATTTTAAACCAAACATTTTAAATGTGATTGTACAAAGATTATAGCATTATTAAGATACATCATTATAGCAGCGAAAGTTAAATGAAGAAAATCAGATTTGTTTTCATTCATTCAGTACGCATTTTTATTTTTTTTAACAATCTGAACTAATAATCAGAGACTCAAAACCACATTAAAATTTTGAACCTGAGCTAGTTTGCTTATATAGCTATACAAATATAAAGCTATATTTTAATGATCTTGTTATATACTAATTATGAGAATTTTTGATTATTTAGCAAGAAAGTGCAATATTAATTACTTTTATTGAGATAATATGGCTGAAGATAAAATACAGTGAACCTCTGCAATTAAGAGAAACTGTTGAAGTCTTTCAAAAGGAAAATTTGCTATCACAAGACATAACATAAATAACGTGCAATGTATGTGGCTAGTTACTTGTGTTTTTCAAATCGATTATGTTCTTATCTTTATCAGGAGTTAAAGGGTATAATACTCATTTATGACTAGCGCATGATGATAATAATTATAATACGTATGAGATTTAACAATATTCTTAATATTAGAATTTTTAAACTTTCTGAAGCACCAGTTGCTAAAACAGTCAAATCGAATTTGAGCAACAAACTGACAACTAGAATATAATACTTTTATTCAATTGAATATATTAGAATTTACTCTTCTCTCTTTTCTTGTTTTCTTTAATTAAGAATTGGCTTAAAAATCTTTACTTTTTTATAAGGTAATGTTAAAACCACATTATTAGTTTACGTATATGTAGTAAATGTTTATAATCAATAGATCATTCATATTTTAAACATACTACAAAAATAATAATTAAAAAAGACATGTTCATAACCCCTAAAATGCATTAAATTGATCAGGTCTATTAGTTAGGCCAAGTCTTTGGGTCAGAGCCATTAACAATTTTATCCCATTGTCTATAATGCATTACGTGAAATTTCATTGACTATAATAAAATCTAGATGCATAAATAGAAAGTAGTCTTACATTGGTGGTCGAGCGGTCAGCGCGACTGCCTGGCAGTTGCCCGTGTTGCGGGTTCGCGTCCCGGCCGATGCTATGACACATAAGAAAAAAATAGAAAGTACTGAAAAATTAAATGAGATTGTCAAGTAGATATATATAACTAATTAAAAGATGAATACTTATACCTAAAGGAGGCAATACTTATACCTAAAGGAGGCATTACTATTCTTTCTCTTATTTTTTTTTCTTTTTCATTATCTTTTATGGTTATTATTTTCAGTAATCATGAGTCTCTAATGCCACCAATCATCTTTCTGTACAATTTTTTTTTTCTACTATTTTATTTTGTATCTTTTGGAGTTAGAATAGCCATAGCCATTTACAAATGGTTGTTAATGAACGATAATATTTTAAAATCTAAATAAATTAAATTTAAAAGTCTATATGCAACATAAGAATTTATACTCTAACAAAGAGTGATTAATAACTATTTATGAATTATTTTAAATAATTATTTGATAAGAAATAGCATTTATCAAATAAATTTGCATATTATTTGCTTGTATTTATACTGATTGTAAATATATATGTAAAAAATATGAAACAATTATTCATTTAATACTTTTGAATATATATATTATCTACATATTTTTTTCGAATCACCCATAAAAAAAAAAAAACAATTATAAATTAAGACTTCAGTTGTCCAATATTTCCTATTCCATCATGCCATCTTGGAAGGGAAATTCCTATTCTAACATTAGTTAATTCACAATTCTGAAATAAAAGTATTTTTTTTTTAAATAACTACAGATCAAACTCACCATTACACACAAAATAATAAAAAACACTGACATTTTTTATATTAAACATATTTCATATTCAAATAAATATTGTGTTAAAACTATATATAATGTTCAGATAAAATCTATTTTATGCTAT
The DNA here is from genome assembly GCA_028023455.1 of Epiperipatus broadwayi. Lineage (NCBI taxonomy): Eukaryota > Metazoa > Onychophora > Udeonychophora > Euonychophora > Peripatidae > Epiperipatus > Epiperipatus broadwayi. The sequence continues at coordinate 252,475 of JAQFVV010006421.1, read as the reverse complement.
CCATTATTATTATATCAAAGAAAAAAAGTCAATGGTACAAAAAAAAATGAATTAAATATTAGTTTTGCAATGGCAATAAAAACATGTCATCTATAAACTGGTCTACAAATAACACATACCTCTCAAAAAATGCTATCAATATTGCACTCTCTTTACAACAACTGTGCAAATAATATTAATAGTAAGAATGAAATCTGCCTCTCCCATGAAAATCATATTCAAGTCCAAAAATTTAGAAATTCTATATTCCATCAATAATATTACATGTCCAATATATTGCCCTTGCATAGATTTAATACCATTTCCAGAAAATTGAAGAATAGTCTTATAATATATACCAGGGGCCCCCAACCCTATGCCTGTGGGCACCATGGCTCCCACAGACCATTTTATGTGTGCCCGCCGCTATCCGAACATGATAAAAAATTATTTATCTGATACAAATAAATTTAATTTTTAAATTTTTTTATAAATTATTGTATTATATTGTAATCAAATTGTAGGGCATACTATACTTTTACAGTGTAAAAATATAAACATTAATTATATGTTAAAATTTTATTTTTGAAATAAATATTTTTTTGTACATTAACAATATCCAACTATAAATTTACATTGAAAAAATAAATGGTGCTTGCCACCTGGTTGAAAAAATAAATGGTGCCCACCACCTGGCTGGTATTATAGAATGTGCTCTTAAGTGCAAAAAGGTTGGGAACCCCTGATCTAGCCATTGTAATTGGATATTATAAAATATCTTCAAATATAATTTTCCAGATACCATTATGTAATATTATTAAACAATCCCTTCATTGCAATGAAATCCGTTTGGCACAATAATAGTCCTATATATATATAATTAATTTATATGAAGTAGTTATGTCTCTATAATTAAATATTCTTTCTATTAACATGTTAAATGTAGCTACAACACATTGGATTATGTATTATACTTCAATTTGACCTGTTACCAAAAAACTGTCATAACTATAAAAAAATCACATTCACAAGCTGCTAAGAATTCCAGTACAATATTAGTAAAATTCTTTCATTTACTAATAAAACATTTGCATTTTTCAACATTATTTCCTATATAATATTGAATTTTAAAAATCTCACACATTTCACTTTTCAGCAAAAAAACTTTTATTATTGATTACAGTTTCGACTGTATCATGCAGTCTTCATCAGATCTACAAAATTTGAACACACATAAAAAATACAACCATTAAAATACATTATTTTATATAAAATTATTAAATTCCTAACAAACTTTTAAATTTTTTAAAAATATTTCCTAACCTTTTCAAATCATATGATATCATTAACATATTTACCATCCTATTTTATATTCTTTTAAAATCTTTTTTATCCTCTTTCTTTATAACACATACCTATACATATAACTTTAATACATATAATATTTACATTATAAAATAATTTTAATTACACTACTCCAAAAAAAATTTTTAATCACTATCAATATACTAAATTTTTTACATGTTGTATTTAAAACATTAAAAACATTCTTCAACCATTTATTGAATAACGTAGTTATCAATATACTGATAATCTAGAGACCCAAAAAGATATTGTACTTAACTAGTTTAAGTTAAAATCTCTATTATTAAACCTTTTTATGCCTTGATGCCTTATTCAAGAAGCTATCTTTAAATTTTACTAAAGAACACTTTTACAAAAATGAAACAAAGTTGGAATTCAAATATCAGATTCATGTCAGCTTTCATTTCAAATACCTGAAATTTTCTACCCAATAATAATAATATTTTCTCTCATATTATCTTGCAACATTTGTATAATATGAAAAAGCTTTCATACACAATACCTATTTTCAAGTCTTGACAAAGTAATAAATCAATTCAAATGAATCACAATTTTTCTCTTACACTTTTCTTACATTTATGTGATAATCATATCTACAGTGCTTTTTTGATTCTGAACCTCTGATAACCATTTATCTATAGCAGGAAGTAATCTATTCAAGAATGTCCTTAAAATATTACTTGCTAAAGTGATTATGCATGATGTTCTAAGATAAATGGTGCAGACCTTTCTGAATTGCACAATAGAACTGTTTTTAATATCTAATTTGCCATTTGCTCTTTGTAGTATAAAATCAACATCCACATTTAAAAACACCTTTCAATAATGACAATTCTACTCCAACAAAATTTCATTGACATTAATCACTATATTTAAACTTCTCAGATGCATTTATTATAATCTCAACTACAAAAAGTGGACTTAACTTTATCAAGCTAAGCATTTCTATTATCTAAATTAGTTGGTATGATGAGATACAACCATACTGAATTTCTTAAATGATTATAAAGCATTCTATTTTTTCAAAATATTATGCCATCATGTGACAGCAGAGCATCATTCATGTTAAAATATTAATATTAAGAATTTTAATAAAAATTGTTTATTATACATAGACATATGTTATGATAGAGATTGAAATATTTCATGTTAAATAACATTTTATATTAGTGATTTTGTGTTAAAAATATTTCACCTGAATTTCAACTATTTATTCTGAAGTGAATAGCAGTAATTTTTAATGATTCTAACATAACATTTTATTTTTAATTTTATTTTTTTAAATTACAGTAATTATATCATTTTTTTAATTAATATTTGTAATTTAAAAGTGATAGTATTGTTCTGAAAAATTTAAAAAAAAAAAAGAATTATAAAACATCACATGACTTTCTCTACTTATTTTGAAAATATGTCTTTAAAAACAGTGATTTCTTCAAGTTTACACTAGATGGCTTCAGAATAAAGCAAACAAAATTCCTACTGCTACTGATGCAGATGAATTAAAAAAAGTTTTTATTATTATATTTCTTAATTGCAAGCTAAACTTTAATGTAGTAGCCTAAAGACATTTTTAAGATTTGCAATCTGGGCTATATTTTAATTATTATAGCATATTGATTAACAATGGTCAGAATAATCATCATATGAAGGGGGTTTTTTAATACAAAAGAACCATAATATAGATGGATTGACATAAATCAACAGTATTTCACTTAATTCAGTGTGGAAAATGGAAGTTTATTCCAAACTTTATTTGCAATCAATATTATAAAAAAAGATTTAAAATCTTATTTTTCTTTTGAGATTTTTATATTTTAAATATTGAAATAAATTTAATATATTCAATAAATCAAATTTTAATTTATATTAAATTAAATGACTTTTTATAAAACCAAAAATTTTTATTAAATGTATTCTGTACATGTGAATAAGTTGCTGATTTTTTCTTTTCGAAATTTGCCTCTAAATTCCATACATGCAAGAAATCATTATTAAGAAACGTGTGAATAATCTAAATTCCTAGAGATAAACATATATAATTTTTTATATAAACAAATATAATTAACTATGTTTATGGAAGATTAAAAACAAGCAAATAATTAAAAGAATGCTTAGATTAAGTTCTATATTTTCTATTAAAATCTTGGCTAATAAATGAATGTTTGCATTTGAAAAATAAACAAAAAATTAAACAACAACTCAAAAAAAAAAATGTATATTAACTTTAAAAAAAATTAAAACATTTATTAATTAATAACAATACAAAGAAAAGCTAACTCTGTATTTGTAAAACACCTAGACAGTGATAATTTCAAGTTTGTTCAAGTTTGTACTTATCATCAAGTGAAATGCTGTTTTCAATTAATTTATATATGTTAAACTGTGTGTACATTTCATCAATCAAGTCAATCATTCAGATAAATAATAATCACAATTTATAGGAATTTTTTATTCATATCAACTACTTAAAATATTCTATAAATAATAACATATGTTAGTTGTTTGAAAAATAATGGGAATTTCATGTGTGTGACAGGTTGAGTTTCATTTAATTTGATCAGCTGATTCTTTTTTTTTTAGAACACCATTCTTTCAATGTGTTAAGCTGTCACTAAACATTAATTGATTTATTAACACTCTAATATTCAGAGTTACATTATAAAATACTGAAGACTCTCATACTATTACAATAAACAGAAAGATAATAGACTCTTCTGTTTGCAGTTTATAGATCCTCTTTTTCCTAAGATTGAAAACCTCATTCCCAGCCTTTATCTTCTGCACTTGGGATTGCAGGTAGCTGTTACAGCTTTCATTGATGATATTATAATATTTCAAAACCGCTATAATACCCAAGTTGTGATGAATATCTTAGAAAATTTTTAGGCTGAAACCGGCTCAGTTATTCAACCAATAAAGTCTGCAGCCTGGCAGTTAGCTACTGGTAAAAAAATGCCATCTAACTTTATGGCTCTCCCGTCAGCTTTCTTGGGCATACCATTATATATGTCCAAGACAAAGAGGAACTTTTACTTAAATAAATTAATTATTACAAAAATTGATGATAAAATAAGTACATTTTCTTCACTTAAATTATATGAAATTACAAGAGCGTCAATTTTTAATTCCATTGTTTTAGGGATTTTGGCATACTATGCACCTTGGGTATCGCTACATAACAAAACAATACTCAGAATAAACCAGATTGCAAAGAAATATGTCTGGGGTAGAACTTCAAGATGCATCCCAATATCAACCTTGCAAATGCCAATAGAAAATGGAGGTCTTGACCTGATTGATCCAGGGTTATATATATATCTTACTTCAAGGCAAGTACATTTATTATCTTATTTAAAAGTCAATTTCTTGGACCTTTTGTTGATCGTGCTAACTCGTATAATAAAATTGGATGTAAGGAAAGATCTTTTATAACCAACCTGTTCATTGCCTATAGGGATCTCCAGGATGATTTGAATGTGCTCAGTTTGGAAGGTATTAAATATAAAAACTTAATGAATCATTTTAAAAATCATGACAATGCATGGTTGGACATATCAAAAAAAAAATGTGTTGAAAAAGTTCCACTCTATATATGCACCCCAATCTTACTTGAAATTTGTTTTCAAACTGATGAATGGCTTGTTTCCAACAGCTAAAGTTCTAAATGAAAGGCTACATATGAACTTGAATCTGATCTGTCTACTACACAAATCTGGTCATGAAACTTTTCAACATCGATTCAAAGAATGTTCAGCATTTGGACAGATATGAGCTAGAGTGTTCCACAGACTAATCATCAACTTAAAACTTCTATTTAGTCAATACTTGAGAAATTTAACCCCATAATGCAATGGTAACTGTGCATACCCTTAAGACAATATGGTATATAAAATGTACTATTGATATTCGATAACAAGAAATTCAACTGGCTGAGAAAACTCTATAGTGACTGAGAAACTTATTTCAATCAATGTCAGAGATACTTGCCTAGGAAGATGATAACTCAAATCTGTAGTGGTCCCAGAATAACTCTATGTGAGATTATAAGATAAACATTTGTTTTGAGTAAAAGTTAGAATTCTACTGGGTGGCTTATTCCTTAGGCTAATCAAAGATTTTGTTACATGCTTCACCCTTTTGAGTTGCATTTGCTTGATGTCTTAAGAGTCTTCTTCTATTACATTGTTACAGGTCAACCTCTTTGAGTTGGAGTTAACTGTTTAATGGCTTGTGTTTTTGGTTATCATTTGTTTAACTACTTCTATAAATTGTAAATATCTTTATGAACTATTGTATTCTTTCTTTTTACTTATATTTTTTTATATGCATTGATAAAATTATAAATAATTAAATAAATCCACCATTCTTAATTACTGTTATAATGTTTATTTTATGATACCTCATCAATCTAACAGTTTTGTCTACCAGAAATCTTTTTCAGAACTAAAATATATAAATACATGAATACATAAAAAAATATTTGTCAAAATTTTATGGCAAACAATATCTTTTAGCTCTGAAGAAGACTGCTTGTCAATCAAAATTGTTACATTGCTAAAGTTTAATAAAATAAGCATTGTAACAGTAATAAAGAAAAGTGGATTTGCTTAATTTAAATGTTCCTTTCAGTAATCTATAAGATCATTAAATAAAATTACATATATAAAAGTATATGCAATCAATCACTCTTTAAAATAAAGCAAGTGAAATCTGTTTGATACAAATAAGAATCAAATCAATTCTGAGTTCTGGTTGGGACTTGTATAAATGATGAAGAAACTTTTCTTGAAACGAATCATGTGAGCTTTGTTTTGTCATAGTTTATAATTTATAATTTGATAATTATATAATATATTGCATCTTAGTTAAATAATGTGCTGCTATACAGTACTTAAATACCATTCATCATCATCATTATTATTACCTTTTGATTTGTGCAGAAATAAACAAAAAGAAGCTATTGTCAAATGGTTCAAATTTCTGTCATATTTTTTATCTCATCCAATGAACTTTCAAGATTTTAAAATTCTTTATAAAATGTTCTTCGCTGACATTTTAACTCCACATTTACATTACCATTCATAGGGAACACAATCTAAAAAATTTCACGATTCTTATTCCTCATAGTACATGGCCCAGTTACTGCCATTCTTAACAACCAAAATGTAGGTAATTAAATTTTTGCATAATTTTCATCCATAATTCATTTGATATTTCTCTCAAATTATCACATAAACAAATTGCCATCAACATATCATTAACAAATGATTGTAGTTTCAGAATAAGCTGATATATTATTTCTAAATGTCATATCAATATAACAAAATGTATTTCATATTCTCTCAAATTTTTTATTTGCCACATAAGATAGAATATTCTTCTAACCTTATTTGTTTTGTTGCAAATGTCATCTAGTGTATTTCCGTATCTAAAGAGCAGAATCATTTCAAAAATATTTTCTGTACAACACATACACACATATATAATTATTAAATAAGTGGGTTTTTTTTTTAATAAAATGTTGTTTTTTTAATAATTACATATTTAAAAATATATATGGTTTATTAATGTAGGCCATTAAAAATAACATTTTCTGCTCTGGGACTTATAATTCAAACCTTTACAAGTAATAACCCTATTTAAAAATTTGCTTGTTAAATAAATTAGTTCATTTTCAGCACTCTCAATGAATATAAGTATATTTAAAAGTAATTTCTAAGAATGGGTAGCCACCCCTTTCTTTAAAGAAAATAGAGTGCTTTAATTCTCAGAGATTATGTGAAAAAGTAGTTGTTTTACATATAAATTACACTTTTTTTTTTGTCAAGCATTGTTAGCTGAGAGGTCATCGCAGTAGCCTTGCAAACAAGTAGTTGGTTGCAGACAGTTGTGGGTTCGCATCCCTGCCTATGCTATGACATATGAAAAAAAAAATTACACGTATTTATTATAATAGTTCACTTTATATATTTACATTTAATTGACTTGGACATTACCTGACAATATTTCCAGGAAATAGACTGCATATGTTCTTTATTTATATATATTTTTCATATGTCATAGCATCGGCTGGGACGTGACCCCACAACTGTCTGCAACCAACTACTTGCTTGCAAGGCAGCTGCGATATTTATATTTTTAAATAAGATTTGAAAATAAAATAGTTTGGTCATCAGAGAATCCATGTTAGACTTCAGGCAGTTGGTGTTCTTTTTCTCTCTTTTCTATTCATCCTAATGACACTTCAATGAAGCTTGAATAAAACAAAAATCCAGAAGGATTAATTTCAAAAAAATCAGACTAGATTTGCTTTTAATCTTTTGCTTCTTATACCTTTGATGACCTTATATTTAAAAAACTTTTTATGACCTCAATTTTATTTTAATTACCCATATTTTCAAAAAAACTATAATTAATTGACTGCTTGCCTTTTCCTCATGTTTTTTCAATCTCTTATCACAAAATGTACATTTAAATTTAAAGATAGACCTATTCTTCTAATTACCTTATTTTTAATCTAATTATTTAAATCAAAATATAGATTATTTAATTAAACTTTTAAATTATTTCTTTTAGCACTATAATATACTTGAGTTGCTTTGCAATACTTTCCTGACAACTTAATTTTAGACATACAACTTTTAATCCCTAATAATAAAAGCAAACAGTTTTAATCTCGATTGTATAATTTATTAATTTCTCTTAAATTTTAAAGACTTTCAACAACTTCTTATATTATTTACAATTATTTTAAAATATGATTTATTCTAAAATATATTTTACAAATTATCATTGTCTTTAAATCATTATTTAACAGCACACACCTTTTTTTTCTTTCGAAATATATAACTTATAAAATCTAATGTTCTTTTCCACTAAATCCAATCAAAAAATATATACTCTCTTTTCTTTCCAAAAACTATTTCTTCCATCACCATATATATCTAATGAAGGATATAAATAGGAAATATGGAAAGGAATGCTATTTATTGTTGAAACCAGTATATAAAGGGAAATGTAATTTAGGTAATGTGATCAAAGAAAACAAGAAATAGAAATGTTGAAAATATGAATGGTATTTATAGAATTGAGTGTTTAGATTGTAAAAAAGATAGTAGGAATGTGTCATATATAGGTACAACAAAGAATAAATTAGGAACAAGGTTGAAACAATATTTAAATGATAATATAGGGTATATGAGCACAGACTTTCAGATGACCCATCACTCTCCACTCTATCTAGCACATATGTGCTTGAGTGTATCAGTGTTATTAGATAGGGTGGAGAGTGATGGGTCATCTGAAAGTCTGTGCTCATATACCCTATATTACATATATAGACACAGGTATATAATAAGCCTGTGTTTCAGTTATTTAAATGATAGAAATTAAAATATTAACATGCAAAGTAAGGAATTTGGATATATAGATTTTAAGATAAGAATGTTGGCAAAAATAAGATTATATAGAGAGAGAATGGTAAAGGAGAATTTATATATAAAAAGAAACAAATTTGTTCTGAATAGAATAAATTATGTAAATGATATATATGAAGTAAAGAATAAATTTGTAGGTAAAGGTATTGTTTTAAAGTAATTATTTAAGAAGTATGGAAAGGAAAGGGAAAAAAATATTTGTAGTTTGCTTTAAAAATATATATATAGGTAAAAAAAAGGAAAAAGTTTGGGGGAAAAAGAAGCAAATAAGTGTAGTGTATATGTAAAAAAAGATGTATTGATAATTGAAAGGAAAATGTTATTGTTTTTTATGATAGGGATAGATGCATTTTCTATAATTTTAATTTATTTTTAACTGTTTTGATAATTATAAAGATGTAAATATATATATTTGTAGATCCTTGAAAATGATTACAAATAAGATGGTTGAAGCGTTGGATGTAGTAATCAAGTAAATGTATATATGTGGTGATGGAAGAAATAGTTTTGAAAAGAAAAAATGAGAGTATATATATTTTTTGATTGGATGTAGTGAAAAAGACCATTATAATTTATTCTAAAATTTGAATATTACCTAATATTTATTACTTTTAATATTTTATTTTAAGATATTACTTTTATTTTATATAATTGTTTTTAAAACTTTTGTACTGCTATATTTAATAGCTATCCTCACAATACTAAGAACCAGCTCACTGCCATGACATATTAGACCTGCTGTGACATTTCACATATGTATCAGTCCACCAGTAACTTTCTAATCTTGCTGATCTCATCCAATAACATGTACATGAGAACTCCTGACAATCTTTGATAAATTATTAAAAATGGACTCCATATACATGTTATTTCACAATATTTTTGCAAGGTTAGAAAGTTATCATTAGCCTGATACATATATGAAATGTCATAGTAGCTCTGATATATAAAACTAATCTCCCTGACTAATATGTAAACCTGAAAAAGTAAATTTTTAACAAAACAAACAGTATAAATTTATATACCAAAATCATAAACACATTGTGATAATAGATAAAAACAGGTAATTAAGAGATTTTAATATGGCATTCTGCCATTACAACCCCCCCCCCCTGGAGAAAGGTGTGGCATTCTACCATCACAAACATGGGCAACAATTCCCAAATTTTACTTAAAGTAAAACATATTATGTATATTAATTAACTCTGCCAGGAAATTACAAAATGGATACTAAAGCAAAATTAACAAAAAAAAAAATACTACATAAGCAAAATCAATATATCTCATGATGAAACAATCATGTTTCTCTCTACGGAAGGCCACCAAACATTACAATTCATTTTAACTGTATCCCTCTTGATAGCTGGCAGCAATTGCCAAATTTTCATCATGATACTTACAAATCAAAATAATATACATATTAACTCTGCCAGGAAATTTCAAAATGAACAGTAAAACAAAGAAAAAATACTATATCTATTAACTATGGCAGAAAATTACAAAATGGACAGATAATAAAAAAAGGTAAACTATGTTTGCATCAGGAATTACAAAATGGAGAGGTAAATCACATGTTTATGCAAAATAACACCTGCACAGGATCTTGATCAAGAAATGTGTCCAACTAAATTTATTTTGTTGAAAAAAAAATTAATAAAGTTTTATTAAAATAGAAAAAAAAAATTAACTTTTATCAAAATGGTAGTGGACTGATTTTCTAACATTGTCCAGAATGCAGAGAAAATTGTCATCTTGTTTGTGCAGTCTCCACCACAAAAATTCTGCCAAATAGAAATCAAGGTGCCAGTGTGGTGTTCTTCAGTGTTGCTCATTACACCATTTCAAAGTCTTTCTATGTTCTGAGTATGAACACTGGTTTGGTTTCTGGGTGAACAAAGTTGTATCTAGGATTAACATAAAAATGTTCTTATCTGGCAGGTCGTAATTCCTCAGTTTTATACACTTTCTAGCAATCTGAATAAATTGTCAAACTCTTTTCCACATTTTGTTTTATCATTTCCATTAGAATTGCTGTTGTTCTATCCTCAATTACCATGATGAAACAGTCATTGGTCTCCCTGCAAAAGTCCTCAAACATCCTCTGTTCTGGAAATATTCATCCAGCTTGATTTTTCTATTTGCTGAAAAGGCTCTCATCTATTTCAATGACTTTGTTAGATCTTCCAATTTTACATTTATCTTTGACTAACATCACAGCAGACAAACTTCTCACACAATTTTATCTGTTATATCCAGCTATGCTTTTCATCATTCAATTGATATTAAATTTTTGCTACAAGCTATAGCACTGTCAGAACTGTAATTCAGGAACTCGAATCATGTTTCTTTCTGAAGGCCTATTTTAGTATTACAACCTCAAAAAATGCCATTGTTTCTCTGAAGTGTGTATATATAAAGGACCATATCATAGCCATTCAGGCATATTTTTCCAGACAGCAGGAGCCTTTTTTTAAAAGTAGTGAACTCCATCTACCTCAATAGCAGGTACATCCCAAATTTTGAGTATTTTCTATTGTAACAAAAAGAAAGTTCCAATGAAATCTGGACAATAACTAATGACACTTTAGAGACACTTATCCCGACCAAATCTGGGGCAATAAAGAATGTATATAATAAGTAAAAAATGATCAAAACTAAAAATTTATCACTTAAGTTTATCAGAAGTGAGATGTCATAGCAGGTCTAATATCTAATTATCAACATTATTCATTTTTATATGTAATTTATTTTATTAATTTTGAAAAATGTTCTCATTAACATGCATATTTGAAAAATAGAAACATACTGATAACAATGCATTATCAACCCAAAAAGTTGTTTTGCAATTTAAAAAAACTGTGTTCTCTGTTACTTGAGAGTTTATATGGGATTTGTATATAAACATAGAAGATTGAGCATAAAACTTAAGTGACCTAACTCTTAGCTCTTGAGTTCATTATCTAAATTGCATGATGAGTATTCTATAATAATAATAATAATAATAATAATAATAATAATAATAATAATAATAATAATAATAATAATAATAATAATAATAATAATAATAATAATAATAATAATAATAATAATAATAATAATAATAATAATAATAATAATAATAATAATAATAATAATAATAATAATAATAATAATAATAATAATAATAATAATAATAATAATAATAATAATAATAATAATAATAATAATAATAATAATAATAATAATAATAATAATAATAATAATAATAATAATAATAATAATAATAATAATAATAATAATAATAATAATAATAATAATAATAATAATAATAATAATAATAATAATAATAATAATAATAATAATAATAATAATAATAATAATAATAATAATAATAATAATAATAATAATAATAATAATAATAATAATAATAATAATAATAATAATAATAATAATAATAATAATAATAATAATAATAATAATAATAATAATAATAATAATAATAATAATAATAATAATAATAATAATAATAATAATAATAATAATAATAATAATAATAATAATAATAATAATAATAATAATAATAATAATAATAATAATAATAATAATAATAATAATAATAATAATAATAAACAAATGGGTTTTTTTTTTACTCAGGAATTCATAAAAAGTGTGAGCATCAGAAATGATATAACTGGGCCATGATTCATAAACTTCGATCTCTGGAATCTACTACTGCATCACATTATTTTATGATAAAAGAAATACATATATGTATAAAACATAGCTTTAGAAATTATATTTTTAAAAAAACATAAAATATGCTTCTAACACAGATTTAAAAACATAAAATTTTAAATTCAAAATATATAAATACAAAGTATATTAGGGAAAAACTATTGAATAAAAGTTTTATAGCAAATACACATGTGTGAACTCAAATATAATAAATAAAAAGCAATAAAAATAAACTTATTAAATTTTAAATAAAAGGAGTGAAAACAATTAAAAAAAAAATCAATAAAAATTATCACCAATGTTGATAACAAAAAATTAGCATTTGTAAAGAAAAATAATTATTAATCATTGATGATGAGATGTCTCACTTGCAATGCCAAACTATCCCCTTGGCACAATTATTCGACCACCTGCATATATTATAACATCTAATGATTCTTTATATATTAAAATCCAGAGAAATAAATAATTTCAAAATTCAAAAAATAAAATTACAAAAAGATTGATTTATCTAAATACTTGCAAAAATTTTTAGCAAAGTATTAAATCAAATCTTTAGCAACTAAATACTACAGCATGAAAATGATATAAATATCTATATATAAACAGTCCGATCTTGCAACTTTTAATTACAGTACTATGCTTTTTACTCATAAAATCTTTCCATCTGTGTTAATGGATTGCAGTGATTATTAGGCAAATCTATTGCCTCAATCAATTCAAAATTCCTTAAATAATAAATATTTCATGTTACAATCAATGAAAACTAATTTAAACTTACTTTACAATACATATGTTTTTAGCACATGTGCATGTAAAACTAAATCAATTACTCTCTAGTGGCAAAATAATAATTATTATTATTATTATTATTATTATTATTATTATTATTATTATTATTATTATTATTATTATTATTATTATTATTATTATTATGTTTCAAAAGGCCTTTATTGTCTCAAAAGAATTACAAATTTTGCATTTACATAGTTCGTCTACATATAATATCCTGGATTGTCCATTATCATTTGAACACCATTAGCAAATCAATTACTTATAACAGAAAGGAAAAAATTGTTGCTAAATTGTCCTTGTTGCTAATTTGACATGCATATCCTTCTAAGTATTTTTATAATGTTTAATTTCTTCAATTCACTATAACATAGATCTAATCTTAAGTAATGACCAGGTTGCTGCATAAATGTCAGGTCTGGCCAGTCTCATCCCTTTTCTGTATTATTTCAAGTTTATTTGAAAAAGTAACTGGATGTCTCCTGGAATTGTTACCAATTAGAAAAGTGCATCTAGTACACCAGTATGCATATAGCACAAAGGTTGCTGCCCTGACACTTGGTGTTAATCCTTCTCTAAATGCAGAAATTAATTGATGCATTGTTACATTAGACCTCCTGTAACTGCTAGTTATGAGATTTTTTATGTGCCTAAGTCCCTCACAGTGATATAGCAGATGCGATAGGGTTTCCTCAGCTCAATGGCATAACCCACAAAAGGGATCAATTGACGTATACAGTCTTTTATGGCAAAGAAAATATGTGGTAGGTAATGCAGATAGATTAAGTTTTATTAGAAAATTGAAAAACTTTGGTTCTAAGGCCCATCGTTTATACCTTTTAACCAATTGCTTATTATTAATTCCCAGTATTGGTTCTAAAGCAATTGTGTTATTATCTTCATGCATTAATTTCCCAGTATTTGTATTTATTAATAAATTGCTCTGGGATTTTTGATTCTGTTTTACAAAGATGTATTAATTGTTCAAAATATGATAATTTTTTTGGTGGTGGTTTATCAGTTGGAATGACCTCTATGAGCTGCTTAATTTTTGGAAATTGTTTAACAATATCAATTATATTGTTCCTCATTCTCTGTTTTGCAAAAATACCAATATCATGTAAGCCCAAACCATTTTTATTCAATGGCTGACATAGATAACAACTCTTTGTTGTATTGGAAGTAAACCACTAAACATCACATGATCACCATTTCTTATGCTTGCACTGAGAGTACCTAATGTATAGAGAGTTTTGCCTGTTTGTATTGGAAGTATGTTGTTGTTATGCAGAATATTAATAGTTACATTATACTATCAATAGGAAAAGTTGTTCTGGTTAGTAAGCTATTATCATCATTTTCCTGACTAAATATAAATAATCTGTTAAGAGTTTGATGTTCTCCAAATAAATCTCATACAGAATTAGAAACTTTTCTTTACAAGAAGGCATGGTTTACTGCAGCTATAAAGTAACAGTTTCTGGAGGTCAAGGTCTACAGATTGTCATTCCAGCTATGTACACTTCAGGTGCTTCAACTTTTTATGAACTCCTGACCAATAAAGCATTCTTTTTATTATTTTATTCATAATTTAAATTATTCACATGATATTTAATTGCAATATACACAAATTTCAAACAGTTTTTAATGCATATTACATTAATAAAGATACTAAAAAGTATTCTCATCCAAAATCTACATTTAGTATTTCCTCTCCCCATATTTATAATTTTCATACCCACAGATCCAACTATCTATGATTGAAAAAATAAATTATTTATTGTATTAATAATTTCTAATATATATTGTGCTAGCAATATTTTAGTTAATCAGGGACCAACAATCTTTAGTGAATACATTCCTCATTCTTAAGATCATAACTCAGTTGCATCTGATTTTGACAGCAGTCCATCAGTGACTAATAATTTTTAATGCTTGCATTTATTATATTATTAATATCTTAACATAGTTTATGTCATTATATTTTTTGTTCACAGTGCATTCACAATAGACACTTATAATTGCAGTTTGTAGTGTTATAATTGACTATTTATTAGTCTACATTCAGAATAGACTATATTCACCTGGTTAAAAAAGTTTATTTAAATTTCTTTGTATTAATAATTTCAATCTCGGTGGTCAAGTTGCAATCTTTAGTGTTTATATAAGTATATTGGACTATTAATAAAGGTGAGATTTCACCTTTGTTATTAAAAGGAGATTGCTTTAACAGCAGTGTGAAATTGTTGATTGTTATTGATACTGGGATTGACTAAATGTTGAATTTTTTTTTTTTTATATGTCAAAGCATTGACCTGGAAATGAATCCAAGCCGGCTGCTTGGAAGGCAGCTATGCTAACCACTAGGCCACCAATGCTTGATCAAATGTTGACTGTTTTTTAATGATTACTTACATATATGTCCAATTTATTCAAATCACTTTGAACATTTTTTAGCAAAAACCTTTTATTGTACATATATACACATACATCTAGTCTTCTTCAGAGCTATGATATAATGAACAAAATAAAATACATAACTACATAAAGAAACAATAAAAAACTAAAAACATAAAATATATAACAAAATCTAATAAAACTGAAATAAATATAATTAAATCCAAATAAAAAAATCCAGTTAATATAAAATAAAATATATAATATAAACAGGATATAAATATAAATTGCACATGTATATTCCTAACTATATAGATATTCAAAAACAACTATTAATCTAAATATATATATTGTATATTTTATTTTATATTAACTGGATTATTTTATTTGAATTTAACTATATTTATTTCAGTTTTATTAGATTTTGTTATATATTTTATGTTGTTTTTAGTTTTTTTATTGTTTACATTTTTATATAGGTTTTTATGGTATTATTTATATAGTTATGTATTTTATTTTATTTTGTTCATTATATCATAGCTCTGATGAAGACTGCAAGACAGTTGAAATATAGGTGTATCTGTATATATGTACAATAAAAGGTTTTTGCTAAAAAGTGTTGGAAGTGATTTAGATAAATTGGATTTATATAAGATATAGCAAAAATAAAGAAAAAGGTTACATATACATTTTCAACATTTACATATTTACAAACACACACATCCACATATATGTGTATATGTTTAAAATTCAGATTATAATATGGTTCACTACTATGCATGAAATTCAGAATTTATTTTTTAAGTTGGATAAATCAAAGATCATTAGTTTATATAAACTGAGAAATGTTTTTAATTGACAACTACCAAAAATTCTAGTTTTGTTTTTTTTTTGGAAATTTGGAAGCCTTATCAAAATAAGCGGGGGGGGGGGGATAGGCAATGAGAAAAAATAAAATGAAAGAAAAAATTCAACTGAGGAAACATTAGTGATAATTATTACAAATTGGAAATCATGGGTTTTTCTAGTCAAATTTATTTTGCAATCTATTCAATAAATCATTTTAAATTTCTAGAATAAAACTATAAGTTTTTATTTAAAATGTCTTAATTCAATGTGAGAAATTCCAAACTTTTTAACTTTTAAGTGCCATATAAGCATATTAACAATTTTAAGTTTCCTGTTAAGTAATGAACCAAAACTGTTTTTCACAAAGACCAAAAATAGTAACTCAAAAAATGGCATAAAATATGCTGCCTACATGTGACTAGCTTAGAATTAATTATTGTATTTGAAAATTTTTAAAAACTGTTTAATTAGATATATTTTTAAAAAGCATTTGTCTTTTATATATAAAAACTTGTGTTCCTAAGAAAAATCTCTTAAAGTGGTGGTTATCATCTAGTTCTCATGTCCCCATACAAATATTATATATTTATATATAATTAAATATAAATATTGGAATCCACAACACATAAACCATTTTAACAATTCATAATAAATTAGTTTTATTCAAAAAATGACAGTTTTTATATCAATAATTTTATCCATTTAAAATAAATGAAAATTTCATTAATAAATTAACTTATCTAAAGAAAAATAACAATTGTGGATCAAAAATAAAGATTATCAATTTAAAATCAAATACAAATGAAACAAACTGTTACATTATGAATGAATGAATCAATCAATATTTTTAACAATTATAGATTGAAGAGTTAAAAAACAATATGTGCAATATATAAAAGACACGTATAATGATTCAAGACCTAATGGTATGATGCTTAGAGTATTTATCAATACAGGTTATTAGCGATGTAAATAAGTTTTTAGATGTTCCAATTTAAACAAATGACTGCCTAATTTCCAACATCAAAAACATAGCAAATTGAGTGAGTAATTTCTTCTCCACTGTTTTTTATGATAAGAATAGAGGAGAACTCTTTGTCTGGCAACAGAATGTTTAAAAACTGTTTACTCTTTTATCATATAATGATTAGTTCATTTTTTACTTTTGCAATACTTATAACTCTGGTTCAAAAGTCTTGAATAAAAGCAGATTCAAAGTCAATACAACTAATCATTCAATTATTACATAAATACTAATGATTCTTAGTTGGAGACATAAGTTTTAACAACAACAAAAAATCATAAGAATTATACCATCAGGACACATGATAATTAAAGTTTGTATTTATGATTCCTCTGGCATTTCACAAATTGCAGTCTCAATAGTTATCTGTCCATTCTGATATGGGAATACTGATTTTATATATTTCAAAACTAATAATCAATACAAATAAATGTCCTGATACTATACTTCAAACCTAGAGTAGGCTTATTTTTCAGTAAAAATTTATAAAACACCAATTTTACATACATTCCTCCTGCATAAATCCTAATTTTATATACAAACCAATAGAGGTAAAAAGATTTGAAGTTGGCTATATGTAGAATATATATATTAAACAATTCAAATCAAAACAACACTCTCCATATAGATTCCTCATATATGTGGTATTTAGTTCCAAAATGCATCACAGTAATTGGAAGATAGTAATAGGTTTTAAACACACATACATATATATCATGCCCCCCCCCCCCCCCCCCAACACACATACATATATATATGGTATAGTTATATATTGGATTATTTACATCATTTAGATGAAATATTAAATGTTTTTAGAAAAATTTAAGTTTTATTTGAATTCTTCCAAATATGTTTAATTGTCAGTAATAATCCACAGATTAGTATAAAACCATTATCAAATAACATTTTCTCCAACTTTTCTTTCTGGAATTGTTCAGCCTAGCTTACAATGCTTGCCTGTGGATTGAACCAGTAATTTGTAAATTCATGAACACTGAATTTAAAATAATATTTTAATCAATAAGTTATTCTTTCAAAGTTAATTGTCATTAGAAATTTAACACACTTTTCAATGAGGATCATCCAAACTTGACGCATTTTTCCCTCTTTAAAGTTATTGAGTGGTTTTCAATCATTATGAATTATTATACTGGATTAATTTAAAAGAGAAATAACAACAACTCTAAAATAATAGATCATGAATGTACTAATGAACATACGTTTATGTGAAAAAATACAAAAATATTGAGTAGAGAGAAAAAAGTTGAAGCTGTTCAAAAGATGATAAATAACACTATAAATTAAACTATGAAATAATCCACAATTTTTGAAAATCATTCCGAAAATGGAGAAATATTTATCTATAAACTTCTTCAAAGATAAATATATTATTTTATTATTATTTCCTTTGGTGGAATAGTCTAATTGGTTAGAGTGCCATGTTAATTTAGTATTCATGAATCTAAAAGTTATCTGCCCTATTTCTGAACTAACACTATTACTGATCAGGCCAAAATCATCAAAAGAAAAGATGAAAATAATACCACTCCAGCATTATGTTCTATATCGACCTATGGGTTTTTCCTAATAGTTTTTTTTTTTTTTTTGATAATTTTTAAAATGGCTAATAGTTAAATGTATTTAGAAAGATATAAATAATATTTGAATTTTTTAAAACATTTAGCTATTCAACTAAATGAAGGGAAAGATAAATCATCAGACAAATATATAAATATATGTACATGTTACAAAAACATGTCAAAAATCATGATCACAAATATATATATACTTTGTGTGCAATGTAAATCAAATAATTAAAAATATAACTTTTTAAAAAATTAATTTCTATATTTTTTTTAATCGTAGGTAACCATATCATAAATATGGAGACTGTGACGCATGGATGCTGTAATTTTATTATCATTTTTATCTTCTTTTTTTTTTTTAGAAAAAATGATTAATAAGTAAAAGTTATTCAAATATTGTATATTCCAATAATTTTCAATAAATAATCAAAAACAAAAAGATATTAACGATTCATAATTTTTGCATTTAAATATAATTACAACTCTACAATAGTTTATAGATTTTCCAGTATTAAGATTGCAACATTAATTCACTGTAAATCACAAGGTTAATTAGTAAAGGAAATAGTGGGTTTAAACAGTGAAGAGAATAACAACTTCATGCTCCCAAATGAGGATGCTTCAGATTGGCCTATATAAGTAGAAATTTAGGTTAAAAATAAGACAGCCATTCTTATCTTTATAAAAGTTGCTATCTTGTGTCATGGTTTGTGAGGTCCATAGTTTTGAACCTGTATATTGTTACAAAAACTAAATAGTATATATGGTGACTAAAGAAATGGCCAAATTACTAATTGTTAGAAAACCTAATTATATTTTAAATATATACATAAGATTGATGATAGTTAGTCTACTATTCTAACTATGGTAAGATAATGACCATGAAAGGTTAATGTCCAATTATTTTAAAATTATTTTAATCAGCTTTTATTTTTAAAGTAACTACTAATGTTTTTTTTTATGTGTCACAGCATCGTCCAGGACGCGAACCCACTAACCCGGGACAACTGCATGTAAGGTGGCTGTCCTGACCTCTCGACCACCATCACTTGACAAGTAACTACTAATGTTTCAGACAGGGCAAACAACTAAACACATATGTACTTAAATAAACATTAGCAATTTCAGTTGTTAAACCCAAACAATAAAACTATAAGATAACAATTACCATGTGAAAATCTCTAGAGATCTTTGATCAAGAGAATAAAGAAGTGAGCCAAATTAAATAGCAGAATATTTAATAATAATATATTGACAAATTGACTAGTTATACATGATTTTGTAAAGAGACAAAAAACATTTCTAATATTAAATTAAGGTCAAGCACTGGTGGTCGAATGGTCAGTACAGCTGCCTTACAAGCAGTTGTCCCGGGTTAGCAGGTTCGCTTCCCAGCCGATGCTATGACACATGGGAAAAAAATTAAATTAAGAGCATTGATAACTATCATAATTCCTCTGAAAGAACAGACTACAGTCCATTTGCCAACTTTGATAAAATTAGCTTAATATTTAAAATCAAGTAAATCAATATTCTCATTCAAATATATTGTATCAAAGAATAAAATAATATTGTTCAACTAAACAGAAGCACAGAATAATTACTAACAAATATAAATTAAAGGGATAATACATTAAGACAATTATAAAATAATTAATATTATATTTAAAAAAATACAATGGGCTCTTTTCAGGTTTTCATTTAATAATAGTATGTTCTACAAGTAATAATATTTGGTATCAGGCTTTTTTTATAATTTTTTTTTTTCTGCTAGCAATAAGCTTTATTGCAGTGTTTTAAAATTTTAAAATGCCTGACTGTAATTCTCTTTGTTAACTAATTTCTCGAGAAAGTTTTATTTGGTTTGTAGTTTAAACAAATGTTTTAACTTTTGTAAAATCTTGGCTGCTTTTTTTAAAGTTCACTGATAGATAATAATTCCATTTAGCTTTTGTTCATATTTAAAATGATGGGTTTTTTGATAAATGGTAGTTAACAATTATAAAGTAGCAATAATTCAAAAAGTTCTGGTCAAATATCACTTCAAAACTGTGAATAATACTGACGGCAGCTGGTATTAAGCCCACACAAGTTCACACTAAATTCAGCAAATATTAACTTTTTGCTATAGATTCTCAACTTCTAACTATCAACTGAATTATATTTATTTATATATTTTTCTTTTTATAACTTTTTATACTTATTTATTGAAAAATACAATTAATTTAAAAATTCAGAAAAATACAATTACTTGATTTAGAAATCCTGCCAACTCTGCAATTAGCTTTAAGGCATAATACTGATGAAGTGTAAAATCTATCCACTACATGAAACCACATACAATGAATCATTAAAAAATAATAAATAAAATGTGCATATTTAAATGGCATAAAATAATTTATTTTAAAAAGAAATATAACCCAAGGCAGTAAGTATAATAAATATATGGGAATAACATATTTAACAACCAAATCAGTACAGAATGAAAGATTTCTTTCATATTTTGTGTTTATTAAATAAAAATGTTTCATTTGCAAGAAAATT
The DNA here is from genome assembly GCA_028023455.1 of Epiperipatus broadwayi. NCBI lineage: Eukaryota > Metazoa > Onychophora > Udeonychophora > Euonychophora > Peripatidae > Epiperipatus > Epiperipatus broadwayi. Next base: position 230,786 of record JAQFVV010006421.1, on the reverse strand, counting down.
GGCATCAATTACTTTCATATGTTATAGTAGCTTATTTTTTACCAGGTTTAGTAAGTAATGATAATTGCCAGATGACAGTGTTTATAAATTCTTAGCCTGTGCTTTGTTATTCAAAATCCTCAGGTTAGTTTCAAGCATATGACTTTCATTAATGAGGAGCTTTGTATCTTAGAACAATGCAACAGGATCTTTAATCTAATTATCCTTACTTTCAACTACTATCATTTATCTCTATGTTATACTATCAAATTATCAGCCTAAATACAAGATAATAGTCTTGCATTGGTGGTCGAGAGGTCAGCGTGACTGCCTTGCACTTGCAGGCAGTTGCCCGGGTTGCGGGTTCACGTCCCGGTTGATGCTATGACACTTAAAAAAAAATACAAGATAATATGTCTGTATAGTCATATAGATCAGAATACTAATTTCTATATATTATGGTGTCCTTAGTTTTTAATAACTAAGAATTTTTATCTTATGGCAAGAATTTGATATAAATTAATAAAATATCACATGAATTATCATAAAACTTCAGTTAACATATTGCTGTTTAGCAGATATTTGTTCCATCTTCTTTATGCCAATTTGCTGTAATATTTAGTATGCAATGAAAGATATTAGATGACAGTGTTTGATAAATTCCTATCCTGTGTTTTGCTATCCAAAATTCTCAGATTAGTTTCAAGCTTATGGCTTTCACCAGTGAATAGCTTTGATCTTAGAACAGTGCAACTGAACGTTTAGGATCTAATGCATCTTCTCTCCAGCTACTATCATTAACCTCTATGCTATCAGGCATCTATCATTGATTTACAGTAAGATAAAAAATATACTATCACCAACAAATATGTAAGCTGAAGTCATATGATAGGTCATGTAATATTTTATTATCTTACATCAAATCCTTGATACAGGACACCATAATATATGGAAAGTGAACTGGATTCAGATGAATATGATTACACAACTATTTGGCTTACATTGAAAACATTTATATGTTTTTCAGTTTGTGCTAATAACAATAGTATAATGTAGAGGTAAATGATAGTAGCTGGAAGAAAAAAGCATTAGATCCAAAAAATCAAGTTACACTTTTCCAAGATCCAAGATTCTTTCTGATGAAAGCCTTAAGTTTGAAACTAGTCTGAGGATTTTGATAGGAAAACACAGGATAGGAATTTATCAAGCATTAACATCTAGCATCTATTATTACTTACTAAATCTTACAGTAAGTGGCATAGGGGTAAAAAAAATATGGTACTAAAACATTATATGATAGGTCATGTGATATTTTTGACTTACTTTCATATATATATAACTGTGTTTTTATAATAATTCTACTTTAGTTTAATTGATAAATATATAATTTTCACATTTTTATTTATTACATTTGCTGTCATGGATTTTATTTTTTTTTGTTAAATAATCATTATAAATAGATATAAGAAATCAAATTCCAAAAAAGTAATCCATGTATTATTTTTATTTCCCATTAAAGGCAATCCTGGCAGTAAGTGTAGTAAATAAAAACATATCAATAATATATTTAGCAATTAAACTAATACAAAATAAATACAAATCACATTTTAATAAGCACAACAATATATATTTTAAAAAAAATTGGTGGCTATTATTTTTCCATAAATAAAACATTTTATATATTTTTAGCACAAAATATGAAATAGACCTATTTACTTTATCAACATTTTGCAATAATAAAACAATGAGGATTGCCAATATCCTCTACAAGCTTTGTGATAAATGCTTAGCCAGAGCCAGCACTTAAAATATCCCTGTCAGGAACCCGTTCCCAAACCCCTGACCATGATTTCGTGTTTTGGCACTCCTCAGAGAGGTGTCAGGGTAGGTTAAGACACTAAATCTAAAAATACCAAACCAAAGCCAAGCACTTATGTAAAAGTTATCTATTGAGTGGAAAATCTGAAATTTTCAGACATCTACATGTCTTCAAACCCAGCTATCCAACTCAAATAGCTATATGGGGCTGATAGATCTTCAGCCATACCATATATTAGCAGTCTTAGCAAAATAAAATTGCATAAAACTTATGGCAGAGACTATAAATAGTCAAAATAAAAGTCACAGATCACATGACCCTATCTCTTAAGCTTGTAGGTTATAAAACATGGAGGATTGCTAATTTATCACAAAGCTTGTAGATGAATTGGCAATCCTCATTGTTTTATAACTTACAAGCTTAATAGATAGGGTCGTGTGATCTATAACTCTTATTTTGACTATTTTGCAATAATATCTCTAATATTTCATTAAAGCTGATAATTTTTACATTACTTTTTTCTCTCTCTAAAATAAGTATATACTGTATAATTAATTACTTACTTTATGTACAGTTTGTTTTAATAATAAATTTGTAAAAACAGACAGCAACAATAAATAAAAAATATTGATAAAATATTTTTTTAAAAGCACAAAATGATTTCATTATTTTGGTTTAATTCTGCTAAAAGTATTTTTCTTACTATTAATAATAAGTGACATTTTTCAAAATATAATTAAAATAATTCTTGTAAAACTATTTACATTATTTATATTAAAACCACTTTCTTATTGAAATAACTATATTATATTTACTACTTGTTTATCTGTTATTTTTTCAATAGTGTGCATATTTTTTTATTGATTTAGTTATATATAGATGCACTCCTATTAGTCGTTATAAATGAGAGTTGATTGAGTGTAAAAATAAATCAGTTTCTTACAATCCTCTACAGAATAAATACTTTCCAGAATTCTTTCAAAGAGGAACAGTAAAGACTTTATACACCAGGTAAGCTAATAGCCAAATTGTGAGGATTTTTGTTGTTTTCCCCATCCTCCTTGTTTTACTGGTTTACAAAAGCAGTTAAATATCATTATTTTCTATTTTATCTACCTACAAATTAACTATATGATTTTAATAATATAAAAATTAATAACACTACAGAAAAACTGTTGCAACTGAAATCTCAATTCCATTATTTCTCTGCCCCACCCCCATATGCACACGCATTACTGATTGGTGTGGCAACTGCCATTTTTGCCCTAAAGTGTCCTCTCTTAAGTCTCATGCTGAATCACATGCAAGCAGTGCTTGTGTGTAGTATTTCATCATTTCTTTTCCAAAAATTTATAATTTTTTTTGATATGGTTTAAAAGCATAAAGATAGCTATCATAACAATTCTGCCAAATCCAAAAAAAATTATAAATGATAAAATGAAAATTATTAATTGGAAAATAAAAACATCACATTTGGATGTTAGTTCAATACAGAACAAATTATCTATTCTCAAATTAACAACAAAAAAGCAAATCTATATCATTATTGTTTGCATTCCTGAAATTCATAGTATAAGATAATTTTTAGTTAGAAATGAAAGCACTTTAAATTTATTAGTCAGAATTATAAACAAAATGAAGATTCTAAATACCTTGTATTGCATCAGAAAGTTATTAATTATGTTTTCTGATAGAATTTTAAAAAAATTACCAAAGTAGATACCTCTTCTGATATATTGTAAGGTATCAGAAGGTCAATAGTCTGGTACTTACCATCATTTACAAGAATAAAGAAAAACTTGCTGTTTTTTTTGGAATGAATTTAAATGAATGAATATACACACAAACTAAAATATACATATATAAATATGTACTCTCACAATTTACTATTTCACTGCTTTTTTATAACTGCATTACTCTTTTATTATTATTATTTTTTGTCGATAATCTTAATTCATACATATATAACAATTTCTCAAGTTGTATCATAAATATGTGTATACTGGTGTTAAAATGTATGCTCTATATGTGTGTGTTGAAAAATACTGTAGATATACAGCACAACACAATAAACAATGCAAACATAAACATAATGACATATTTACTATCTACTAATATATGCTATCTGCTAAAAGCCTTAAAACTAAATATAGTGGACATGATAATTCCACTATAGATATCTAAAATTTTGTTTAATTATATTTAATTTTCAACTTACATATTAGTAATGCAAACCATATGAGCAAATAAGAGTAAAAAAAAAAAAAAAATACAATTAATATTTCTATGTGAACAAAATTTGAATGAAATTCACAGCTGATTTGAAAAATTTATTTCCCAAATAATTGCATAACAATTGGATTACTATAAACTAGTTGCTAAAAACTCATGTAAGTTTATTATGAATTAATCAACTACAATTTCTAAACTTATGGAAATATGGCAGGTAGACATACTAACTAAGTCCTCTTTGATTTGTGTGTGAGTATATATATAATAATAAATTAAATTAAGAAAGCAAATGTATTCCAGGAATTTACTTACAAAAAAATAATTAATTAATATTTCACATACAAAAAAACAATTACTTTTAAATATAAAAGAAATCTTTCAAATGTAAAAAAAAAAAAACAATAAATAATTTTTTATATAAATAATACAATATATATAAAGATTTTTTTTAAAAATGTAACATGATTAAATGCATACATATATGTTTAATTAAATACAATATCATACATATATATGACCAGTTTAATTTATGTTTTTTATAGTGGACTCCTCATTAAATGCAAACTTAGGATAAAATTTTCAAAACATCTCTCATTGCATGATATTTTAGACAACTTACCTCATCAAATGAGCTAAAGACTTGATTGAATACCTAATTTTCACATCAAATCTTTTGATAGTAGTTTACAATCTAATGAACTTAGATCTAATGACAAATATATTATAAAAACTATGAATTTGATTATTTATATATATGTGTGTGTTTTATTTTAAATTTTTGAATATCTATTTTATAACTCTTATATGAATAAATAAACACATCCATGTTTCTGCAATACCTCTAGAAAACCAAATATTGGTTTCAAAATTAAATCCTGGAGTATAGCTCTATCATAAATAAAAAAGCTATATCTTGACAATTAGTTTTGAAAAAAAAGATTAGGAATCATTATTTGATTATCTTGATTGATATGAAATTATACCATTTAATTTTATAAGGATTGTTTTTTTTTTTATTAGTTCAAGGTAAATCAAAAATGTAATTAGTATGTTTATTTTAGTTTAGTGTTTGTATTTTATAAATAATTGTCCATTTTTGTAAATAAAAATGGGAAACATCTATGTATGAACAGAATTTGTTTCAAGTTCAAAATTACTTTGGAAACGTTTTATTACTGTTAATAAAGAATAAATCATTCTAATGTGTTTGTAAAGACAAAACTTGAATTAAAATATTTAAATTCTAAATAGATTAAAAAAAGTGAAGTAGCAAATTGTTAATGGCAAATAGATTTTTTATGACAAAAAAAAACTAATACACATTTTATTTTTGCACTTAAAAGAAAACTAATACAATGGAGCCACTATATCTGCTATATTTTGTTTAAAGACTCTAAAGATGACATAAATTAGTGGATAGCAACATAATATGTAGACATTATATTTGAAATGTTTATCTCCTCACACCTTTCACTAGGATACCATTTATTTGATTAACAACTTATAAGTAAAATAAAAGACTGTGAACTTTAATACTAAGAACATTTCTAATGAACCCTGAGATCTTAATATCATAATTTAATTATAAGAAACTATATTTTGTGTAAAAGAAATTATTGTGAAAAGAAAAGAAAAGTGGTATGAATAGACAACTAAGATTTAAAGATCATGATTATTTTATAATGAATGACATTATCTGAATCTTAAAATGTGGATCTGATCATGGCAATAAAATATTGGAATAGTAGGTGATTATAGAGGTGTATGGTTATAGATAGGAGGAGGGATAATAAAATAAATTTTATTGTGAGAAAGAGATTATAACTTAACTACTCTGTGGTGTATGCTGCAAATATTAAGAATTTTTGTAGTTTGTAAGAATGAAATGAAGATTCTCCTCCTCTTAAAATTTATCTTTGATTATAATTAGAGTATTTGTAATGTTTAGTAATTAATATCATTGTTATTATTACCCATATGGCTTCTTTTATTATTGACATAAATCATATTAATAGAAAACACTGAGCTTAGCTTGATGTTTATCAAATCATAATATTATAGTCTAATACTGAATTAGCACCTAACTTCAATATTTCTTTTGGGGTTATAATTTTGGCTATGACTTGCTTTCATACATGTTACAATTTGACTTTCCCAACATGTTGGTCATTGATAATTATTGTGAATATAATTTTGTATTCTTATAGTGTGGCCTGATTGATTGGTAGTAGTATATTAATTAATTAATATAGGATGAATAAAATATGTTGTTGCAAGCACTTGTATTATTGCAAGATCTAATCTTGTTGCCACAATAAATTAATTTTAGGCATTTTAATGCTTTTATAGTATTGTGGCCATTTCATCATTTGATAAAAAATCTTTAAAGTAGTCTTCAGCAAAATGATATATACTTGTGAATAACAATAAATATATCAATTGCTTTCTAGTCAATTATTAATATGATTATAAAAAGATGTCTGCTGAATAGGATAATATCATTTGAAGATTATATAGTTAAAGAATAATTTTCTTGAAAATAGTAATTAAGAATTAAATATTAATAAATTCTTTTAAAAAATAATGCATCATATGATTTGCCAGATTTGAAAAGATCAATGCATTAAGATTAATTGTTGTGTGATTTTGGGTGTTTTGGTTGATGGAAGTTTGTAGTTTGGTACCTGGATATTTATGTAAATGATTTATTAAAGTTTTAAAAGTAATATTGTGGATTTACTTGCTATATTTTGAAAAAATGGATAACGTAAATCAAGAGTTATATGATTTGGGAGGGATCCAAGAATTGTTGTTCCTGGATAAACAAACTGTAAATTGAGATGCAAACCAGGTGTTGGTACACCTTAATCCTCAAGTTTCAAATTTGGGAGGGACCTAAGGGGAATCATCTATTTTTTTTAACTCCAATAAAGCAAATGCTTTTAGAAATTAAGAATATTTTGCAAATAGATTTAAAATTCAGATGACATTTTTTGAAGATTCCCAAAAAGAAATGAGAGAGTCTTTAGAAAATAAGTTTGAGAGTGCTCACGAAAAGTCTCAGAATAGGTTTGACATTTTAGGAAAATCTCAAAAGAAGATGATGGAATTCTGGAAGGATATGAAAGATTCTAAAAGGGAGGAAATAGTACCCCAAACTGAAACAAAAAGATTCCAGGTAAATAATTTATTTAGTTCAGAAGAATGACAAGATAATCAATTGAAAGAAATAGAAAAGGTTGAAGAGAGCCAGATAATGAATTTTATAAACTCTCAAATATAATCTAAAAATTGTCAAGATAGTACATTAATAGAGGTAGATGATTCCATAGAGAGTAAATCCAATGAATTTCCAGAAATTTTAAAAAATAATTATCAGGAGCTAGAAATGCTTCTAATAGAATTAGAAGATTTACAAAAAAATAATTTAACAAAAATCCATCAGTTATTAGATACGAAATTGATAGAGTTGGGTGATTTGCAAAATAATATTATAGCTAAAATAAAATGTAAAATGAAACAAGAATGTGTAGAACATTCAATGTCTAATCAGTTAGTGGAAACTAAAAGTATATTAGAAAACAGTTTTTCCCAATATTCTCAAATTAATGGGGGTAAAATAGTCACAAATACTAAGACGAATTGTAAAATGAAAACTATATATAAAAATTTATATTTTATCTGATATATTTTATACCACTAAAATATTATTAACAAGTGATAAAATAAATTGCAAGATGAAATCAAAGTATTTAAAATCATTACTAAATTTAATCAATCCATTTTTGGTAAAATAGTGATACCAAACACGAAGACCAAATATAGGATAAAAAAATGTCATAAAAGATTGCTATTTGATCAATGTATTAGGGAAATAGTGCTACTAAATGGTAAAATTTGTTGTAAAATGAAAATTGTTGCTAGGAAGAATATCATATTTCATCAGTTTCTAGTTGACAGGGAATTATCAGGATATGCCAAGATAAATTGGAAACTGAAAGTCATTTCTAATTATTTGATTCATTTAATGTTGAAGAAGAAAATTAATTGTAAAATGAAACCCATATCTAATAAATCTAGTTTATTGGGTCAATTTAGAGTTAGCAGAAAATTATCAGTAAATGCAAAAATCAATTGTAAACTGAAATCTATGCTTCAGAAGTTTATTTTATTTGAATTACTTAATGATGAAAAGAAATTATTAATAAATAGAAAGATTAAGTGTAAAATGAAAATTGTTTTTGAAAAACATTTATTATTTAATCTGCTTGATATCAGTAAGATGTTGTTTTTTGATGCAAGATTAGATGTAAGATGAAGATAGTTTTTGTGAAACATTTCATTTGAATCATATATTGTTATTAGAACTGTTGGTATGTGATAAAATCAGATGCAAAATATAGAATGTTGATAAAATGATATTAATGAGCAACAAAAAAAATGTAAAATGAAGTTAGTTTTTATACAACCTATTTTTTTAAACAAATTGATGCTGTTGAAACATTGCTGATAAATGTTCAAATTAACTGCAAAATGAAGATTGTTTTTCTATGACTTAGTTCATTAAAACAATTTAATGATATTATATTTATGTTAGTTAGTGGTAAAATAAAATGATAAAGGAAAACAATATTTATTAGGTATCCCATTCTGCTCAATAAAGTAGATAGTAAAAGCATGATAAAAGGCAAAACAAATCTGAAAGATTAGGTTCATGTACCTATAATACATGAAGCCTTAGACCCATTCCTCAAGGGACTGAATAATTACGAGTGTTCAATGGTTGAAACTAAAAATTTGTTAAGTGATATAAAGTGATGCAAAAATTATTTTAATGTTTTGCTAAAGAGTAAATGGTCATCTTTATCAAGAATAGGTAGTCATCTGCAAATAGTGGTGAAGTGTTAAATTATATATATATATATATTGGGTAGATTTATAACCTTTGGCTTTGCCAGTAAAGCCAAGCTTAGACTTTTAGTCATTTAATGTATTTAAGTATATAAAAAAAAAAAATTATAAAGAAAAATTTTTCATTAACTTAATTTTATTGTAAGTTAACTTTATTAAAATTTTATAAGTATATGCCAATTTAAATTATAAATTATTTAAAGTGTTTTATACATCCTGGACATAATTGAAGTCCATTTTAATATTTTACTATATTAATTTAAACTTGTCTATGGTTGAAATAATTTTAAGTGTTTAACCTAAAGATATAGTTTTCTATTTAGCAAGAAATTAGTAATAAAAAGTCAAAATTGCTTTAATATAATCCTTAAGTATCTCAAATTTTAATATCAGACATTAATGTTGAATTTTTGTACTGATAATAAAGCATATACTGTAATTTAAAATAACTATCAGAAATAATATATTCATAAACTAATATCATTATGATTAGATAGATAAAGATAAAGCTAGATTAGTTAACTTAAATGATAAAAAAATGGTTTATTATTATTTAAAAGAGTTAATTTTTAATTAAAATAACTTTAGTGTGCATGTGTGTGAATGTGCTTACATTTATTAATTTTTAGTTTACACTTTATTTACAATATTAAATATCATTTTTCAATAACTTGATTTAATTAAAATATTAAATTAAACTATAAAAAACTTTTAACTTATTTATCTAATTTAGTTATTTACAATGGTTATGAAGAAGTTATGTAATTTTTTTTAATATATATTTTCTTTCATTCTTATTTTATTTTTACCATAACTTTATTCTTTTAAAATAATTATTTCAGGCAGCACATGTTAATTAAAATGTCTGAAAAATATACTAAACTAACCTTTAACCTTAAGGTGAAACTGTAAAAAGACATTTTTCTGCCAATCAAAAAGAGTGACATGATTAGGTGTATAAAAAGTTCCAAACATGCATACTGAACATCTGAACTCCTGAACTATAAGAACAACTAAACTGTTAGAAAAAAGAAACACATAAAGAAGAAAAAATATTAAAAATTTCTCAGATATAGAATTAATTCCAACTTATAATTTTTTTTAAAAATTATTTAAGTAACACGTATTTTTAAAAACCTTCCAATTCAAGAACCAAGTTTTAAACTGAAGTCACTAGAAAATCCAAAAGTTAACATTATTTAAAGAGGAAGAAAGGCAAAGAATTAAAAATGTTAAACAATTGCTCATTCATAATAAAGTATATCTATTGGAAACTAGTACATCAGGGGAATTATATCATGGGAATTATCTATAGCTTATATGCTCATGTAAGAATTCTTCATTATTTTATATTTCATAGTTGCAATGAACTTTATGATAAATCTAATATTACTTATATCTAAGAGAATAAAATTACTGAAAGCTCATATTTGCATTATGTATGACAACTCATTAATATTAATAGGTGCATATTTTACTATCTGAAAAAAAAAGGCAACAATTATAAAAAAAATTGAAATGTTTTATTTTAATAATAGTTTAAAAGATATATATATTTTTCAGTATTCAGTGGTAAACAGTTCATCTTTATAAATTTATTTACAAATGAACTATTAATTCAAGGTGAATGAATGTTTATGTTAAAATTAAAAATGACATTTTATTTGTTCCTAATAAGCAGTCATTTATTACAGTTGCTGGTGAAAATAATAATAATCACTTGAAACAAGAGGAAATATGGCTAAAAATTAAATACCATTAATTCTGATATAACTTACTTATCGTATGTTTATGGCTTTTATTATTGTTGCTTCGAAAATGTATATATGTAAATCCTGCTCTCTTCTCTCTAGAAAGAAAATGCTTAACTTTAAAAAAAAATATTTGCTCTTGGACATCTATATTAAATATAATTCTTTATGAATAAATAAAAAAACAGATTAATGTTGTAATATACTTTACTGAAATCTGAACTTATTTGCTTATATGTTTAAATAGTTCATGAAATAAAGGGGGTGCATTGCTGTTTAAGGAAATCTAAAATAACTATCAATGCTATACTTCTATTTCAGATTGTTTCACTGCCAATAAATGGAGATGTATTATCTGCTTGTTGAATTGTCTTCTAGAAAATTGTGAAGTTTCCAAGATAAAGAACTTTAATATTTTTAAAAGTTTTGGTAAATGGGTTATACTTTAGAATAATTTTGTGTAATTATAATTTATTGTTTGCTTATTTTATGTACTCTTGCTTAGTATATTTTATGCATTATGGTTTAAAGTAATATTCAGAAGTTCACATAATATTAATTGTTTTATATGCTAGATAATGATTTTGATATTATATCATTTTAAGAGTATTGTTTTGTTCCCTGTTGTGGGTAATTTGTCTATTTTAGTAAATACTTATATGCAAATCATGAAAAAAATGTTGTTTAGTCTTATTTAATTTAATTAAGGCTATATTTTATTAAGTCAGATCTGACAAAATTATTTTATAGGTTTCATACATCAATTAATAATTATTATATTTATTAAGAGATTAGAATTAATTTCTCTCTTGTGTATTTGCTATAACTTAATTTGCCAATTTATGTTTCCAACAGATAAGTGGCTTAACTCTCCCTTGATATTTATTTAAATACCCATATATTTTGTAAAGAGATATGAGACTGCTCTCTCTCTCTTGCCATTGATATTTCCCTTGAATGGTATTTATTCTTATAATTCATGCTTGTATAAATGATTTGTTTGAAGCAATTCTTATTATTACTAGTATTTGTGATGGTTCATTCCCACTTTTCTCATATGTTTAGGGACAAAGTCTTAGTATATTTATTTGCCCTCAGAATTCATGATGTATATTTTGGGTTCATGCCATCACTAGATTCATTGTCTTTGTTTATCTTTTCCCTGGGAAGTATCATCTTTTCTATTGTAATCATATATGGTGTTTTATATGTTTTTATTATTTTGGCAATTGATATGGTTGGTTGTTTTTTGGAGAGTGTTGTCCTTTCTTTAGGTGCACTTTTGACTACTCTTAGTGTAGATAGAGATGGTCCTGATATGTAAATCTGTTTTTCTGCACTTTGCCTATACAACATAAAATAAAACTGATAATTACGTTATTCTATTCCTGAAGCATTTAATTGTTTAAAAAAATTAGTGATTGCTATATTACCAATTTTCTCCTCTATATATGCAAGTGAATCATCGTTTTCAGAAACAATTTAATTAAAGACAGTTTGAGAAATAGAATGACAGCTGAATTTAGTTCAGCATGCACTTTATTAAAAATGCTTATTAAGGCAATAAACCTAAAGCATGTGCACTTGAAAATGTGAAGGTAGGGACCACTACAGGTCTTAACCACAAGCTTATGCATTGTAAGAAAAGAGGGGAACCCTTCTTTATTTCAACCTACTTTCTATATAAATTGGTGAAGCTGAAGCGGTTAGATCTGAGAGTGTGAAGCTATTCAATACTTCACTGATTAAGTCCACAATTCCTATTATACATTAGTACTCGTGAAATCTTTCAATTTACAATGAGTCAATGAAATAATCTTATAGTTAGAAATCTATTACGATAATTTAAAGTTGTAATTATAAATTTATTTAACGCACATTGATTATGCAATTCCTATTATACATTAGTACTCGCGAAATCTTTCAATTTACAATGAGTCAATGGAAAGATCTTATAGTTAGAAATGTATTACGATAATTTAAAGTTGTAATTACAAATTTATTTAATGCATATTGATTACGTAAGTAATATTTACTAAGGTAATAAGTCTAAAGCATGTGTGCTTGAAAATGCGAAAGTAGGGACCTCTACAGATCTTAACCTACTTTCTATATAAATAGGTGAAGCTGAAGAAGTTAGATCTGAGAGCATGAAGCTATTTAATACTTCACTGATTAAGTCCACAATTCCTATTATACATTAGTACTCATGAAATCTTTCGATTGACGAGTCAATGGAAAGATCTTATAGTTAGAAATCTATTATGGTAATTTAAAGTTGTAATTATAAATTTATTAAAAATGATAAAATATGAACCAGATATAAAATATTTGGCATCCAATATATAACATCAAAAATCTCATTAAATAATATCTATTTATGCTGATTTTATATGTTTATTTCCAAAGTTTTGTTTTAATTACTATTAATTTTTTACTATTATATTTTATTCAACTTGTGCTCTTCTAAATAAATATCATTCACTTGTATTTATCTTATTTAGAAATTTTGTTTAATTATTATTGTTGTCTTATAAAATTTAAAAAAACGAATAATTAAGTTGTTTATATTTTGATTTAATAATTGTATGGCATGCCAATCATTCAATAAATATTTTTTGGAAACTTTTGGCACACACATTTAAAAAGGTTCATTGTAAGTAAATGTTATATTTTATTGTTAAATCTTGTTTTAAAGTCTTACTGATAGCTTATTCACAAATGTGCAGAAATTTAAACATTGTCTAATTTGTAATGTGATTATATTTCATTCTAATTATTCAAGATACAGTCACATAAATTAATGATTATAAATCACTTAGTTATAATGAGTGACAGATGCTGAGAATGCATCTAAGGAATAAAATATTTAGAATAAAATATTTATTCTTTCTTTAAGAATTTATTGATCACCATAATGCTCTTATAATAGAATATTATTTACTTCATTTAAGAAATATTGGTTTAAGTTGTTATTAATGGAATATTCTGGGTAGCCATAAAACCCCTTTTCCACTCTTGGTATTCAAAGGTTATCCTAGGAGATTCTTATATTATTCAAAATTAAGAGTTTTATGCATTTTATTATAATTAAAAGTTTTCTATTAAAATTCATCATCATCATCACCATTATTATTATTATTGTATAGTAGGTAACATTATCTTTGAAATAAGCATAATCTCCTCACATCTTTCACTAGAATACCTTTCATTTGATTAACAACTTATGAGTAAAATAAAAGACTGAGAAATCTAATACTAAGAATATTTATAATGAACTCTGAGATCTTAATATCATAATTCAATAAGAACAAGAAACTATATTTTATGTAACAAAATTATTGAGAAAAGCAGAGTGGCATAAGTAGACAAATAAGATTTAAAGAACATAATTATTTTTATCTAAATTGTGAAATGTAAATCTGATCATGGCAATAAGACATAAGAATAGTGAAGTGTATGATTATATATTGGAGGGGGAATAATATAAGAAATTTTATTATGAGAAAAAGATTATATGATAACTTAACTACCCTGTGGCATATGTTGTAAATATTAAGAGCTTTTGTACTTTATAAGGATGAGTTGACAATTCTCTTCCTTTTAACTACTTCCGGTTTGTCGGCGTAATTTGTGCTCTTGGGTAATCATTTGATGACATGTTATTTTCTTTCTTTGCTGACGTAAAAAGTATAATCATGACGTCAAAGAAAATATGGCCGTTTTTAGCTGTATATGTTAGCTTTCAAACGATCTTTATTTCAAAAAAATCGGTTGAAATTTAGATTTTTGGTGAATTTTTTAATCAACCACAATATTTATTTTTTTTGTTTTTTTGATAATTTTTGTACTTATCACGAAACGATAAAAGACAAAATGCTTTACGGGCTGGATGTTAAATTTTCTCTGGTAAGGCCTATATATCAACGTAATTATTCGTAAGTAAAATTTTTTAATTTTTTTTTAAATTTTTGGAAAAAATATATTTTTTATCAATTTTAGTTTGTACTTAGTGTGTGCTAATTTGTAGTTATATATTTATTTATTTAGGTAATCCTGACTTTTAGCATCCCGAACAATTGGCCCTCTATTTTTAAAAAACTGAACTAACTACTTTTTCACACCTAAAAAAAAAAGTGTATGTAACTATATCCAAGTGTAAATGCTAATAAAAAAAAAGTTAAAATAAATACTTACATTTACACGCGTATTTTTCACTTATAGCGGTCTTTGCTGTATATAGAACTGTAAATAAATGACGTATATTAACTCTAAATGTTTTCACATAATAAATAACCCAAAAAAATACTTACTTTTTTAGGCTCTATTTAGACTCACGCAGAAAGTCCCAGCTGTAAAAATTATGAACTACTGGACTTTGGTCACGTGCCACTTGTGACATGAGACAAATTATACCACGTGGAATTCTGTCCTTCTAAAAAATGTCAGCTAGAGTGGCTCTCACAACCATAGTGCCTCCAAATGAAATTATGTCTGTTTCGGAAGTTCTGGTAGAAAGTTGTAATACTCGTCGTCTGATAGAGCAATTTCAAACTGTGGAATTGACCCTGAAGTGGACGCAGCCATCTGGGTTTGAACACCATTGTTCACATAGCATTTTGCTGGCCATATAATGTGCCTGTTCATATGATCGGCTGCCACCCTGGAAGCACTGATCCAGCAACACATTTTGCCTGGAACACATTATCAGCGACGGCGTGCATATAACAATATTAGCGGTCTTTCCAATGGTGTCTATCTCCACTCTGTCGTCGTCCATCAAGATAACTTTGTTGACCCGGATGACGAGGATATACACACCAATAATGTTGAAAATCTGTGGATGAGAGCAAAGCGTAAGCTAAAATACCAATTTGGGACGAGCAGACCTTTGTACTCATCCTACCTGCAGGAATTTTGTTTCAGAAATCTGCACGCACGCGACGACCTTTTTGTGCATTTCCTCGCTTGTGTGGCTTCCTACTCCTCCTAAAAATGTAAGTTAATTTTTTTGTTATTTATTCTTCTTTATGTGAAAACATTTAGAGTTAATATACGTCATTTATTTACAGTTCTATATACAGCAAAGACCGCTATAAGTGAAAAATACGCATGTAAATGTAAGTATTTATTTTAACTTTTTTTTTATTAGCATTTACACTTGGATATAGTTACATACACTTTTTTTTTTAGGTGTGAAAAAGTAGTTAGTTCAGTTTTTTAAAAATAGAGGGCCAATTGTTCGGGACGCTAAAAGTCAGGATTACCATTTATTTATGCTCATATACAATTCATATTTATCGAAATATTGGTGTGTGTGTAATTATATATTTGTGTTCGTATATGCTCTATAGAATTCATATTTATCATAATTTTCTAAAGATAGTTTGTAATACATTTATTTATGCTCACATAGAATTCATACTTATCGAAAAATTAGTATGATTTAGTTTGTAATTATATATTTACTCATATAGAATTCATATCGTAATTAACTTATTAGTATATAATTCATATCGTGATTATCTAAAGTTCTATCTACAATAATCCTCTTATTTTTATAAAAATAATGATTTTCAAAAAGTATACTTTTTGAAAATCATTAATTATGTTTATATAATATGTTTTACAAGCAATGGGTTATAAAACTAATAATCAAATATATACAAACTTTGTATACACAAACATATAATCCAATTCTGAAACTTGTTTATGCTTGATCATGCTTTGCTTTTGCTATATGTTTCATAACATTATTTTCAAATCTATAGACTATATGCAAATAAATTATATCTGTGGTACAATAAATATAAAAAGATAGCATCACTTCTGTATATAAAGAATATAAACATCCCTTGTGCAGTGCATAAAGAATATAAACACTGGTGACCACAAAGAATATAAACATTATTGTACACAGAAAAATATAAAATGAAGAGATGAAACTCATTTTATCAGTGGTATAGAAAGTAGTCTACAATTTCTAGTTTTAGACAGACAAG
This sequence comes from Epiperipatus broadwayi, assembly GCA_028023455.1. Taxonomy (NCBI): domain Eukaryota; kingdom Metazoa; phylum Onychophora; class Udeonychophora; order Euonychophora; family Peripatidae; genus Epiperipatus; species Epiperipatus broadwayi. The sequence continues at coordinate 214,092 of JAQFVV010006421.1, read as the reverse complement.
AAGCCAATTGCTATGATAATTTCTTTTGTATCTTTTATTAGGATGAATCTTTTTCTTTATAGACGCCTTTGACATTTAGAACATTTGGGGTACAAGATAAAAATGAAGAAGTCATACCCAACTTCTTTTGGAGATTGTGAAGCTGTGGATTATCTCAGGTAAGACATATTATACATGTTTAGAAAGATAATTTTATAAGGAATAGAAAGAAATTATCACTGAAGATGTATTTTGAATTTTAGTTAATGTTAATTTCCAAATTATGAACAAACAATAAAATAATGTTTCGGATGTGAAAATTTCTTTTTTACTTTATTTTTTATATAGTTATCACTATTTATTTTATGCTTATTGTTTTCCTTAATTTTTCTAGTTTCTAGCAATGTAATTGTTTTTGCTCTAACATAATTAAAACTGAAGTTATTATGAAAATTGTGTCTCATGCCAGTATTTTAAAAAGTTCAATATGGCGGCTTGAAGCTGAAGTAGTTAAAATTTGTTTTTAATTATAATTAGAGTATTTACAATGTTTAATAATAATTATCACTGTCATTATTATCATAGCAAAATCATATTAACAGAGAACCCTGAGCTTAGCCTAATATTATTAATTTACAGATATAAATTATAATTATAAGTATGCGACTTTTTTTTCCGCATTAAATAGTGAAGCTATAATTTTACTCTAATTTATAATAGCTTTGCTAAGCGCTTTCGAGATTTCATGTTTGAATCTCATACTCATAGCTTTGTAACTAACGACTGTTATGATTATGCAAATGCGTTTGAATTTTTAATTAGTCCATTGTTTAGAGAGAGCAAAACATGCCTCTCTTCTATTAATGGCATTGATGTCATTTGCTATATGGAAAGCTTCTTTAACTTTTTTTTAGGCGTCATTTTTTTCTGTACAAATTATTTGGGCAGAACTATATAGAATACAGAGGTTTTTTAATACACATATCTGTAATAAACTTAATTTAAAATTTATAGCACACAAACAAATTAAGATTATAAGCAAAAATATTTAAAATAAAATAGAATAAAACATATAAATGTATATATGTATATGTGTGTGTACTCCACTTGATCATGCTCCCTTGAAAAATAATAATAAAACTTATTATAATTTTTTTTTATTGTTTATTTCATGAAAGAATGATTGTTTTTCTTGCTCAGTCATTTTTTATATAATAATTAAATTATAATCTTATTATTTATTGGTGCATTTCATTAACTCTCTTAGGTTTAGCAGAAATGCTTTGAAAAAATTTCAAATTAATTTTAAATTTTAAAAGAGGCAGGAAAAAAAACAATGTATGTTACATTTACTTATGGAAAGAAGTTTTTATAAGATCATAAATTTAACATTATATATATTTAGGGTGTATGTGTTTAAAAAATGCAAGGATCATATATTCTTTTGAAACAAAGTTGAGCCAATAAATGGACAGTTTTAATCTTTAAATAAATTTAAAGTTATATATCAAATATATATGAAAATTTAAATTTTATCTTTAATAAATAATAATTAAAATTTGGTTTATCTAAACTTTTAATATTTCAGTTGAAAAATGATGCTTAGTATTTGTAATGGTGCAAAAAACATGAATAAAAAATTGCTGTTATGGGATATAAAAAAGGTTTGCAAGATAAGAAAATTGCAACTGACATGTTAGAAAATTATATACATAAAATATACAATTTTCCAATTACTTTATATATTTTAATGTATAAATGAAGTAATGGAAAGTTTGCAACTGATTGGAAGATCACACCATTTTTTAATGGGAAAAAAATTCAATCCATCTATTTTTTATATGTAAAACTTAAAATGACTTAAAAATAAATAAGTTAAAATAAAGTAAATATTTTCCAAAAAAATTAGAAGTACACTTTTTTACATTTATTTCTGGAAATGATTACATAAGCAAATTTTCAATTTTATTATATTTATTTAATGTATTCTTTCTAAAAAATTACTTTTCTATCTTCTGTTTTTATCCTTTTTTTTTTTTTTTACTATTTATTCGGAAATAAAAAGTTACTTTTAGAATTTTATAATGAATAATACTATTTATTAAGGTGCCAAAGGAATTGGAATGGTTTGATGGCTAAAGATTTCTGAATCTAAGCCTAAGCAATCACTTCTAGTGCTAGAATGTAATATGAACACCCAATTAAATAAAAAAAATTTAATGATGTGGACACATACTTTCTGCTTTAAAAAATCTTTTATTATAAAAATTTATTCATTTAAAAGATAAATGCTTATCATATTAATTGAACTGAATTTGAAATTTCTTTGAAATCACTGAACCTTCTTGGGATTAATTTACTAACAGTATGACAATACAATAAAACTGTACATAAATTCATCTTTGGTATTCAACTTTTTAAAAAATTCTTTAAAAAAGATATCAATCAATAAATTACTACAACATATTTTAATGGTAACTTTTGAAACCAGTAGGCAGTTTTCCTGAAGGTTTGTGATGATGGTGTTCTAGTTTTACTTTTATCTTGGACTATTGCCATCATTTAATATGCATATTGCATGTCTTTAGAAAAATTTAACATTATTTAAATATTCCAAATACATTCAACTTTTAGTAATAGCACATCAAACAGGTTAGTATATGTACCTGTTTGATGTGCTATTACTAACAGTTGAATGTATTTGGAATATTTAAATAAAGTTATTTTTTTCTAAAGACATTCAATACATATATTAGATGATGGAAGTAGTCCAATATAAAAATACAGGTAAACAGTTTATATATTAGATGAATGATGGGCTTAAACCCAGAAACCAATGATATATAATATCCATACCATATATATATTGTAACCATATATTTAATCCTTTGGGTTAGATATATGTTTTAAAGCATTAAAATTATTATTTTTTAATTATACAAGATTATAATAAGTAAATTTCTTTATCTGGATTATCATAATAAAATCTTAAATTATATGTTTCAATAGTAGAAGTTAAAGTAATTCAGTTAGCCCAATTAGTTAGCAGTATTTAAAAGATTATCTTAGATTGTTTAATATTTACTTGAAAAAATAAAACTAATATTTAAACTAAAGAAGAGTTAATCTAGAGCTTAATGTGTTCTAAATAGATTTAATAGATAAAGTTGGTCTATGTTGTCTGAAATGATTTAATAAACTTAGTTAAAATGTTTAGTTGTTGATTTTTTAAAATAAATAATTTTAAAAATAAGTTATGATTTATTAAATACCAATTCATATCAAAATATTTAGAAGTAGGATTTCAAAATAGCGAGTATAACTGACTGAGATTAGCTCTAGTTTTTAATTAATTTTAAATATCAGTCAATAACTATATTTATTTCCATAGCATTAAAAAATGATTATATTTAATGTACATGTGTGTATATGAGTGTATGGAGCATGCATGTAAAATGTTGACAATTAAAAAAAAGCTATTAAAAGTGTATTTTTAAAATTGGGTACAGTCAATCAATTTTAAAATTATTTAAAAAATTTAAGCTTTTAAATAATGTAAGAGAAAAGGTAAAAACACGTATTAGAAAAAAAAGTTTAATTTTAAAAATCGGTTAATAACTGTATTAAATAATTGATTTAATAATTATTTAGAGTTAATAAAAATTATAAATTATCAAGTTTATTTATCATATAGCCATCACACGACTAAAATTGTCTGGATTTAAAGTACAGAGTTCAAAATCAGATCAATTAAAAATCAATAATGACTATTAATTTAAATATTATAATACAGACCTGCACATTATTGGTTTAATGAACAGTAAATGCAGTCATAATCTTAGTGCATGAGTGGAGAAAGAAGCAAACATTCACCCTATTATAAAAGTAGACACATTTAAAAAGTTAAATACTTCTATTACTTTTTCACATTTCACTTCATTTAAAATTTCAATTTTATTTAGGTATAAATTGTTTTTTATTTGATTATTTATTTTAAGAAAATATTAAAGTTTAAAGTTTTACTGTTTATCATCTTCATGATAGAATAAAGAACCAGTATGTTATCCAAGCAGTGTTTCTCCTAAAAGTATACATTCAACTGATTTATCAAACTATAATTCTAAAAGATGTTAAAGAAAATTTTAATAGTTTCTCAAAGAAGTCAAAAGAAAAATCATGTAAGGAAAAAGTACATTGTTTCATTGTTATAACATAAACTTTACTATAAAACTATCTCTATAATACTTTAATTAACTTTTAATTCATGATTTTTACTAATTATTTGCTATTAAAATAATCAATTTACTTGCATCAAACTTATATATAGCATGATGAATCTCTATAAAATTAATACCCTTATAAAAAAAATAAAGAGACATTAACAATTATTTAAAATTATCTTATAATAAAAAACAAATGTGTGAAAACTAAATGTTCATATATCTAATAAAAAGACTATATCCAGTTTGTTTCATATTAAAATAAATAATATAGCTATTCATCTTAAGTTTACTTATTCATCTAATTATTTGAATACAAATATATTGTTATTATATTTAAAAAGGAATAAATATAATAATAATTAATAGAAATGAGATAATATCCATTAAATAGAAAGAAAATTTAACTTTTGTTGTTACCAAAAAATTCTCAATTACTACTAATTGACAATTCCTGAGGCAAAGCACATTTTACCCATAAATCTACAATAGCTCTTTTGTTGGGGGCCTTTTACTAAGCAAGTTTTACTCATAAACCTATAATAGCTCTTTTGTTGGGGATCATTCTTAAAGATCCCCAACAAAAAAGCTATTATAGGTTTATGAGTAAAACTTGCTTAGCCTCAGGAATTGTCAATTAGTAGTAATTCAGCATATACAACTCTCTGGAGAAGTTAAAAATATTATTTGCAGAATGTCAAGAAAGATCCTATTCTTTCACACTCTGATACCTATAAAAATAGCTTACTGGGTTTAAATCCATATAAGAACTTGGGTTTGAAGTAAAAAAGGACCCCTTTTACTCTAACAAAATACCCCCAACAAAAGAGCTGTTATAGGTTTATGAGTAAAACTTGCTTAGTTTCAGGAATTCTCAATTAGTAGCAATTGAGAATTTTTTGGTAACAACAAAGGTTAAAGTTTATCTCTATTTAACGGATATTATCTTCTTTCTATTAATTATATATATATAATGACCTCAATTCTACCAAACAAAAGTTTTTTTTTTTAAATATTAAGCTATATTTTGAATAAGAAGGTATAAATTAAAATTAACATATTATATTATCTTTTTTTTTACTTTTTTAATTATTAATAAGTTAGTTTATTAAATATTTGTTTAAAAAGTATTCTTGTGTTAAAGTCTTTATTTTTCCCGCTACCTATTACATGAACTAGCAGTATGTGTGAGTTGATTTAAATACAGCTTAATGTTTTACTAATTTTTAAATTATCACAGCAAAGCTATTTAATTATAGCAAACTTATAAATCAATTAAAATTATTTGAGTAACCTGTTATATTTATTTACTACTTGTTCACAGTAGCAGTTCCTAGAGTTATTGTTTCTTGAGCTAGTTTAGAGTGTAATGGTTAGTTCTATAGATGTAGGGATTTATGCTTGTGTTTGGACATCCATATGATAAATCTAGATAGTGCAAATTATCATCTTTAAGATCCATTCCTATATTTGATTTTTTATTACAAATTGTTTATAGTTGGTCAGTATCCTCAAATTACCATATGACCAGAGCATTGATGATAATCAGCATGCATCAGTGTCCAAGCATTATTTGTTTATATTATGATGAATTAGCACTTAAGTATGGCAATCCAATTATTGTATTATATTTTGACCTAAGTATGGCAGTGACTTGATAAATAATATAATGATTGTTGATTATTATGATTTTCTTATATAATGCTGGTGATGATTATTATAACTTGTCTATTTCATGCTGACTCATTTATATATGCTTCTTTTATATTTATTCATTATACTTGATATTTGCCATCTCCCCAAATGGTGCCCAATGTGGATGGTGCCCAATGTGGAGTACCAATTATGTAATGGTAACTTTTGAAAGAGATCAAATCAAAATTTGTTATATGACAGATAGATTTGAACCCAGAAACCAATGATATATAATGATATCCATATTCACCTCTATTGCTAAAAGGAGGTTGCCTTGACAAGTTTGAAATTCTTGATTGTTATCTATATTGGGATTGTCTAAGTGTTGACTAGTTTCTAATGGTTAAATATATATATATATATTGCAAGGAAATCAAGTCATATGTCATGTGACTTAATTTAATAAGCTTATATATAAATAAACAGACTCCTTCTTTTAAAAACTTGCATTTTATATGACTATAATCATCAATAAAAAATCCATTTTGACTACTTTATATAGTCTTTTTCAAGGCACACTAAATAATAATAATAATAATAATAATAATAATATTAATAAAAATAATAATAATAATAATAATAATAATCACATATTCCCAAAAAAAAAATTTTAAATTAAAAATTACAAAATATATTCACAATCAAAAATTCATTTTATCTCACTCCCCTTTCCTATTGCAAACAATCACAACATAATCACAAAAACTTCCTTTAAAAAAAAATGTATATACGCCTGGGTCTCATTTTATGCGAATTATTTTAATGCGATTTTGAAGTTATGTGATTCATGTTTCTTCTTAATATCTTTCATATTTCACTATATTTATTAGATATCAAGAAATTTAAATTATTAATAACTTATTTTGACTTGAAATACTTTTTTAAAAATATATATATCATGTTATATTAGCAGCTAACGTGAATATGGCCTGAAACTGTATTTAGAATCTTAGCTTCTATGTAAATAAACTACTTGTACTAATGAGTAAATAATAATAATAGATTTATACTTAAATATAAAAATATCGCAATAAATATTCAAAAAATTTAAACTTTTAAAATGTATTTTTTGTTGATATAACAGAAATAAATAGTCTTTTAGATTTTTAAAATAAATAAGGAAGATTTTATTGATTTTGTAAACTAAAAATAATCTTTCTAATGATAATGTATAATCTTTTTGTTTTGATTGTGATCTCATTTTTTTTAATATAGAAACAAAATGTGAAAATTTAAAATTTATTTCAGTAGTGAAAATCAGTTAATCATAGATTTTAGGTTGATGTTTGAGACCAAGACAAACGTCAGAAAATTCTGAAATCAGAGTTTCCTGCAATGAACAACCTCTTAAATTACAACGAGAGCTAAATAGTTATGTCTGGATATTGCGAGCTTTATAAACCATTAGTAAAATCATCATCTCAAAGTTTAATCAACGATTACATTGTCGAAGAAACACCATTAACACAGCACAAGACTGAAAGTGGCGCTAGTTGTACTTGCTGTTGTGATGAATCTGATTTCTTACCAGTTCACAAATGAATGCATATTGTCAAATAGTGGTAATGATTAAAATATGTATGAAAAAATGTAAAATTAAATACTAAAGTAGTTAATAAAAAAAAGTAAAAAAAGTTTGTCTTGTATTAATTTTTTTTAAATATTTGAAATTTTTTACTAGTCATACTTTATTTCCTTATTTTTTTAATGCGAATTTTAAAGTAATTTTTCCTTGTTGCTTTGCTTTTATGTGATTTCTGAAAATTACAGAACTTGTCCCCCATTTTTCAAGGTATGTTAAGTCTATTTTTGTGCAATTTTTTTAATGCGGGTTTTCTGCAGAACCTATCTACCGCATAAAATAAGACCCAGGTGTATATCCTTTAAAACGTTCAATTAATAACCTATTGTTTTATTTTCTCTTTTTCCATTAACATTTTATTTAACTCTGGTTTTATTTCATTAATGTACATACCTTCCTTTATCATTCTGTCATTGTATGACTTAACAAAAAAGAAAATAATAAGTTATTAATTGAATGTTTTAAAGGATATATATATAGATTTTTTTAAAGGAGGTTTTTGTGATTATGTTGTGATTGTTTGCAATAGGAAAGGGGAGTGAGATAAGGTGAATTTTTGATTGTGAATATATTTTGTAATTTTTTTTTTCGAATATATATTTATTATTATCTATATATATTTTTAGTATGTCTTAAATAAGACTATATAAAATAGTCAAAACATTGGATTTTTTATTGATGATTAGAGTCATATAAAAAGCAAGTTTTTAAAAGGAGTTTGTTTGTTTATTTATATATTGGATATTTATGACTATTTTGAAAAGAAGAACTGTGTGGTTGATATATTAAATTCTATTCTTTAATAAGCTTATATTACAAATGTTATATAATGAGCATGCCAATAGCTCTTAACAAGCTTTTAAGAATATCCTCATTGTCAAACTGTTTTCTAGCTCTGGCTTCCATCAGTGAGGCATTGGAATATTCGAGCATTGATATATGACTTGATTTCCTTGCAATTATTGTTATTGCTCTTAAGGCTTTGGTGATTTGATATTGCTAAAGATATTAATATACGGCATATCTAAACTTATATCAGAACCATGTGCCTATTTAAGTTAGATAATTGATTTCAAGACATATGGATGTCTGAAATTTCAGATTTTCTAATTAATGGTTAAACATTAGATAAAGTGCTGGGCTAGACCTGGTATTTTAAATCTAATGCTTGAATATCTTAGTACCTCACTGATGAAAGCCAGAGCTAGAAACTAGTCTGAGAATAGGGATGATATGAAAAGCTTGTTAAGAGCTATTGGCATGCTCATTATATAACATATACATATAATGAGATCTTCAAACTGGTTCAAATAAATAATAAGTTGAATGGATAATAAAATTCAAATAAAAATTTTAATTCAAATATATAATATTACCCAATCTGATGGTGATGATTTATAATTTAAAAATAAATACAAGTACTTCTAAAAGTATTTTATTTGCTTTTCAATTTCAATGAAAATAAACTCAAATGTGCCTAATCTCCTAAAAAAAGACAGTTTACTTTTGGAAAAGTTTTTTTTTTTTTTAATATAATAGTATACCTTTGGATAAGAATGTATAAATTTAAATTATCATATAATCATAGCACTTTTTTTATATTTTTCAAATTATTAATCAGTTTGCTTATTATTAAATAATTGTTTAAAAATGTTCTAGTCATAATGTCTCTATTCTTCCAATTATCAGTTACATGAACTGACAGTGTGTGTGACTTGATTTCAGCACAACTTAGTGTTCTAGGGAGTTTTAAATTAATCCAGCAAAGCTATTTAATTATAGTAAAGTAAACCTATAAATCATTTAAAATTAATTCGAATAAGCTGTTATATTTATTTATCTTTTGCTTGCAGTAACAGTTCATAGAGTTCTTGCTTCCTCAGCTAAATTATAGCATAATGGTTAGTTATCTGGATGTTGCAGTTTATCTTGGTATTTAAATATCTAAATGATAACTCTGGGTGGTGAAAAAGTCATTTCACTGCATTTTTTACATTAGAAATTAAGTTTATAGTTGGCCAGTATATTAATAATACTATGTGATTAGAGCACTGATGTGATCAGCATATTTCTGTATCCCAATATAATGTTTTTATTATTTACTAAGGCTATAACCTCAAGAATATGCACATAAAAATGTGATAGTAGGGACCTCTACAGGTCTTAACCACAAGCTTATGTTTTGGAAGAAAAGAAGGGAACCCTTCTTTACTTCAACCTACTTTCTATATAAATAGGTAAAGCTGAAGCAGTTAGATCTGAGAGCGTGAAGCTATTCAATACTTCACAGATTAAGTCCACATTTCTTATTACACATCAATACTCGTGAAATCTTTCGATTTACAATGAGTCAATGGAAGGATCTTATAATTAGAAATCTATTATGATAATTTAAAGTTTATGACTGATGGATTAGCACTTAAGTATGTGCATCCAAATAATTGTTATATTCTATCCTGAGTTTTGCAATGGCTAAATAAGTAGCCTGATTTATAGTGTGCTACCTTTAAATCCAGTCACAAGATTGACTGTTCATGATTTTTGAATACTCTTTGTTGATTGGTGATTACTTTTGATTTAATTATTCTTCTGTAATACTGGAGATGCACTTTATAAATTTTGTTTATGCTGACTCTCTGCTCTTATTCTATATTCATTCTATATGTTTTTTATATTTGTCAATGTAGAGATAATGTCCCATCTCTCCATGTTTATCCCTAATTCCATACTATTTCAATAATTAATAACATATTTTCTTCATTAATAAGGACAATGGATCCCTAAAGCTCATCATAAGTCAAAAATCTCACACATAAAAAATTAAGCAATTATAATGTTTATTTTATTAAGAGTATTATTAATAAAAATCATTAAGTTGTATACAAAAAATAAACTGTATACATTATTTTATTAGTCATCCACATTTATTTTAAACATTCTATAGAATATGATAATTATAATGAAATATGATATCATATAACATATCATTGAATAACAATTGGTTAAATTAAAATAAAAGCAAAAAAAAATTAAATTTATTTAATATATATATTCTAATTTATTTTTAGCATACTTAAACCACTAAACATCACATGATCACCATATCATACTGTATGGAGAGTTTTTGCCTGTTTTTAGCATACTTTTTGTATTATGCAATCAAAGTTTTTTGTTGTTGTTGTTATAATTACTAAAAAAAAATCTTTATTGTGTGTAAATGGAGATGTCATATTTTATTTAATGGAATAGCCATAATAAATTCATTGACAATTTTGTTGTAATTACAAAGGTATTGTTTAAGTGAATACAAATTATATTGATAAATATAATGTAATGTAATATAAGGTGCACATTTTCAATTTATTTTTAATGCAGTTTATTACTTTATGTTATCAAAGTTGTTGTTTTTTAATTATGTAATGAATAAAACTGTTTGACAGAGAATTTTTGTATATCTGATGGAAATTATTTTGCCTTAAATAACATAACAATTTGATCATTATAAAGTTAATAAATAAAATTGAGATAGATATTAAATTGTATTTCAGATGATATAATTTGCAATACACATTTTTCATGTTCTGTTTTTTGCTTTTTAGTATCATAATTTTTGTGAATTTATTATATAAGGAAGATAGATATATTATTTATCACTATAGTAAATAATTATTGCTTTTTTGAAGAGATGTATATAAATTGATGATGATCACAATAGCAAATCATCATTATGAGAAAGTAAAGTTGAATATTTATAATCAGCAAGATGAAAAAAGAGTAAGAAGTTCATTTTAAAGAGAAGTTTAACTCTTCCACAATATAATTATTATTTAAATAATATCTCTTACTTTCAAGCATTAATATATATGTGTGTGTAGTAAACAAAAATATGTACAAGTTAATCAGTAATAATTAATCAATAAATTTTAATAAGTAAACTTTACACAATTGTTTAAAAAACTCCTTGATGAATAGAAATAATCATTATTTAATAGAATATATTTTTTTCATTTGCAATAGAATTTCACTTTATATTATTGATATCTATAAAATAATATTCATAAACATGCATAAGACTTTAACTTTCATGTAAAAGCAAATATTATATAAATTTATAATTATATTAAAGAGAAATGCTAAGTTTTCCATAATTCAAAAAGACTTGTAAATGAAAATGCCATTTTCTAATGCAGTAGTTCATTTAACAATCATCAGGAAAATAGAATCATTAAAAATATTAATTCAATAACAGTTAATAACTTCCTTCATTTGATTCACATACTGACTCATTTTTAGAATATAAATGAGGAATAAATATCAAATAGTAACATATTAAGAAGAAAAAAAAACATCCGAGAAAAGGTAATGACATTTCATAAAGCATTAAAATAACTTAGGTCAAATGTTTATAGATAGTGACAATAAAAAAAGAATTATTTCATTTAATTTTAAAAGATATATAAAATAAAAAAGTACAGACTGCATATATTATTTCGGTAGTAATGAGAAATACAAAAATAATAAATCAAACTCTTCCTATTAATAACAACACTCTATCTACAATGTCATTACTCCCATTAGTGACAAGAGAAAACACTAACTCCAATGATCCTATTATTCTCCTAATTGTATTATAGCTCTCTTTACTATAGGATATTATTGCTAATATTTATGAAAGCATCTTGATGTTTATCAATACCACAATATCACCTACTTCATCATGGATTGATGCAGTAGAAGAGTGGTAGACTCTGGAGGTCATGACCTATAGACTGGGCTCAACTCTGTCACTCCTTGTATTCAAACTTCTTATAAACCCTCCTGGGCAATACATTATTTCCATTATTTTTATTATAAATGATATCTCTGCTATGAATACATCAATATTATTGTCTCTCTATCACTTTTGTCATCATCTCCTCACTGCTGTACACTATTACCATTGCCACTATTGTCATTACTTTTTTTATTACCATACTTATCAAAATCAGAAATGCAACTACTATCTTTATCATTATTCCTCTCGGTTAGTCTCATTTCAGTCATTCACTGCCATCACTATCCCAATGATACTGCAATAGGAAACAATTTCTGTGACTTTTATCATCATAACTATATTACTACTTCTTAAGACTCTACAAATACAACCAGCAGCAACATATGCCATCCCCATCAATCATTCTCATAACATGAAAACAATTATAGTTATTAATTACTTAATGATTCTTTATTCCTTAGTCATAATTCCAATTTTAGATGCCACCTAAAATTGGACTTAGATTAGGACAACTAGGTAAACAATTTAATTTTTTCCAAGTAATTTCATTATCAGCCTCATATATATAAACTGAAGAGAAAAAATATTTATTATCATAGATAAATAAATAAAAAATATAATATTTTTTATTCCTTATTATTGCTATATAATAATTTATTTTTATAAGTTTAAAAGGGTATATATTTAAATAAAAGTTATTTTATTTATATGTTTAATAAGCTAATACCAACAAAATATCACATGATTTACTCAGTTAACTAACATACTTCCAAGAGCATATCACCTTATTTCAAAACTATGTATTGTAAACCTGCGAATCAATAGACCCTAGATGTTAATCGAATATAATATTCATATCATCAAGACTAGTTTCTAGCTTTTGCCTTATCAGTGAGAACTTATAATTCAAAGTTGAAAAAAATGCAATTGTGAATCTAACAGCAATCTTCATTTTTTTTTATTATTTATACTAATAACATGAAACTTAAAAACCTGAACTAAATTACTTTCATAATTATATTAATCTAACATATGGGCTGTAACTTAATATTTTCATGAATTCAGATAACATTCTCAATTTACTCATATACTTTCATATTCAGTTCTTTCCATCTTATTCCAGAATCATTTACTGAAAGCTTAAGTAATCAAAAAGTCTATATAACCATCAGCCAACAAACATAAAAAATGTTATAGAAAAAAAATCATAATTCTCATGTCAAAGGTAAGATTCATATAAAAGCAACATAATGCAAACAAAGAAGAAAAGTTTCTTTAATCTTAAGTTATTAAATAATTGTATATAAGGCACTGTTTTTTCTGCCAAATTTATGACAAGGAAGCAAAATATGGAACTTTTATCATTTGTAACATAAGTCATTTCCAAAATTTTATTTAAAGATGCTATAAGAATGTAAAAAATAATATAGTGAAATCATAAGACCATCCTCAGTTTAGGATGATATTAAATCTACAGTTTGTTAGAGAATATTTTTATTTAATTAACATGTAAAATAAATTAAGATTAACAATACTTTATGAAGAACTTGAGCATGTCTTTTAAGATATAAAAGCAAACTCATTTACATTATAAATATTTTCTTACATAATAATTATTTCAAATGAATTCTAATGAGTTGTAATATTAGATCCCCCCCCCCCATTTGGAGGATGAAATGAAGATAATTTACTAGTGTTCTCTTCACATTATCCTAGAACCAACTATAGTAAGCTTAAATAATCAATGAACACCAGACAGTATTGCTATATCTTCAGATCCAGATCGATTTCTGGTTTTTGTATCTAGCACTCAATTTTTATTCAATCTAATAGCCTGAAATACAAAAAAAAAAAAATGAAATCTAGGCTAACTTGCTTATATATTGATATAGATCTTACACTTTAGTTTCTAAATATTTTTAGCAACCTCAAGTTTCATCTATAGCTTACTTCTATCTTTCAGCTAAGAAAGTTAATATCAACAACAATGTTACATGATATCATATTAATGAATAAAATACAATGGAAAGATGCAATTCTAAGCTAGATGTTTTTTGGAAAGAATACTTTGTTGCAAAAGAAGATCGAAAGGCATAATCATAACATTGCTAATAAACAGATTAAAGATCTAATATTAGATAAATGAGAGATCATGGATTGATTTATATAATCATCACAGAACATAGCCCTAATAATGTATTATCTTTTTTCATCTATGGAGGAAGGGGGGAGTAGAATGCTTTATACACATTAGTAATGGTTGTTATTGAATGAATAAAAAGGATGAAATCAACACCCATTAAAATGACATCTCCATCACTGATATTTCTTATTCATCTGATTAAATCAAATTAATTAGAATCATTACTTTCCAACTAATAATATGTAAAGTCCATTTGCAACCAATATTAAATAGAAATAATATTGTTTTTACATTTTATTTTGTTTAAAATATTGATCTTTGGTTTTTAAATATAGACAAAAGTAATACAATTTGGAGCTTGACTCAAAATGTTTAAGAACATTGTCTTAGCATCATAATAATTATAAATATTCTTATCCCATATTAGTGATGACGTAGGAGTAACTGCATTAAGAAAACTACAAAAATATGTGCTCATCAGAGATAAGTCACTTAGATAAAAGTGTTAATATTTAATAAGATGATATGTAATGCAAAAAGAATGAAATGTTTATTCAAAATATCATAATCATAAAGTTTTTTAAAAAAAATTAAGGGGTTGTGATTAAGAATAGATAAAAAAAATTATATATTCTCCAAAAATCAAACACACTTGTGGTGCCATATAACAGATATAATAACACACACATAAAAAAATAAGTAAAGAATTGAATTTATTGGATGATATGAGACAAGAAAAGATATGTGAAACTGAAGATATAGGCAATAATTAGAACAGAATGAAGAAATGGATGAGTTGGATGTGTGGTTGCTCTTTGAATCTATCCATAGGAGAAAGCATTATTGATTGATTCAGTTGCACAATAGCCCCCTGTAATTGCAAATTCCATACTGCATTTTTAGTAATGCAAAATTTAAAAAATATTGAATAAAAAAAATAGAAACTGATAAAAACAAATTTTAAGTCATAATGCCATATTGTAGAGACATAATAATATTTCAATTATCTGCACAATTTAAAAATGATAATTTAAGTTAATAAGAAATCTTTTTTTAAAAAAAAATCAGAGTTTTTTATGATTATTATTACCTCCCTTTTTTAAAATGCGGATCAATATAAAATCTCATTTCTTTTCAGAATGCACTTACTTAGCAATTCAATACCCATTGAAATCGAAAAACATTTTTTTGTTTTTTAAGTTATATTAAAAACTTCTGTTCCACTACGTATTCTTGAAATATATGAATAAAAATATGTAAATCAAATTGTTTTAATTTAATATTTTTTATTTTTAAATAATTTTTTTTAAAAGTCTACTTAAATTGGACAAAATAAATAAATAAACAGGTAATTGTAGGTTTACTAATTTAGATATTTACTGAAATTGTTTGTCCTTGAATTTATTTTTAAATGTGCATACTACATTGGTAAAAGGTATATAATAGTGAAGTCTCATGTGATGAATATAATAACTGATCGTTCATGAATACATTGAAATGCATGCATTAAAAGACAATCTGTTCCAGATGCATAACCTAGAGCAAAATTATCATTCAACACAACCATTTAAATAGGAAAATCAATAAAGCATGTATGTTAAATAAGATTTCTTTATAAATAGACTAGAAGATGACTCCATTCACTGAACTGTAATGTTAGGAAAGATGGAAATAAGAATATAGATAGACACTCATCACCAACAAAGCAGTCATAGATAAATCTAAAGATCCATACAATAAGTCATACTGAAACAATGACATTCATAATATAAGTAGGAACTGATAAAGATTTATTACTACTTTATCTTAATTTTAGTGTGCTTGTAAAAAAAAAAAAACATTTACGGGAAAAAACTTTTTAAGTTTGTTTTTAAATTTACTTAAAACATATTCTTTATTAAGGTCAACAGTATTCAATATAAAGCCTTTCTTTAGTCTTTCTTTTATTAAATTGTGACAATATGTTCTTTTTTTATATATTATTAATAGTTTGTTACAATATTGAAATCATTTATAATGTTGATTTATGAGTTCAGCTAAGCATGAAATCTTTTCAAAATTATAGTAAAGAATTTAGAGCAAAGAGCAATTTCTCATAACAAAATATATTTCTGTATGTGATTATATTAATCTTTTTCAAAACTACTGGGGGAAAAAAACAAACGATTCATCCTTAATATTACTTGTTTAAATGTTACAGTGCTATATGCGCGTGTATACGAAAAACTGTATTATATATATAGAATATTAATTAATAGGCAGCTAGAAAAAATCAGACAATACAATTAGAAAAAAATAAAATAAATCTAAACGGCATTTTAATTCTCTTTTATTACAATTAGCAAACAGTCAAACAAAAATTGCTGTTATATTTTCTTAATTATTATTACTACTGCTTACTGGCTACTTTTAATAGTTTTCACAGCTTCATTTATCAACATGAAAATAAATCAGTAGTAGAAAACAGAAGTCATACATAGAGCTCTGACAATTGTTTTTTTTAAATATAAATAAATGTTGGGTAAAAAAAAAATACAGTATTTCTTAGAAAAAATATACAAAATGCAAATCAATTTCTAAATAGCTCACTGCAGGAAAATATTTAACTGTGAAGAAAGCATTACCAGATTTGCTAATTGCAATGATGAGAGGGTTTGAACGTCTTTTATTTTTTGTTTTGGAACAACTAGGTATTCTTTTACAACCAAAATTGACTAGTGGGACTAATGAGAAGATATGTAAAAATAGAGAGATGAAAACTACTTTCTTATAGATTTTATGATGTAATGATTTTAACTTAATCTTGAATTTCCATAGAAGAGTGGCATTTATATATTCTGGATAAATATTCAAGCATTCTTACTCCATGGACCCATTCCATATTTGTTTGATGTAATAGTTTTTATAAAAACAAGTATTAATTTTAATTATCATATTCCAACCCTTGTCTCTGTAGAAAGTATTTTGATTAATTTGAGTTTTCTTTGGTTTATTTTACTACTATTTCTTCATATAGATAATATATGAATAGTATTCTAAATTTTATTGCTGAACTTGATATATTGGTATCTGATTTACATTCTTCTCCAATAGTATTTATGGTAATATGAAAGTAGATTTAGCTGAATCCACATGGGCCTACTGTACATTAATTCAATTTATTGTATAGTTATGGCTTTAATCAAGCTATTTTTCACTTACATGTATAATTCAATTTTATAAATATATATTAAATCATAAATTTGAGTGATTAAGCCAGAACCTAAACAGTGAACCATCTTTACTTACAATTTTAACCTTAATCTATTTCAGAATGACAGAAAATTGCCTTTTGGCCAATTTGCCCCCTGGTAAATTTTTTCATAAGTATTATACATTAAAATGCGTATAAAACAGTATATTTTATTATAAATTTTTTGCCTGAAAAATTTGTGCTAAAAGGTGCAAAATTCAAAATTCCCACTCTTACAATAGACATGAGCCCCGCCCTGACATGTTCAGCTATTGTCTGTTGCCAAGGCTATAAAACGTTCGGTGTTTTACGGCATTGTAGCTCCAATGATGTAAAAATGTGTTTATTTGCTCATTTATTACAGTTTTAGATAATTTTTTTAAAATAATTTACACTATATTTATTAGATATCAAGAAATATAAATTATTAATAACTTATTTTGACTTAAAATACTTTATTTTCAAAAATATAATGTTATATTAGCAGCTAATGTAAATATGGCCTGAAGCAATTTACAACACTAGCTTTGACCTAAACAATCTACTTTGTATTTATGAGTAAGAAAATACTGCAATTTTGCAATAAATATTCAAAAAATTAAACTTTTAAAGCATACTTCATTAAATATAAAAGAAATAAATAAATATTCGTTTGGATGTTTAAAAATAATAAGGAAAAAAACAAATATTTCATTGTTTTTGTAAACTGAAAATAATCTTTCTAGAAATGATGACATGTAAACTCTTTGTTTTGAATACGATCTTATTTTTTTAATATTTACAGACACATAATGTGAACATTTAAAATTTACTTCAGTAGTAAACAAAAATAGCTATCAAATGAAGTCAACTTGATTATTTTCTGATAAATAATAATAATTTTATCATATATTTTATGCTGATGCATGAGACAAAGAAAAACATCAAAAATATAAGAAAAATAGTAAAATTTGATAGAGTTAATTTTGAATCATTTTGTAACTGAACTAAATTTATTTAACTATAAGCAACAGATAAGTATTCTTTCATATTTTAGGAAGTTATCCCATAATAAAATGATATTAACTAACTAATCAGAAGTGATAGTATTTTTGGTTTGAGTGATGTTGATTCTGCATTTTTTAAACTTGGAAATCAGTGGTTTGTTTTAAATTGATGAGCAATATTAGAAAATGCTCAGCAGAGTAATTGATAATTTATTAGAACAGATTAATTAAAGAAATTATTTAAAATTTTTGGATGGAAATATACTAAATTTAAAAAAATAAAAATTAAATCTGATATCAAGAAATTAAAATTTCAATATTTTAAAAAAAATTAATTGGAAATAGAACTGTCAAACCCAATTAAATTTACAAAACACATTGATAATTTGTTGGAAGTTCAAAATAATGAAAAATATGTTGAAAATCTGTTGTTGTTTTTTCATATGTATCTGTACCAGTATAAATGAGTGAATAGGGTGGGTTGTCCAAGAGATAGAGATTCTATTGAATTTGAATCAAATTTATAGTAAATAAGCTTAGTATAAACAAGATAAAAGAGGCCCTATATATTTTTGACTGAATTTCCCCACTTATATAAATACAGTATAATGATGAATTGATTAGTAATAAATGCTAGCTCCTAAAATATAAATATAATAGTTTGGATACTAAACAATTGATATTTTTTGGATGCTATTTATAATGATTATATTGGTTAATAGAATAATTAATACCCTGGTACAATAGTGCATAATGTTAATAATAAGTTTATTTACAATCGATAAACAATCTATAAATAACATTAAGAATATGAAGTGATGTGGAATTAAGAAAAAATCTTTGTGTTTATAATTAAATCTTAATAGAGAGTTATAAAATAAGAATGTTAACTTATTATGATTTTATTAATTTAATAAATATATGAAAAATCTAAATAAGTTATTTATAGCTGCTTGAATTGGTATAATTATAATTTGAAATCATTATACTTATCTTTCTCTTAGTTATGTTTATGTTTTTATCATCCATTCTTAAAAGATAAAACTAATATAAACAAATTTTAAATAAACACTATAAAATTCCAAAGTAGAACTTATCAATCCATAATAAGTGTGAATTATTTGATAAGTACATATTTCATAAATATTTCATATTTAATAAAATATTCTATGTTAGTAAAACACAGTAATGTGAAGATATTATTAAACTTTCCATTAGTAGCTGGTGCAGTTTTATATCAGGTACCTTTGATGATAGTAATCCATTTATCTAGTATGTATGGTGTACTCATGCTATGTGTTGGATATGATTAAGTTTTCATTTTAAATATCTGTGCAATTTTACTATCTTAATTCTTTAAGAAAATGACTGCGCTTTACTTATTATGATATGTGATAATCCTTAAATATAGGAATATGCATACAAACTGAATATCTATTCATGATAAATCAGGCTGATAAGTACAAAATAATCTGATAGGTAATATAATGTTGTAATGAAGATAAATAAATTTAAGAGGCTGATGTTTCTTTATACATAATTCTTCATTTTTATATATATGCATAATTACTTGATTTCTTTATTAATATTAGATAATAATATTCCATACTAAATGCACACATATATTTATTCGAAGTCAGATAAACATCCTTTGAATACTTTGATGAAATAAAATAATTTTTGAACTGGAGTTCTAAAAGTGATTCAGTCATTGCTAAGTCATTAATTTAAATTTTGGTTACCTGGTAAATAGATGTCAACTTTCTTTTAAGCAGCCATGGTGCAGACTTTCTTTGTAAAAAAAATCCATAAATATATATATATTATTACCCTTATAAGGAAATACGGTCTGTTAGAAATTCAATTTACTTCTGCAGCAAATGAGTATATAAGTAAGACTAAAAAAAAAAAACAATTCCAATATCTTTTACTTTTGCTGACAAGTCACAAACTCTTTTAATTGTTTTGTTAAACAATGTAATCAGTTATTATTGTTATATATGATTTGCTCACAGTTTCCTTATAAAATTTCTTCAAACAGTTATTATTGTTGCTAAACATAATTTTAAAATATTAATCATATGCACACATATGAAGATTTATACACATGAAAGTATTATTTGTTGTTTATTCACTAATATTCCTACTGGACTGTATGTGTACATAATTGAATATATATATATGTAATGGCTAATAATTCTAGAGTAAACTAATCAATATATATAAAAAAAAATTAATCGTGTATGATCCTGTTTTGGTTTAAGGTGCCTGCACAGATAATACATACCTCCCCATTAAATACAATTTTATTAAGACTAAAACAACTAGGTATCCTAAATTTTGTCTATCTTTGGGAATTCTAGAATGACAGATTTTATTTCAATCTAGTACCCTAGCAACAAGACTGCATAAGCAAATTTTATTCACAAATAAGTAACTATTTTTCCCTTTATATATACACTTATAGAATAAATTGTTCATTTTCTGATGAGCATTTGCTTTGATGTATTTTCTATATACATGTACCTTATGAAATTTTAAAGACTTTTTAAATCTTGTTTTATAATAATAATTATTTTAAGTTAACTAGCATAAGTGTTGGCTAGGGTGTGTTTTTGAATCTGACTTATAGTTATGCTTACTATAACAATACTCATAATTTCCAAAACAATCTCTGATTTGTTTTATTATATAATTCTTATTTCCAGTGCAAATGAATGCTTATGGCACTCAACTTCTTTAGTATCACAGATTATCTGAGAGTTTATGCAATCTTCTACTTCAGTTATCTCTTCTTTGTTATCTAAACATTCTAACTTTTTAACTACTTTATTATATACTTTGTTTTGGTAACTATTTAAGTATTCTACAATGCCTGTTCTATACCTACATTCAAAGCATTGAAGCTACAATCTGTATCATATGGTTTGTTTGCCCTTTTAATAACTTTTGACATTTTTAGAAATATTATTATGAACTATTTTCGTGTGTTTATACAAATTTTGAGCCACTTAGTTTTACAGTTACAAAAGAAAGAATGCTCAGGTTGATGTTAAATGAAAGGATTCTTCTCCCTACTATCATATGAGCTATACTTATTTGTAAGGAATATCTTCATCTTACATTTATAGTGATAATTATTATTAAAAAGTGCCTCTTCCTTAAGAGATGTAGGCTTCTGATTCCCAATTTCAAAATCATCTTTTTGTCAGCTTTTACAGAATCTCGTATTTGTCATTTTGTATCCCCTATCTAAAATTATGTCATATAATTTCTCTCACATGATCATTTGCTTAATGATTGATTCATTATTCATTTCACCTTCAATTCCAGTTTTAATGGTAGTCATTTCAGCTCTATTATATTTACCTAAAGTTTTTATATTGGCTAATGAATAATGATGCACATTACATTTATATCTAATTTCTTCATGCAGTTTGGAATATTCTAAAAAGGAGTGATGATTCTCAAAGATGTGGTCACAAATTTTACAAATAGATAACTGTTGGCTAGCATAATCTTTATGATGATGTTGAGTTCCATTGTCAGGGTAATAAACTTCTTAATCACATTATTCATTATGGCATATTCCCATGTCAATTTTACATTGTAACTATAAATGATATTTTAATGAATGCCATTGTTTAAATGTTATAGAACATTCAGGAGATTGGTAATTATTTTTATCACAATTATGACACTTCACATGATAGTTATGTTATCTTCATTCTCAAACCATAAATCACAATTCATTCAGAACCTTTGAAATTATTGCTTGATTTCTCTAAATTCCCTCTATTACGTTCTTTAATACTATCTAGTCAGTAAAACTATTACGACCATTGGAGCATTCAAATTTCTGTTTTTCATGAATGTTTGTATGAGATGATATCAGAAGGAAATTTTCAAACACCACATTACAACATTTACAAATAAATTATCAGTCCATAAAATATAATTCTTGACAATGAGAAGCAAAAGTGGCTAAGTAATTTGTTTTTGATTCAGAAACATAAGTATATACACTGGCATCAAGTCTGTTATGCTCTTCAACTTTGATACTATATTGTTGCTCTGAGAACTTTCTATTTAGTATTTATATCTTGCCTAATTCTTCCAATTTGGCATCAGACATATTAAATCTATGATTAATTTGATTCTTTAATTCCATCTTTTGTTCCTTCAAACTTTTATCTATTTTTTCAAAATTTTTATCAGAATCTGCCTTTTGTTCTTCAAAATTTCTTTTTGATTCTGTGATTTGTTCTTCACAATTTTTTATCTAATCCTTCAAATGTTTTGAGCATTATTTTTGTCATACCTTTGACCTATATCTGAAGTACTCATCTCTGGCCTTACTCCTATATTAATGGCTTCCATAATGGTAAATATATATATGTATGTATATGTAAAGCTGACTTTCTAAGTTATCTTAAACAATATGAAACTATTTAAACAAATAAAAAACATCTCTTATTAATATCTACCTCCAGACAAACTACATCAATCATGGCTTTAAAAAATTATTTATGTTGACCAAAAATTTCAAAAAATATATTTTACTTTTATCTTAATGAGCTCATTAGTTATATGTTGCCAAAATATTTAGTAATAACTTTATGTGCAAGTTAACTGCATGTGAATCACTGATCTCATGTGGCAATGGTTATTAACTGAGCTGTACAGCAGGGAACCAAACTGTACCAGTATAAATGTGTCTAAAAATATGGGTTTGCGCAAAGATAAAAACTCTACTGAACTTGAATCAAATTTATAGTAAATAAGTTTGATTTAAGAATGATAAGAGGCCCTATATATTTTTGGTTGAATATCCCCATTTATACTAATACAATATTATGATGAATTGATTAGTAATAAATGCTAGCTCCTAAAATATCAAATAAATATAATAGTTTGGATACTAAACAATTCGTATTTCTTAGATGCTATTTATAATGATTATATGGGTTAATAGAATAATTAATATACTGGAACAATAGTGCATAATGTTAATAATAATAGTTTATTTACAATTGATAAACAATCTATAAATAATATTAAGAATATGATGAATAAATAGACTTTCTTATAAAATATTTGCATCAAGTGTTTAGATAGAACAACATACTTATATTTATAACTAAGAGAAAATATATGTATTTATGATTAAATATTAATAGATATAAAATGAGAGCTTTAACTTATTATGATTTTATTAATAAATATATGAAAAATTTAAATATGTTATTTATATATGCTTGAATTGGTATAATTATAATTTGGAATGATTATATTTATCTTTCCTTAGTTATGTTTATGTTTTTATCATCCATTCATAAGAGACAAAACTAATTTAAATAAATTTTAAATAAACATCACAAAATTCCAAAGTAGAACTTAATAATTCATAATATGTGTGAGTTTTTCGATAAATACATATTTCATAAATATTTCTTATTTAATTAAATATTCAATATTAGTAAAACACAATAATATGAAGATATTATTAAACTTTCTATTAATAGCTGTTGCAGTTTTAGCCTTTGATGAGAGTAATTCATTTATTTAGTTACTACAGCAAAGTGTCATTCATGCTGTGTGTTGGATAAAGTTAAGTTTTCATTTTAAATATTTGAGCAATGTTATTATCTTAATTCTTTAAGAAAATGACTATGCTTGGGGAATATTTTGTCAGAAGAATTTAATTTCATGGATGTATATAGAGTCTTTAAAAAAAAAAAAAAATTTCCTTTTTTCTTGAATAACTATTTTGTTTATCATGATTGAGTAATCAACTATTCAAATGGAATAAATAAGAGACATTCAAAGAGTAAAGAAACAAATAATTATGTCAAATTAAATTCTGCTGACAATAAAATATTCCATCAATCTGTGATTAGATTAAAAACATCATTTCTAGTTTATCGATAGTTACTCTCTCAGTAATAATAATATTTTCTATGTAAAACCAAGCTCTTATGCCAATTTCTAATGAAAACTTTGACATAACTTGTTTTTATCTCTGTATCATAACATTAAAGGCAAAAAAGCTACTTTGGAAATACTGATTTTCTGAAAACTACTCTATGTAAAATACATAAAAATTTATTTTTATATATTTCAAATAGATTTCAAGGTGGCAATTAATCTAATGAAAAACGATTTTTTTTTCATTCGCTGGCATACTTTATTTGGTGACAGAAATAAAAATTTACTTGATAAAAGCCCCTTACATTGTTAGCCGAGAAGTATCGCAGCCGCCATGCAAGCAAGTAGTTGGTTGCAGACGGTTGTGGGTTCGCGTCTCGGCAGATGCTATGACATATGAAAAAAAAAAGCCCCTTACATATAGGAAGCCTTTATAGGAGAATTCAACAATAGCAATCGATTTGTACCTATAACTTTGATTAACAATCAGTTATTCAGTATAACAATCTTTAAAATATTTTTTGAATATATATATTTTTTCCAAAATGATCATCATTTTGTTTTAAATGCTGGCCATTTTGTAAAAATATTGCTATCATTAAAACAATGTTACTTTTGTAAAATTACGAGTTTTACTCCGCCTCCCCACCATCACAACAAAAAAGTACACATTAGAGATCTATAATAATATTGTAAACTGCAATTATAACAAATTGAAAATATAATTTATATAAATCTGTTTCCTTAAATTGCAGTCTTGTAATATGATTCTAACACTGAAAATAAACAATTCTCATCATGAATAAAAACAAACTCTGCAAAAAAAAATAAATAAATACAAATTTCATTCATTGCATAACTAAAAGTAAATTTTTATAATATATAGAATTAAAGTGATTTAAAAATAAGTCAGCAAATGTGTACATTACCTAAAATTTCTATTACTAATTTCGGTTTAATATTTTCGTATCTAAAAAAATTTAATCTTCTCCAGACAAAAAAAATCTGTAATCATAAGCGTAAACAATATTGGAAAAAAAAAAAAGATTTAATCATTTATATTATTAAAACTATAACAATCAACTATACAAAACATGTCTTGCATTGGTGGTCGAGAGGTCAGCGCGACTGCCTTGCACTAGCAGGCAGTTGCCCGGTTCGCGTCCCCGCCGATGCTATGACACTTAAAAAAAAAAAACTATACAAAACATTTTGCAATTTCTTTAGTTCAATTGAGACTACGTTTTCAGAGAAATATATATTTAAAACAACACTGAAAAAAAAAAAGTTTTATTGTTTAGATAATTATATATATAAACATTGATAACAGAATATTTTTTTAAAAGGGCACTAAATATATATATATATAACTGTACGTGAAGGCTTTTTTTTCTGTACATCCTTCATTTTAATTTAATGAATCATAATTTAATAAAATACAACTTAAAACAATGAGGACAAAATATAAAATTATCATTAAAAAAAGAAAAATATAGCAAGTGAAATATATTATTACATTTACACACAGTTTTACTAATAATATATTTAGAAGTGTTCATTTATTAATTATCATTTCTGGTTTTTTTTTTTTAATTTAAGCTTTTCTTTCTGTGTCAATTTTTTAATATATATAATTTGAATCTGGAGTAACTGATTAAATATTATGCATAGAAAACATAATAATTGCTTGATTTTTTTTTAATACAAATTCTCAACTTAAAGGCATTTTTGAAAATGAATTGAACTCACTGTCTGGGGTAAAGCTATAATGGTTTAAAAAAATCATTTGACTGTCTGCTCCTTATCTCGGAATTGCAGCATTCTAGATGGATCTCTGATAATTTTCTCTCTTTTTTACAGTCTACATAAAGTTTTCCATCAAAAACTAGAGAATTCAGTTCATGAACTGAACTCAAGCTAGCAACAGCCCACATAAATAATGGATAATGGAATAATCAAATGTGAAGATTAACTGTGAATAACCAATAAGCAATGTCTAACAAAAAGTATTTTTTGCTGTCTTGAAGACCAGATTAAGGTCCATCAAAAACTAAATACTATTTGTGAAAGATTGTTTTATCTGACTAGTTTGTGTATTTTTTACTTTATAACCATTTAAAATAATACAGCAATGCAATAATCATTAGATTCTTATGCCATTAGTTATTACTGATCCTAATTTTGATAATAAAATTGTTTGTGAAGCCTCATTTCTATTCTTTAATTATATGCAAAGTATTGTAATACAATCTTTTGTTTTTGTGATCAAGACATTAGTACTAGGGAAGTAATGATGAGCAAGTTTGAAAGTATGGATATTCTTAATTGTGATCTGTAAAAATGCAGTACAATTTATTATAAGACACTCTGATCTAATAAAGGAACATAAATTTCAACTTGGGAAATGATTTTATAAAAATAACTGTAAAATCATTAACAGTAATAATGATTAACAGAAAGTAATTCTCCAAACAATAATTAACAACATTTTCAAGATTTATCATTAATATAACTTTTCTTAGTAAAATTAAACTTAAAAAAAAAAAAAAGTTTATTAGGAAGTAGATAGTTGCATGTTTTTGTTTTTTTAAAATCATATCATTATATGAATAGAGAATGCATACTGTTAGATTCACTGTGAAGATTAATTAAATACTTTGTAATTTTAAGAAGTTAGCACTACTAAAATTTGTTTTGCATGATGGTGCCTGTTCCCATTAGATTAATGCTTATACTTCAGCATTAGATTCACAAAGCTCTGAAAAAAAGCTTTTATTTTTGTTGGGTTATATTATTATATCAATTCTCTTCATCACCATCATTTTCAATCATTATTAATGTACTGCTAGATGAAAGTCTCTCTATGTTTAATCCAGTTTCTCCAATCTTTAGCTTCTCCTCAACTTCTTTATTTTATCCATCTATATCTCATGTGGTCACTTTCTAGTTTTTTTTTTATATTCTCTAGTAATCCAGTTTAAAAATTCAACTATTCATCTATTTACCATGTCTTCTAGTAACAAACCGAGCCCAGCTTTATTTCATGTTCTTAATTCTTTAAATATTTCCAGTGATCCCTGTCTATTCTCTCACAGATGTATTTAATTTTCAGTCCTTTTTTGTTACTTCTAACATATACCTCTCCCTACTTCATTGAGTAGTTTGAAGTCTCTGTATTGCTCTTTTGTTAAGTGTCCAAATATCCATAAATAAGAAGTGATGAAACACATAGGTATACTTCCTTTTAATATTATTTTTCTATACTGCTCTACATTTAAGTTTATTCCATGATTAATTTCATTCACTATATATTCATCAATATTAATAATCTGACCAAAGTAGATGTAGTTGATAATTTCTCCTAATTTATATCTTTATTTTCTTCTTTTGAAAAAATCCATTGAATATTATCTTAGTCTTTTTTTAGCATTTATCTTTAGCCCTACTTTCTTTCTTTCAATTGATGACTTGCAACATTTCCTTAGAAAATAGAACTTTTGTTCTTGAAGACTTTAATGCACATGCTAATAAAAATAACAAAATATGGTATAAAATTGTTGGAAATGTTATTTATTAGTTCTATGAACTCAAAATAAAAATAATAATAAGTGAATGGTTTTGAGTTCGTAACTTAAATGTCCACTATTATTGAATTTTAGTACACTTCTTTTAAACTGAAAAATTGTTATAAAGAAATTGAATGCATCCATATTCAAAGCAATAGCATTTAATAGTTTGCATTATAGTTTGTTTGTTTTTTTCATATATCAAAGTGTTAACCGGAAAGCGAACCCAGCCCAGCTGCTTGGAAGGCAGCTATGCTAACCGCTAAGCCACCAACATTTGCAGTTTGCATTATAGTTTTGAATCAAAAATGCAATAAAAAAAGTTCACATTATAAAAGTAATTAATAAGAGAAGATTGTTGTACAAATCACAGACTAGCTGTGTTCTAAGATTAAAACAACAATTGATTAAAAAAAAAGTTTCTATGTCAAACATATTTGTATAAAATTAGATTTTCATTTTCTAAAAGCAAAATTAGTTTTAAATTTCATAGCAATTAAATATTGCAAATGCCCAATTTATATCTGTAAGTTTGAGATGTTAATGAAGCATAGCATTTTCTTAATAAATGTGTTGTAGAGATAAATCTGAATAAAATGAAAAACCTGATAATGATTCTTTATTTTTAAAGAATGTGACATTTTCAATTTGAAAATAAAAAACTGAATTTAGAATTGTATAAGCTGTATAAAGATGAGGAAATAAAAGAAGATTTAAAAAATTATTGATGGATTAAAACTGTAAAAGGGATGAAGTTCTTTGATAATTGTGATCACTTAATATCTTTTTTGCTGTTATACTGAGTCATATATGGATTTTTAAAATGTATTACAATACACTTAAATCAGTGAAAAAAAACAACATAGTAATTTTCACAGAATATTGTTATCCATAATAATAATAAAAAAATGTACTTTCAAAAATTTTATTGAATATATTATTTCTAATCATAGATGAATAGCTATTAGAAATTTAATGATGATTTTAGAGAATCAAGAAACAATGTAGATATGATTTTTGTTAAAATGCAAAGAAAAAGTGTTGGAAACAAATAATATATGACTTCTTTATTGTTTTTGGTTTTTTTTTTTATTTTATTCAAGACATTGAACATAATTAGTTTTGCAGCAATATATAAAATTAGCTGGTTGTCTACTGAAGATTATTTATAATATATAATATCAGCATGATAGAATGAGAAGAAAAATTATTTTAGAATAAAAATTCTTGTTAAGCAATGGTATCTACTATCTCCAACTTCCTATTCCATTTTTATGACATGATTTTTGGAATAGACACACTAGATCAGACTTCAAAATTTTAGGCTATTTTTGAATTTCATGTTATTAGTCTAATAATATATAAAAGTTGGTCTGAAGTTTCTCACTAATCAAGATCATTAACCAAAACTAGTCTAAGGTTGAAAATATAAACTTAGCAGTTTAAACCAGTTTTTAAAATACATAACAGATGACACTATTGATTACATTTCTTTTTAGAAGTAAACAGAATATTGAGTGCAGGTTAATTTATAATAATAGCAAGGAAAGTATTTCACTGTTTAAGGCTCCATCAAGATCTTTAGCAACAATGGAATATACAGATATATGGAAAAATATAGGTGATTTAGTCTGCAAATTATGTAGAGAAGGTATAGAAAATATTAGGCATCTGTTAATTGAATGAAAATGCCTGCAAGTAGCAAAGGTACAAATAATGAAGTTGTGGAAGAATAAATATAAACAAAGTCATTATACAGAAAGTGTGTAATTGGTTTTTATGCTGAGTTTGGGAAAAGATAAAGGGGATTTAGGTATAAAGACCATGAGTTGACAAAGATTATGTTGTGGAAATGGGATAGAGCAGGATAAAGAAGAATATGACAAAAACAGGGTGGGGAAAGAGAAGGGAAGGTGGCTAAGAGGTTTCTCTGAGCATAGTGGCTGAGAGATTCCCGGCTTTGAAAATGGAGAATACTACAAATAAAGATTAATTGTAATAAATACCATTCTTGTAAAAAAAAAAAAAACCATAAAATTAGAATGTCAATCATTAAATAAAACATTGGAAAAACACTTTACATGATTTCCAACAAGCAATTTCATAATATATTTGATATTACAACCTAATTTCAAAATTTTACTGCATCCCATTTACTTAAAAGTAAGTAATTTTTTAACATCTAAAAAAAGACTAATTGTGAAATATTTACATGAGCTATAGAAGCATCAAATAATTATCATTTAGAATATAAGTACAATTGTGTTTATCTATCCTAGAAAAATAAAAATAAAATGTGACACTTTTTTAGAAAACTTTTTTTCAATATATTGATTTTTATTTTATTGTTGATGTTTTTAGAGTGAGAAGCTTTTAACAGAAATAAATGATAAAAAATACTTATTATATAAAATGAAAAGTTATAAAAAAAATTAGAGTAAAAAAATGGAAGTAATGTGAGGAAGTGCATATTATATATAATAGGTATACTTATATACAGTTGCAATTTTTGCCTGAAATTAACTGAAATTTCTTTAAATTGCATGGCTGGATTTTTTTTCTTAGATAACTCAAAATAGGAACCTCATGTTCTTAACTTTGAAAATGTAAATGCTGAAAGTACTGAGAAAATAAAAAATAATAATTTGCAAACCTTTTTCCAGTTACATCCTTTCAGAGTTGTTTCACTATAAAGTTCATAATCAATACCTGATTTAATATGTATAGCTTGATACAAAGTAAATGTAAAAGGTAAAATAGCCTTTAAATATCACACTACAATGTAAAGGTTCATTCAATACCCCCCCCCTGAATAAAATAAAAGTGAAAATTTCTGAGTAGTGATTATCTGAATATTTTTCTAGTATAAACCTATATACTGACCAATAATAAATGGCTAATTAGAATGACTATAGGCTATCTACCCACCATCAAAAATCCTAAATCTAATTATAATTAGAAAGTAAAATAACCATGATTTTTACAGTTTAAATTCAAACATCACACCACCAGCATGGAAGGTCGATGTTCTAACCATTGCATCATAAAATTGCTTAATGTAATAATATAAAATCAACAGGAGATATATAAAAATGTCAATGTCAGCAGTTGATCATGTGAAAGCAGTAAAAGATATAAGCAAATATAGTTCAAAAAAGTCATCTAGTAAGTTACTTATATATTAAATAGAATAATGACACATAAAGATTTTAAAATTAAAGATATCTGTAAAACCTTGTTGCCAATTTTATCAGTTGATAGATATGTTTTTGAGATATGATAGTATATCTATATAAAATGGGTTAGTCCATGTATTGAACTGCAATACATTCACATTAGAAAGTGAGACTTTCTGCAAATATTGCTGAAATGCACTATGTTACTGTAAACTATACAGAAATAAGTTCAAACAGTCCAGATTATTCATCATCAGCTAATCATGATCAGTAGTTAGGACAATTGGCATAATTTAGTCAATTTATGATGAGAGTTAAGTCTTGGTGATAAATTCTACTGTCTACAAGACAATCAATTTCAAGAAAAAACAGAAATAGGTAGGAAAAGAAATAGCACCATATCATACCAGTGAAAAAGTATAATTGTTTAGGCAATATCTAGTAGACTCCATGACATATGCTTTTATATTAAATACCCTTGAATTAGATAACATAAATTATTAACTCACCTTTAATGTAAATCAAGGGCCATCATTAATCCGATGGCATAGTCAAAATACTAGAAATATAAACATGACCATACATTATTGCCATCTATCAAAAATGTTCATAAGATTCCTGACAAACTTAATCTCCAAACATCTCACCAACAATAATGATCAAGACTTGGAAGGTCATTGAATGTATATACACATCTAACAATAAAAGTCATATTTATCATTCTATGCAGTGAACATAATATATCAATGCTTGACTATAGATAAGAAAGTCAACTACTACTCATATATATCACATAAAGAAGTTATATTAGCAAAAGTAATCCTTGGCTGGACATTTCAGTTTTCAAAAATGATGAATGCATGTTATAGATAGTTTAAAATAAAAAACCATATAACATTACAGTGCTAGTGAAAAAAACAAAATTTTACTAAAATTCTTTCATAACCATGATTTCATCTATTAACAAGTAGACCTTTTCAAATAAAATTCAACAAAATAGTCTTCCCACCATTCACTTCAAAACCAACTTTATTGTTTTGTATATATATATGTCATTAGTACCTAGTTGAATTTCTTTTAAAAAGTCTGTTTGTTTGAGAAAGAATTTCAGAAAAATTTTGTTTATTTTAGTTAGTATTGTAATGTTATATGATTTTTTATTTTATTTATCATTTACTAATATAGTTAGTGATAGGAATTATTTAATTTTTTGTAGGATAATTTGTATTTTGTCTTAAAAACGTTAAAAAATATATAACATTGCATATTCTTTATGCAATTCAAATTATAAATTGTACATTTTAAACAAAAAAAAGAGCTATAAAAACACTGCTTAAGAAAAAATAAAATCAAATGTTGAACATACTAGACAATGCCCTAAGAAAATAATAATGAAAGAGTTTTAAAAAATCATGAATTTTTGCATATCATGTTCCCCCATGTTAGGAATTTTTAGGCTGTTGAATAGCCCTTATATCTGTGCTTTGAGGAAACTAGCTAATGCAATAAATATTTCTGCCTAAACAAACATTTTGTTTATTAATATCCTTTTAGAGAGTTATTTTGACCACAATAGCATACTACTTTTCCAGAGAACTATTTTTACTACTGAAACCAGGCACTTAAAAAAAGGCTGCAATAGATATTATTATCTTAAATTAAAAAATTGATTATTTTTTTATATTCACATAATTCTATTAGTTTATTATGCTTTGTTCTGCCATATAATAGTAAAAATTAGGGACCAAAATTATAAATAGAAAAAAAGTCAAGCAGCAATGGAAACAACAATTATTATGAAAAGATTCATTCTTTAAAACATGTGTTATATAACCAAGAAAAAAAAAACAACTGATATTAATTAATGCATCAACTTGATAATATTCAGAAGAATGAGCCAGATGCACTGGA
Organism: Epiperipatus broadwayi; assembly: GCA_028023455.1. Classification (NCBI taxonomy): domain Eukaryota; kingdom Metazoa; phylum Onychophora; class Udeonychophora; order Euonychophora; family Peripatidae; genus Epiperipatus; species Epiperipatus broadwayi. Next base: position 180,900 of record JAQFVV010006421.1, on the reverse strand, counting down.
GAGTACTAGCAAAATTTGTCTTATATAAGAACATCATGAATTATTCAAAGAGTGATTTTATCTCCTTATTTGGCTTATATTTCTTTAAGAAAGATGTTATTTATATGTTGCTTGCCTTGCACGTTTTAATATAATGTTATACAGATGGACTTGAGAACTAAAAATCCATGAAGTGTAGATTGGTTCTATCATTTCTAGATATATTTTTTTTTTTTTTTTTTTTTTTTTTTCTTTTTCCTATTTTTAATCAATTTTTTTTTTTTTTTTTTTTCTTATATATAATAAAAAAAAAAATAAAAAAAAAAAAAAAAAAAAATAAATATAAACACAAATATAACATTTAAAAATAAAATTCAAATATATAATATTTAAATAAAACCAAAATAATTTTAAATTCTATTTTACCTATTTTTTTTTTTCTTTTTCTTTTTAAATTAATTTTAATAAATTTTTTTAATTTATTTTTTTTATTTATAAATATTTTTAATTTATTTTCTTTTATTTATAATAAAAAATTAATATAAAAAAATAAAAAAAAAAAAAGGAGATAAAAAAAAAAAAAAATTAAATAAAAAAAAAAAAAAAAATAAATAAAATTTAAAAAAAAAAAAAATTAAATAAAAAAAATAATTTAAAAAAAAAAATTAAAAATTGGAAGGAGGGAAAAAATAGTATTTGTAGAGAATAGTAATATTTTGGTTTTAATTGAATATTATATATTTGTTTTGTATTAAAATTTTATTTATTTGTGTTTTTATTTTTTTTTTTTTTTTTTTTTTTTTTTTTTTATTTTTTTTTTATTTTTTTTTTAATTTTTATAATAATTTTAAAAAATTGTTGAAAATGTTAGTTTGGAAGGGGAAAAAGAGAAAAAAAGTGGAAAAAAAGAAGTTTTAAAGAGAAAAGGAAAGTTGAATTTACATTTCTAAATATATAACCTTCCAAATAATAAAATGTAAAATTATTTTTTATTATACATTGTTTTATAAGTCTGTGCCTCAAATATAATTTTTTATTGGATATCTGAACAATATATTTCATTTTTTGTTACAAGAAAAAAGATTATTTATGATAGATAAATATTTTAAAATGTTAGAGAAATGTTTATTTATGTAAAATACTAGTTTAATTATTTATATGTCTGAACTCAAGAAATTATGCTATGCATAATACATTTGAACTATTTATATTTTCTAAATAACTTTCAATTTTGTTGAAAACATATTTGTATGTGTGTGAATTTATAAAAAATAAAATAAAAATCTATTCCAAAAAGATTGGCAACAAAAAAAAAATTGTCATCAAATATTTCTTCAGCCAAGATTATTAAGTAGATAATCTATAGCTAATCAATGACTAATAAAAATTATTAAGAATAGATAATCTCTTGTTATAATGAGTTAATTAAGTGTCATTAATTCTCTGAGCAAAAGACTGATTTTAATCATATATTTGAAAGTTTGGTAAAAAAAATTTAGATAAAAGAAATATCTCCTATGCAAACAAGTTTCAAAAGATGTGTAGTTTAATGCAACTGTAGAGGGTAGAATCTGGAACTCAAGAATTACTGCTTCAACTTTGACACTTCCATTGCTCAAATTTCTTACGATCTTCCATGCAATATACATCATATGATTTTTTTTAAGTTTCAAAATAGTAAATAAAGAAATGGCACTGTCTATATAAAAGTAGCATTTTGGATAACTACAGATATAAAGATAGCATTTTGGATAACTGCAGATCTACTGTGCATAGTGACAAAGAGGTACTGCCACACATTACCACATATTACATTAACTATTAAACACTGCTCAAAACATAATCTTTTTAAAACAATAGAAATGAGATTGTATCTAAATAAATAAAAAAACAGAGAAAAAATGATAGAAAAGACTTGTATTTGCAAATCATCAATAATCTAAAAAAAACCATCAAGAATAGATAAAAAAAAACAATAAAAGCTAAAAGAATGTTACCACAAACTAAAAGAATGTTACCACAAAAATTATGGAAAGAAAAAATGATGACTATAGCCAACTGCTAAAAGACATTCTTTAAAAGACTAATGTGCTACAAAAAAATAATATTTTCCGATCTACTTAAATAAAAAAAATTAAAAGTTATATACATTTATTGCAAATTATTACATACATGTTCACATTTAACAGTAATATAATTTCTCTAATTACAAAGATTGATAAAGGTTACACTTGTTAGTTTCACTGACAGGTAACAAAAGACTAGAAGAGAAAAAAATGCAATCATTTGTTCCCCAATGACTATGTACTTCAATATCCAAGATTCATCTTGTCAAATGTTCACTACTCATTACCAGCAATTTCTTATCCTATAGTCTAACATACCTGATTACAGCAATAAAGACTATACAACTTGATTCTGAGCTAGATTTGCAATATTATGAGATATTATTTAAAGAGCAATCTCACTACCTTCAAAAAGACTTCAATATTTGAAGGCATCTTTGTTATCATAATATAAACATATTCATTGATATATTGCATGATTAGCTATTTATGTGTTGCACATTATTTTGAATTTTATTTTCAGAGATTTTTATTTATTGGAAAGAGTTTACTATGAAAAGGCCGACAGAAAAAAATATAAATATATACAAAAAAGTAATATATCAGAGAAGTGTAAGATCTCATAAAAATTTACAAGTTTGTATATTACATTAAGGTAAGCTTACAGAGTAAGGAATACTATATATGTTGATATAATTATGCTTTGTAAAGTAAATAAAATTAGAAAGATCAAATGCTGTTTTACATTAATGCAGCATATATTTATAAATGTAAAGATTTATAGACAATAGAGGGAAAAAACAATAAATCAGTAAAATAAAATTATATATGAATACTTGATAATCCAAAGCAGCAGCAGCAGCAGCAGCAGCAGCAGCAGTAGCAGTAGCAGTAGTAGTAGTAGTAGTAGTAGTAGTAGTAGTAGTAGTAGTAGTAGTAGTAGTAGTAGTAGTAGTAAAAAATAAATAAATCATAGTTAAATTATTGTTGTTTTGAACTAGCAATTAAGAAACTGTATTGAAAACAATAAGGTTTGGATTCTCTATTTATATAACATAATAGCACTAGAAAAATTTCATTTAAGAATTATTTATAAAATTCTAAAAATATGATGGCAAGTCATAAGGACATTCAATATGTTTTTTAGGTTATTGGATATGATACTATTGAGTCTGCTGTTATAAAATCACAACCTTATCTTCTATTATGAATGAAGAATGAAATACAATGAAGAGTTACAATTTGTCCAAGTGATGAAGTCTTTTAGAAAGTAGTTGCGGCTGAAGTTAAAAGACTGCATTGCAAAATATCAACTGAATTGAATAATAATTCAGCATGTTCTGTATGAGGATATATATGCGTTTCAAAAATTGAAATGTATTGCCTATCCCTAACCCCTTTCTTTATCTGGTGTATTATTACTTCTTTTTTTAAATCATTCTATCACTTTTGTGTGTCTACGTGTGTGTGTGTGTGTGTTAAAATAGCCAAACATATTTACAAGTGCCTGCTGATATATTCTTAATTATTTATTATTGAGAATAAAAATATCACATTGGTTTATCAATATTATGATTTTGTATGAAAAAATAACTGACATTAAAAAGTTAGATAAGAATTTTAGGCACATAGAAAACAACCCCAAAAAGGAAAACTATAGTATTTTCTTTAAAAAAAATAGAAAATTTATATTCATCCAGTTCATGAAACCACTTAGAAAAAAAGGCCCTGCAGTTAATTATGAAAATAAAATGCAAAAATAAATAAAAATTTGTGAATAGTAAATGATCAAATTCATTTTTTTAACAAAGGGTACAAACAGATAGGTAGTTAACAAAGTTTATATAAGTTGTATGTAATATTACTTTTAAAAAATCATATTTTTGTGAATATAATGTAGAGTAATATTTGGTTTTAACAAAGTTTAAAACAAATTTATAATTGAAGAATTTATTTTAAAAAAAAAAGAAATTTTATGAATACAGGAGCTGAAGAGAAATGATTTGTAAACATTATATAATTATAAAAAAATCAATGATCACTTTTCCACAAAAGAAAATGTTATATAATATAGAACATTAAAATATTATTAAAATAATATACATAATACAAATATATAACATTTTATAAGTTTAGTTCTAATTTAGATCCATCAGACCTACATTCTTTCCAATTAAAAAGATGCAAAAAACACCTCAAATACTTCACAAAAATTTATTGCAAGCTTTTATTTTCCACACTGATTCACAAACATTCCTTTTCATAAGCCTATCTAAAGTACTTTTTCCCTAAAAATCTTCCCATCATTCAGTGGATTATTCTAATACACTGATATTCATCTTTTTTTACTATCACCTCAACCTATCTCCACTTGAGCTCTTTAATGCTTATTTAGTCTCAAATACATTTATTTATTTCCCTATCCATTTTATAACTATAATAAATTCTGATTAAAATCTTTAATAAAAAAATAAAATATATAATTTTAAAACTACTAATGCATTCAAATGTATTTGAATTTTGCTTTTTTTATTTTATTTACTTCATACCAACTATCTTAAGTATCATAATTATCTATCTTTTTCTCTTTTTTCCTATTAAATAAGATAATTCAAATTTATTAAATACTAGTTCTATTAAAAATTATTTTCCATTCATTCCTCAAACTAGCTAAATGTAGTTATTAAAATTCTTTTCCAAAAGTCAACTGCTGCTGTTGTGCAAATCTAAGATATCTGACTTTTCTCTTTACTGACCAAATCAATTTCCTTCTCACTCTTTCATTAGAAAAAAGAAGTAATGATTTAAAAATAAGTAATTTTTAAAATTATTAGGTTTGTTACCCATCAAAAAGACTAAAGAATTATTAATACTTGAGTAATTAAAAAATTGATTAATCAAATAAATATTTAATTAATATACGTTTTAATATTATGCTACAAAATTTTGAAATAAATTCTCCATCCATTAAATTTTTAATTTATTTAATGATTTATTTTATATTGCATATATAATCAGTCATAAAAATATGTAATAAAACAAAATACTGGAATTATATCTACAATTTTCAAAATACTAACAGTTGAATGCATTTGGAATATTTAACTAAAAATTAAACTTTTCTAAAGACATTCAACACACATATTAGATGATGGAAATAGTCCAATATAAAAATAAAGCCAACTAATGTTTATATTGATATTTTGAAATTAGTAATGTTAATTCCAATTGTTTTGTTTTACTACATATAAATATAAACATTTTGCTTAAATGCTGCAACTATATATATTGGAATATATTCATATAATGTTTAAAAAATGCAAATAAATATTTATTTTATGTCAATACACAAAAATAGATATCAGTGTTACTGTGGTATAAATTACTTAGACCTTATTAACATTATTCATAAAAGATTATAACTGTTATTTAATAAATCATTATTCAATGTTTTGTTGTTTTTTCAGGTACAATTATTATCAACACTGTTTCTCGCTCCCTGTTTTGTTCCCTTTTTTCTAGTTCAGGGAATTAATTTTTTCTAAAACTATCCCTATTAAAAAGAGGAGTTTCTTAGCTCTCTTTTCATATAAAAGCTATATCAACAATGTAATCACAAGTAAGCATAATTTCAATTTTTATAAAAATGCTATGTAAATATATAGCAGCCACTGAAATTACAAACGATTTCTACAGAAATTTTACCTTTTAATGAAAATTTTCATTTCACTTAATTTTGTTGAATGAATGAGAGAGTCCAGTTGTTGGGAGGACTCCCAGGGGTCTAAATCCTTATTCTTTTAAGGGAGGGGTCTGGGATAAGGTCGCTGTGGTGATCATTACCAACATTGGTTTTTCTCATTCACAAGATAGAAAAAATAACATTATTTATGGTGATTCTTTAACGTTATCATTATGAGTGATTTTATCCATGTATTATTGCAAAATAGGTCACAGTTTGGCCTCATGATTCTAATTGCAAGTGATCCACTTTATTTAATTTTATTACTTCCAATGTTGCTATTGATAGGGCTGGTCTTTTGCTGTTCATGTGATTTTCATAATGGATTAGAATGGTTTTCGGCAAAGACATTTTGAAGCTTGAATTTTTTTTCCCTTGTTCTCCATAGATTTTCCATAATTTTTCCAAAGTATTCCAGATTGCTCTCTTGTGAAGATATTCAAGGCCATTTGGAGGAACTGAACAGTAGATTGATTTAATCCATATTTTATGTTATCTCCAAGTGTTTTCCTATTTCTCAACTTTCCCAATATTGTACTCCTAAAAGACTATTCATATTTGATTTCTAGACTTTACAAATAATTCCTAATTGTAACATTCATTTGTCTTTAATGGTTAACACAAACCCTTTCCACATCCCTTTCCCTTTTCATATGTATCCTTCCCCCTTCACTATGTTGCTCCAGAATTTCATTTTTACCATTCTTTGTAAACCATTTATTTAACTATATTTGTACCTTTTTTTTGATGAATAAACTTTCATCACTGAGAAAAAAAAAATTATTAATATATTAATTAGAAGTCTTGATTTTTTTGTTAACCAACTATAAAAAAAAAAAAAAAATACTTTCTGGAACTAACATAATAGGATTCATTAGTTTATCCATGAAAAAAATAATTTAATAATTAATATTAATAAATGATTAATTTGTTGTTTGGAAGATCATATGATATTTGAGCATCACAAATGAAAGTTGAACAATCCACAACTCTACTATTGCACTAAATTACACAAGACAATAATTAAGAATATAAAGTTGTACAATAGCCCTAACAATACATTCCATTCATTACTGAAAGCCAACTATTGTAAATTTGAGTATAAATTGTCACTAGATGATAGTGCTATATTTACATCTCCAGACAAATTTCTGACCATTGGTTCTTTCCTAAAAAACATTAGATTTGCATTTAGATATCTATCAGCCATTTTTACTACTTAGTTTGAATAGAGCAAATCACTATTCTTTTACAGATGCAGAAAGAAAATTAAGAAAGTCACATGATGCTTTGTTGAGCACATTGTGTAACTGTAAATAAAGAAAAGCATATTAATAACCTGATGAAACCATATTAAAATCTTTACTATATCCGATAACAGTAAAGTGTGGAGTTTTTACTAATTTTAATCAAATGTGTAACTGTTACAAATTGTTTTATTCAGCAATCATTAATAATATTATTTGTAACCTATAAAAAATAAAATAAAGAAAGGCTATATTACTTTCTAATGTTGTATTATTTAAATAAGTACCAACATAAAGAGAAACAAGCAATCTTACACTAGGTTTTAAAGTCTATGAAGAAAGTGGCTTTTTTTTTTCACATGGCTAAAGAATTATCAGAAAAATTCAGAATTCTTTTAATAAAAATTTTTAGACAAAAAATTTTAAAAAAGGTCAAATGGCAAGATCAATAATCACTACCCACAAATGAAATATGGCATGCCTTTATCCCTAATTAAGAAAAGCATTATTTAAGTGTAAAACCTTAGTTTACACTAATATTTAAAATTAAGATTTTAAAAAAATAATCCAATCCAATATTTATTCAAATAGCTAGTTGTTGTTTTGTTTTGTTTTTTTTTTTAAAAAAAAAAAACCATTACTATATACATTGTAATAGTATATTCAAATCTGGTGATCATGTGATATTTAATGGTTTAATACCAATCTTGCCTAATAGGAGAGTGGTGGCTATGGTTATTAAAGAACCAAAGATACCAAAATGTATGGGTATTGAACTGATGTCAGACCTATATGACTATATAAGCTAATGAGCTTGGATTAAAAATATTATTGTTTTCAATTTTAGACTCATAATTTTGTAGTTAAGTAGAGATAAAAGGTGGCTGCTGGAGGACTGCATTAGATTATAAGATCTAGGTGCAGTGCTCTCAGATCCAAGGCTCCTCACTGATGAAAGTCACAAGCTAGAAACTAGTCTGGGGATATTGAATGAGTAGGCACTAGTTAGGGATTTTATGCACAAGTCTTCTGGCATCCATTGATTACTCTAACTTGCACCAAGTGGCATAGCATTACTGTATTGACAGCTGTGCTGCAGTAATTGCAATAACATTCTTATATAAATCTAGATTACAAAAGCATGAATTATTTATAAATAAATCATTTGATATAATTTATAGACTAAGAAAATAAAAAAGATAATAATTGCAAAATTTGCCTGAAATTCTAACAAAAATACATTGTAAAATATAAACAACATGTAGTTTGAAATATTAATTTCTGCACAAATTGTATTCTTAGATTAAATTTCCAGGTTTAAATCCAACTGCATTGTTTTTTTTTTATAACATTTCTTTCTCTTGAAAATAACTTTTATAATTTGTAATGATTTCTATGAGTAATTATGCTCTCAATTAGAAGATTGTTCATAAGTTTAGAGATACTCTGTTTAATAAAAAATATCTTATAACTTGATAGCAAATTGTTTCTTCTAAATGATTCTTCATATAAACTTTGTTAAAGATTCCAAACTAAACTCAAGAAGGATGTTTAATTTTTGTTAAGAACTGAAAAACATTCCCAGAAAGACGGATTTTATAAAAGATCTAAGAGAAGCTACCTTATTCATGCATTATTTTAGGCAATTTGTTGTGTATATTTATGCTTAGCTTCCAGGAAAATAATAATTCAAATACAATTTAAGTAATATCAAAACATTTATTGCATTTACAAATGTATGGTTTTTGCCAATAGTGAACCAGCAAGTTAGAGAAATATCAAGACTCCTTCTAACAAATCTAAGACTTATAACCACATTGGTTTTCCTCATTAATGCTGACACAATTAGCTATCAGAAAATTCTGTTTTGAATTTGAACACACCTGGTTGCTTTCTTTAAATAATAGACAATGTGCTTCACTGTCAGGATAATTGCAGAATAAATTATTGTTTTGAATATAACTAATAACAATACTTATTTCTTCAATTGATCTTAATTTTATAGCTGTCTACCTTGCTACCAATAATAAAAACAGGCAAAACTCACTATACATATTGCCACAAACAGCAAGCTAGAGTAATCAATGGATGCCAGAAGGCTTGTGCATAAAATCCCCATCTAGTGTCTACTCATCGAATATCCCCAGACTAGTTTCTGGCTTGTGGCCTTTGTCAGTGAGGAGCCTTGGATCTGAGAGCACTGAACCTAGATTTTAGGATCTAATGAAACCCTCCAGCAGCCATCTTTTATCTCCACTTAACTACAAAACTATGAGTCTTAAACTGAAAACACCTTAATGTTTTCAATCCAAGCCCATTAGCTTATATAGTTATATGGGTCTGAACTCAGTTCAGTACCATACATTTTGGTGTCTTTGGTTCTTTAAGAACCATAGCCACCATTATCTTGCCTAATAGGATAGTGGTAGTTATGGTTATTAAAGAACCAAAGACATCAAAACATATGGGTACTAAACTGAGTTCAGACATATACACTAATGGGCTTGGATTGAAAATGTTTAGGTGTTTTCAGTTTAAGACTCATAGTTTTGTAGTTAAGTGGAGATAAAAGGTGGATGCTGGAGGGTTGCATTAGATCCTAAGATCTAGGTGCAGTGCTCTCAGATCTAAGGCTCCTCACTGATGAAGGTCACAAGCCAGAAACTGGGGATATTGGATGAGTAGGCACTAGATGGGGATTTTATGCACAAGCCTTCTGGCATCCATTGATTACTCTTGCTTGCTGTGTGTGGCAATACATATAGTAAGTTTTTCCTGATTTAACAAGTTATACACAAGCATAAGAGGTGGTGGTCAAGCGATGTTTATTTGCTACCAATAATCAGATATATTGACACATTCATGATATAATATAAATGACCCATGAAACAACAGTAACAAATAAATAGCTAATAATACAAACAAATCAATCAAATCTGACTTTAGAGGAATTTATAGTTCTGACAAATCCATTATTGAGGATTAAGGTTAGGACAAGCCCATGGTACAATCATTCCCAAATAATTGTGGTATTACATCTTTAATATAATAAACATCACATGACCACCACCTCTTAGGCTTGTCTATCTTTAATATATGTCTATTGATTTCTCAAATTAAAACTCAGTTTCTTAATAAAACTGTCATAAAAATCCCCACTGCATATACTTTCAAATATATTTTTATTTATTCACACATTAAATTATATTTTCATAACATTAACAATTAACTAATTAACATAATCAAGGATAATTAATCTATAAATTTACAAATACAAAATTCCTGTTTATAAAAACAGATTAAATATTACAAATATAAAAAAACCCACCACCACCAAAAATAAAATAATCTCAATTATACTTGCCTTATTCTTCTTTTAACTTTAATAATATATGTAATTAAAAAATGGATGAGTATGTCAACACATAAAATTACAGAATTGAAAAGAAACTTTGATATAGCATATGTTCTGCTTTATATGTCCATGAAAAAGATACAGGCCACACTATCAGTTTTGATGAAGCTAACATTGTCTTTCCTGAAGGTTTGTGATGATGGTATTCTAGTTGTATTTTATATTGAACTATTTCATCATTTAATATGTGCATTGAATGACTTTAGAAAAAATTAACTTTATTTAAATAGTACTGCCACTGGTCAAGCCAGCAACACCTGAAGAAGATGGGGAATAATACCTCTCGAAACATGCATATACTAACTTGTTGATGGGGAATAATACCTCTCGAAACATGCATATACTAACTTGTTTGATGTGCTATTATTAACAGTTAAATGTATTTGGAATATTTAAATAAAGTTAAATTTTTCTAAAGACATTCAATATGCATATTAGATGATAGAAACAGTCCAATATAAAAATACAACTAAAATTTTCTTTTTTGAAAGAAATGAAATAAAAAAGAATTAAAAAATCTTTATTATTAAAAATTTATGATTCTGAAGCAGTTAACTTATTTAAAAGTCAGTTTTAATATTAAGTTATATGTAGGATGCAAGTGGAATTGTAGCAATGAAACCACTGGCTGTGGTTTAGAGTTTATTTTGTTTGGCTAGTCTCATTTAGTTGTGAATTTAAGGTAATTTTGACTATATATTGTGAGATACACACACCATCATTTGATCATTTTCTATAGTTTATTAATTTCTAAATGAAGAGAACCATTCAAGGTTCAAATGTTTAATATGTTATTGTTTTGAATAAATTTGGAATAAATGAATGAATCATTTATTTATTAATTTTTAAAATGAAATATTTTTAGTTTAAATTATTGCTGAATGATAACAATGCCTTATTATTAGAATTTGAGAAAAAAAGAGGGTCACACAATTAAAATCCAGTGTTTAAAAAAGAAAAAGACTGTGGTTTGTGTTGCCATAGCTACAGAAACAATTTCAAAAAGAACACATTTTATTTTGCTTAAAGTTTTATGTTTATTTTACCTTACATTTATAAATACATTTTGGAACATGTAAAGAAATATGGAGATGGTCATGGACTCCTTTCTTCATTTGATATCTTTATGATTAAAATAAAATGGATATCATATATACTATGCTGATCACCAAAAAGTCAAAATAATTGAGTTCATCTTGGATTGCAGTATTAAGTGGAATAGGAATTGGATATCATCTACTGATTCAAATTGTGTATGAATACCTATGTTTGTGTTTTTGCTAGCAAAAAAAAAATATTAAAGGAAACATGATCAAATAGTGGATCAATTGAAGTCACATATATGCAAAACTGTGGTAACAGATGCTAATAAAAACCTTAACAGCCATATAGGTTTCATTTATTTAAAAAAATGGTTAAAAGGAAAGTATAATGAAAGTATAATGGTAAACATTTATTAAAGTTTTGTATTTATTAATAATTTCTATTATTATAACCTACTTGATACTTGTTATCATTTAACCAAATGGCATTTTCATATGAATTGCATTATTTTTTTACTAATTTGCCCCTAGTAAGAATTTCCACAAGCATTTACTGTAATATGCATATTTTCCTATATATGTTACAATATAAAATTTTATTTTGGAAAAGTTCGATAGTGACAAGAAAATTTTAAAATTCCTCAAAACAATAGAATTTAGCTTTTCCTTGACAAGTACCCCTATTGTATTATGACAGGTTTTTGACTTCACAATTTTTATGACATTGTTTAAAAAAAAATAGTTTGAATAACCAAAAACATGTTTATTTGCAAATTTATTACAATTCTAGATATTTTTATACAATAATTTACACAATATTTATTAGAAATCAAAAATATAGATTATCAATTATTTATTTTGAATAGAAATACCTTATTTTCAAAATAGAATGTTATATTAGTGGACAATGCAAATATGCATTAAAGCGATTTAGAAGCTTAGATTTCTACATAACCAATCTAATTATAATAATGAGTATAAAAATATTGTAATTTTGCAATAAATATTGAAAAATTTTAAACTTTTAAAAGATATTTCATTAGATACAAAAAAAATAAATAAACATTCATTCAGATTTTTTTTTAAAATCACAAATAATGAGGATTTCATTGATTTTGTAAAATGAAAATAATCTTTCTAGCAAGGATGATGTATAATCTTTTTGTTTTGATCATGATCTAATTTTTTTAATATTTGTAGAAAAAAAAATGTGAAGATTTAAAATTTATTTCAGTAGTAAACAAAAATATCTATCAAATCCAGTCAAATTTATTATTTTTTGATAAGTAATAATGATTAATCTTAAATTTTACATTCAGAGGATTAAACAATATGAATGTTTTTTCAAAAAAAGTTATTAAGGGTTTTTTTATTGCTTTGTTTAAAGAGTTTATAATTAACCCTTTTATGACTATGCTTTGTAATTTAAATGTATATCACATCTATCAATTGCAATCATAAAAGAAAAGAGAAGGGGGTGACTTATAAAATATATGAGAGAATATTATATTGCAGTTTGTAAATTAAAATTATAACTTTTATTTTACCCACTTCAATGAGTTAATGCTTATTTCAATAAATTTATATTATTATTAGCTTAAGTATTTTGATTTGCCTGTGTCAATCATTATAAAATTCTTTTATTACATATTTTATTTTACAATTAACATAATTCATTGTGCATCCAATACTATACTTTATCATCATATAAGTCATCATTTATTCAATTGTATCTTTTTTGTCAGGCAAGATAATCATTATTTGGACCATTGGTGCTCTTTAATTTATGAGTCCATTATAAATATAAACTACCACAGAGCCATTTATGGATCAACATATTTATTTATCTATTTTAATTATATATTTTTGCTGCCTAAATATAACATTTATGGAGTATATTTAGATTGTCCAAGTATTTAGTGTATATGTGGAGAAAACCACTTGGTTCATGATTTATTTATTCTATGTTGTTGCCTAAATCTATGAGGCACTTGCAGGCTAGCTAGCTATACACAGTTATTTTATTGTATTCATGATTACCCAAATATGTAAGTTATTCAGTGAATAGCACTTATTTAGCTTTACATTTTGACAATCTTTATTAGTTTTCCTTTTATATTTCACTCACCCATCATTCTTAGAATGAAATACTGCTATTCATGAGACAATGCTGCTTCATTATTATTGCTCTTATATATCTTAGAGATTAGTTTCCTTTACATATGGCTTGACCAAAATTCATTGGGGCATGATAGTAATAATATATTTAGTTTCATTTACATTATATATGTGTGTGTGTGTGTGTGTTAAATTAGGTCATGTGACATATGACTTGATTTCTTTGTAATTTTATTTTTTTCTATTAAGGATTTGGTGATTTTATATTACTAAAGTTATTAATATATGGTGTACCTGAACTTGGTTGGTCACATATGGCTATTTAAATTAGATAGCTAGATTGGAAAACATATGGATATCTGAAAATTCCAGATTTTCTATTTAATAGTTATCTATTAGATAAAGTGCTGGGCTTGTTTTGTCTTGGTATTTTTAATCTAATGCTTGAATATCCTAGCATCTCACTGAGGAAGCCAGTAGCAGAAACTAGTCTGGGGTTGGGGATATTCTGCAAAGCTTGTTAAGAGCTTATTTGCAAGCTCTATATATAACATATATATGTGCGTATACATACATTCTGCAAAAAAAATACTGTTTGGAATTATAATATTTGAGATCGTACTTTATATATAATTCAGAGAATAATTATTAAATTATTTTTATCTACACTTTTTAATGGATTTTGAATACTATTATTTACATGTATGTGTTATATCTTTTTTTCTTTTCTTTTGAAAAATGATGGATTAAAGTTTTACTGTATTTGATAGATTTATGTATTTATTTGCATTAAAATATAAAATTAGTGATTGAGAATAAACAAAATAATATTCAATAAAATAATTATAAATAATTCAATAATTAAATAAATAATTGTAATAATTTTAATTATTTATTCTAATGCATGAATCTAAAATAGTTTAATGTGCTTTCAAACATTGAATAGCAAGACAGAATCTAAATGATTATAAGATAAGTTATGCCTAATTTAATATTTTTGAAACCTGTGTTCAACAAAATATTGCTGTTTAATAGGCAAGTGTATGAAAAATTGTAATTAAAAAATAATAAATTTTGCATAGTTATAGCATATAACACTTTTATTCTAAATACCATAGATTTTTTTACTTCTCAGTAGAAATTAATAATGCAAAAAAAATATTTTCAATCCTGATACAATTAAAATATAAACTTAGGGATTGCAAAAAATAAAATAAAATGTAAAATAATAAATTAAAATTAACATTATCTTTATTTTTTTGCTTATTAATGGCCTGGAATGGATAAAAATCAAATACATAGATTTTGGAACAATTTATTCTGATAGGATTTGCATAGCATGGATGTAGTAAATGCCAGCTATGACAAAGTATTAATGCAGTGTTTTGATAAATATTCTATAAATATTTTGTGCTTTTGCAGTTTAGTGCAATGAAAAAGCCATAATGATTTTTGGATCGATTTCCAGATTTAAAAAAGTAGATAAAAAAATATCATTTAATCAACTAAATCAAATTTTTTGCCCAACCTGCCACTTTGAGATTCAAGTATTATAAAAATTATCGTACATTTATCTAATAAGTTGCATTCATTTTTTAGAAAAAGAGAGATCCTACAATATTGGCCACATGACTTAATAGTAATGTATCTGTCAGGCATGTTTATAATCTGGACTTAAATCTGGGATGAACAAACTCAAAAATTTTTCCAACAGATTTAGAATTTTTCTTTCCAATATTTAGCACATAACCAGCACAAGTAACTATATGAAATTGAATGGTATAACTAGAGAGTAAATGAGAATAGAAAACTACTCCATTTGCCACAATGCAATTTGCAATAAGATGAATAGTGCTTTCTCTTTCATTTGCCTTGAAAGGCTGTTTTATATATATATTACAATAAAGAGTAAATAAAAATAAAATTTAATCATGTCTGTCTTTCAAAGTAATTCTACAAATACATTGTGGTAACAGAATCTGTAAATAAGACATCTAATATTAATATCATTTATGTTCTTTATTATTTTTGACAATGCATTTTACAATCCATTATTTGAATTTGCAATAAGAAAGATAAAGTTGTAATACTTCATAAATGAGACATCACAATATTTACAATGCTGAAATATTTTTTCAATGCACTAAAAATCACATAAAATTGATTTTTTTTAATCAATATTAAATATAAATATACAAATTCCAAACTGTTTACATGTGCATGAAAATTTGGATGTTTACTACATCTAGTTCACCTGAAGAGCGAAAGTTGTTGATAAAATAATGCATAGTAAGAGAGAATGCTTAGACTTCCTGTATTGGGCAATAGTTGTAAAATAGAAGAAGTGAATGAGGGATATATTGATTATCAAACAATCTAAAGACTGCATATCTATAGTGCAATGATAATTCACCCTTCTACAAAGTATTAAAAGTAAATAGAGACCAGACCCTATCTTGTGTGAGAGCAGCACAATGAAAATAATTATCAGCATGGATGTGAATATTCAGGGTGTTTATATAGCTAATTTACCTAAAGAGTTAAGGATATTTGTAAAATGATTTGTAGTAATAAAGAGTATTACAATTTTCTGTGATATTGGATGGGTTTAATAAGCTGGAGCAGGTGATGCTCTGATAAACATTAAAAAACCTAGAGAATATATATACAGTATATATAAAGAAAAAGTTCAAGGGAGTTTGTTTTTTTTTAATTTATAAACTATATGTGAATTTTTTATATTTATTAAAATAAAAATCATAGTTAAATCTGCAATTTATTTTTATAAATAGCAATATTAATCATGATTTTTAATAAAAACTGATTCAATATGTATAAAAAAAGTATGTATAAATATAATTTATTTTTTAAAAAAGAAATCAATTTATAAAGATATTCTGCTCCACCACCACATCAAAATATTAATTTTAAATGGCACTCCAATGTTAACATACTCTGATATTAATAACTAAATATTTATCTAAATTTTTTGATTATTAATAACTCCTACATGTAATGTTATTTTTCAAACAGCTGATTTCTGCATTTTAAAGTTATGACTCAAAGAAAAATGTTACACTAGATTCTATATTAAAAAGTAGATTTAATTTCATTAAAGTTTAATGTTTTGACTCCAGTACAAAATAGATGCTGTAATGAATAGAGAAATTTATTGCAAATGATTATTTTAAAAATTAAATTAGTGAGTATAAACAATTTTTAAATATAGTCTAAAAGAAAATTCATTAGTTGACAGTTATATAAGAAAGTTAAATACATTATATATATACTACACTTGACACAAGATGAGCAGAGTAGTTAAAACAATGATCTATGAACTGTTACCTCTAGGAATATGTGGGTATGTGTTCTAATTAATATTTTAAACATTCTTGAACTCAAAACATATCGTTTTAAATAAACACTAAATTCTCATAACTTATTCCTCAGCCCAGAATGACTCAAATGCAACAATTAACAATCAAGTGTTTTACATGTATATAATATTAATAAATCCTTCTTCATTTACTTTTATAAATTTTAAAAATATTGCAGATTATGTGGAAATAAGTTTTTTTAAATAAATATGGTAAAAGCACTCATTTTATTAATTTATATATATATATATCAATATTGTACTTTCACTGCAGAGAAAAAAATGAAAAAAGGAGATCATGTAGATTATTAAATGTTGGAATATGATACGCTGTTATGTCAATGAACTGTTAAAATTTGAGAGTAATTAACTCATTGTTGAATGAAAAGCATTTATATCAAATAACTAGAAAGAAGACATCTGACCATAGCAAACGTTAGCCATAAAATATTTTTGTATAATCCACCATAGCCAAATATATATATTGCTCTATAGCTAGTTCAATGTGACTCTCACAAAATTTTTGAAATAAAATCATGATATAATTTACATTAGCATAATGCGTTTACATTTCATTTTGAAACCATAAATGCTTTCTTCTTTTGTAGTGGCAATTTTTTAATAATTGTTTACATCATCAACTTTGATGACTTTATTGTTACCATTTTCTGGCAGTATAATATATAGTTCAAACTTATCAGAAAATTATAAGTCAAATATCTGCTTCTGTTGAATACTTCAAAAATTTAATTGTGATTCTTATGGAAATGAACTTTAGCCATGCCCAGTACATATGATTGTAAATATTTATGATGAAAGTAATAAAACAAAATGGAAGGGGGATTTTGGATTTTACTTTTCTTAAATTTTTCTAAAATTATGTCATATATACGGTGGGTCAAAAGTAATTATGATATACTTTCATTTTTCATTATTATTTATTTTACTGTTATTTGGTAATAGTGATAGAGATATCAAGCACAAAAAAAAGAAAGTGTTCTGAAGCTGTAATAGAAAAATGAAAGTGCCAAGATGTATAGAGCATGGTATAATGTACTTAATAATTTTTCACCAACATCTCTATCAATTTATCATATCAGAAATAAATTTGATAATCCAAGTGATAATCTTTTAAGTACTCCACATATCCTTTACCAACAATGCAACATTTCTGGAATCTGTCCTTGAAACTATGACCTAATAATCCAAATTTTGGTTAGTCCTAATGTCAATAAATGCTTGCAAGATGAACTCTGTGAACCTTCTCAGTATTTTTAATCTTCTAATATTGCTCAAGTTTTATATTTATATAGTGTACACTTAAATTAAAAAAGATGCTAAATAATGTTTAAGATAGAAAAATGTTGGAATCAAAAAATATATTGTTCAAAGATAAAAAAAATAAAAAAATACCCAATACTTTTTTAAAAAAAAAAAACATTCTTTTTCCATTATTACATTTTTTTATCAATATTATCATTTTCAATAAATGTACTCCTCCCCCCTTCCTGCTTCTTTTTTCAATTTTATTAATTAATAAAATTTATAATATTTTGTGTATTTTTTAAAATAAATTTTGTAATTTAGATATTTCAAATTGAAATAAAAAATGCCAATAAATGCTTATATTTAAAAAAATGCAATTTTAATTTTAGATTTAAAAATTAATAAATTGTAATTAGTTAACTATGTCCTTTATATCAGTCCATCTTGTAAGATCCTATTATTAATTAAACTATAACTGGCATGATTGTGCATCATTTCAATATTTAAAAAAAAACATTCCAATAAAAAGTGCCCTGTATATATGAATTGACTAGTTATTATTACTATTAGAAGGCAGTCAATCATTATTAATTTCCAAATGACATTCTATCTATTCATAAAATTAAAAATACAAAAATAGTTAATGATTGTTTTTTGGGGCGCAATTTCAAATTCTGCCTTGTAGTTGTTACAACTATGATCAACTATTGATAATATTCTGTCATTCACACCCAGTGTAGTTATAGAAGTAAGATATTTAAAAATATGAAGCAACTAAAAAAAATAAGGTAAATAAAAGAAAAATACACAAATCCTTTTTATAAAGGATTGCTAAAAGATGAAAGGTAAAACTCGTTGCAGAAATTCCAATATAATCAATAGATTAAAAATATTATGCATAAATATGGTGTCTAGAATATGCCAGTTATTACTCATAATTATGAGACAATTATAAAATTAAAAATTGAAATTAGACAATTTAGGCTGTAATTTCAAAATATCAAAATTTATTCAAAATGGCTGCTATATAGCTATTAATGCTTTTTCCCCATTCCCACTGTCTAAAGTTTATATTGACATGAAACTTGTATTTTGAGAAAAATGAAGATATACTGAGTAATATCTCAGCTAATCAACAAATATTGTAAAGAAAATGATCATCTAGCTTATTTTTAGCTGAAGAATAGAAGCAACTCCAAGCAATCTGGATTAGTTAAATGAATATCAGTGTATATACATAAACTGACTGTAATATACTGGAATTATCACTATATTCTAATGAAAGAGTATGATCAAGAAAAATGTTCAGTTCGAAAAAGATATTTAAATTTCAAAAAATGCAATTTGATTTTTTAAATATAAATTCAATAACAAATTATTTTTGTGGCAATATCATTGTGTGTTCATGAGTGAATGTTTAGTCACTCAGGATTCAGCCCAGTGAATAATTCAGTTATTATATAGTAATACCTAGTTATTATTATCTGAATAGAAAAAGTCCTAAGTTAATATAGATTATTCAAATGGATATCAATAAGCTCAATATAAAAATAAGAAATATCATTGTAATATGATAAAGTGTTGTTTACTGACAGAGAAAATGTTTCACTTCCACAAATCCATTTATTTATTATCTATTAATGTACATTTTACTACTAACTTTGTATCGGCTATTATAATATAACTCCAAACCATTTTTTTGTCTGTATATATATGACAGCCAAGACATTATATAGATATCAAGCAAATATCAAACACAGAGATTACTTTTTTCCTAATAAATATATATTACAACGTATACTAACACCATTAAACTTTCATGTTGTTTAATATAAATATGCATTAAACAACTTGATATCAAAAATTATGAAATCAACTGTTTTAATATTTAAATGAGCTCATATTATTTCTTCAAGAAAAAAATTGAATAGAATTTGAGAAATTTTTCAAAATTTATATTTCACTGCCAAAATTTTTTAAAACTTATTTTCATGAACCTTTATTATCCCTTAATCAGATTATACAAACAAAGTTAAGTGGTTACTAAATGCAGGTTTTATATATCTTTTCAAAACATCTTTTCAATTTCACTGCTTATTTTCATACCTAGATCAATTAAGACTGCTTTTTCTAAAAGTCATCTTGAACTTTTCTTCTATTTTTTTAATTAGACTTTTTTCATTCTTCCTACTATCCACAAACATTCCTCTTTTTTTACATTACTAAAAATAACATTCTGTTACATCATTTATTAAAAATAACAGAGCTCAGGATCACGTCATTCATTGTATGCTATTGACCTTATCTGCTCATAGTATATAATATTATTATCATCATTATTAATTGATTATAAAAATTGATTTTAATGGTTAATAACACTTGATTTAATTCAATCCAGATAAAAATTGATTCAGCTAGTCTTATTTGAAAATTTAACTATTTTTAAGAGACAAATTTTTAATATAACACATTTTATATATATATATAATCACTTCTCATGCAAACAAGGTTTACATTCTCCACTCAAATTTCATCAACCTCATTCGAAGGCAATTATGTTAAAATAAAAAAAGGGATTTCCATTTTTTATTTTAATGTAATTACCTTGCATAATGAGTGGTGAAGTTTGATTAAAAAGTATAAACATGGTTCAATGACAAGTGATTTGATAATTTAATAGCCAGTTTAGCTATTGGTATATTTGATTTATTATAAATAAAGTTAGATTTAAAGTCATAGACATTCATTAATTAATAAATATGCAATGACTGCCACCAACAATATTTGGATAAGTAATTTTTTTTTTTTTACACTGATGGCAAAAAAGTAATATTCATATTCAAAAGTTAATATTAATGATTTTCCTACTGATGAAATATAATGTTTAATGAAGTCACATATGTTAGAAAGATTATTTTAATGTTTAATCACCAATAACAAAGTTGAGTCAAGCTGACGAAAATTCTAAATAATACCAAGCTTCTCAGTACTTCCACAAAGTAAAAGTACATTGTACATATTACAAAAAAAAATATTCTTTCAAAGTTCTTATCTTCATCAGACATGTGATAAACAATGTCCACAATATATTTTATCAAATATTAAATGTAAATAAAGTAATAACATTTCAGTTAGAAAAATGGATTTTTTTTCTTCTTATGTTTCAATCACTTAAAATTACTCTTCACACCAATCAAACAATTATGATAATCAAGTCAATCACAAAAAGATGAGGTGCAGCATTACTAAACTTATTGATTAAGATAATCTGCTCATCAATAAAAAGCACCAATATTAACAAAAATCATTTGATTAATTACTTGTAAGATCATGTAATAATCAAACATACAAGAAGCAACCCAAGAATCTTTTGCTTAACTTTATGACTTTATCAGTGCACTGAACTGTATAAAATATTGCAGATGATATGGTTTTACATAAAATATTAAATTATGTCATTGTCTAAATATTTTGCAATGAAAGAATTTGTAATCCCAGAAGGTAGATATATAAATGATTCTATAGCAAAACATTGATTGAAAATATTGATTTATTAATTCATACAAATTTGGCCTATATGCTAATATCAGTATATTAAAGTGACTACACATTTTGGGGGCACATTTCATTCTATAAATAAAATAATTGTTGCTAATGTTAGAACTATTATAAATAAGAATGACATTCTGCAGTTTATCTTCCAAAATTTTCTAGGAAAAAAATTCCCAAATAATGAATTTAAAAATTGAATAAACATTTTAAATTTTAACATCACAATTAAACTGTAGTTGAAAATGAATAATAACAAAAACTGCCATGATAGTATGTCAACACTTACAAAATTTTTACCTTGCAAAATATATGTATATCATAAATAAAAAAAACTTAATGCAAAATATAATTTAATAAATTATGAATAAAATGAAAATTGGCAAATTGAAAATATTTTCCACATTGTCTGCTTTTACTATGAAAGATGCAATTTTCATATTTTTTATGTAATTTCTGAAATCAGATATCCTATGGAGATGATAGCATTAATTTGAAGTCTTGCAACAAACTGAAGGATTTCATTCAAAAATGCTAATCTGATTTAAAATGAGTCAAACCGAACTTCACCCTATTTATTTCTTCTACAATAATGGCAAGTATAAATTATTAAAATTAGAAGTTGTGTATATCATATGTGTGTGTAATTAGGTGAAGTAATTATTTAATAAAGCACTAGAATCATTCTTGATGGTGTTTTTATCATTGTTTACATCCTTCTTAACACAATTAACTTTAGCATTTCTATTTTAAAATTTTATAAAATTTAAGCAAATAATTAGATAAGTTTAGAAATTATTTAAAATATTAATGACTATCTAAGATAATATTTATTCCAAACAGTGAAAGTTTCTAATAAGTATGTATGGATTTAATGCATTTTAATATAGTGAAAACTAACACAATGAACTTTCATATGTATTATTTCTAATTAATAAAGAAAATAAATGATAGATTAAAAAAAAACAACAACTTTAGAATGTAACTCTATTAAAAATTATAAATGAAAATAATATAATGATTACTCATTGAAATATGTGTAAAATACAACTCAGATTTTATAAGTGAAAACATTTTATATTTATTATTTGCAAAATATATATGCATTTATAAATATATACATTTAATATTACATTACTTACATGAGTTTAAAATTAATTACTAATTACATACAAATACAGTTTTTTTTCCTAACAATCTTGTTTTTATTTTATTTAAGTCTTATTACTATTTTTTTTTTTTTCATATGTCATAGCATCGGCCAGGAGGCGAACACCCAACTTAAATTTAAATACATTCAAATAATTTAATTAATACAAAATTATTAAAGAAAGAAATATGAAAATGATTATTAACTTAGCCAATTTATACATAAAATTAATTTAGAAATTTTCTTTAAGTCAGATAAATTCCTTTAAAGTTAAGTTTAACTTATTTTGCATATTGAAACAATCTACAATGACAAAAGTTCATACTTTCCATGGTAGATTGCCTGGAGTCTGTTTTGTCCATTTTTGTGATCACTCTTGTAGACTGTTTGTCCTTTGAAATGGAGCTGCTACTTAACCATTCAGTTGGTCAAGAACCGTCATATAGAGGCCTCAGCTGGTTGTCCGGAAATTAAATCTATTGCAGACTACTACATCATGGAGCCTACAATATAGCTACAGTTTCTAGATAGATTAATAGTTCACTTGTAGATTAATAGTCCACTTGTAGATTAATAGTCAGCCCCACAACAACAATTATTTTGCCTTTTATACTTTTGTAGCTTCTTATCAGCATTTTCAGGGATCGATCGAACATGATGTCACTGCTTCTAATGTTCCATTTTCAGTCTGTCCTGTGGCTTTGTGCTTGCTTTGGTCAAGCTAATTTTTTTATTCTCTTATCTGACCTTTTAATTATATATGAGCCCCAAGGGCTAGTTTGCTTTTTGTTTAATTAACATAGGAATTAATTAATACCTGTTTCCATTTTCATTTATGTTACTTTTAAAAAAATATTAATCTTTAAATCTTTACTTTTTTATATAAAAAAGTACATTCAAATACTTTTTTTTTATTTTAAAAAGAAAAAATACTTTTAAAGTTTTCCATCTGTGCGATATATATACGTTATACAACTCATTTTAATTTTAGCTTTTAGTTTTTAATAAATTTATTTTTATTTGCAAACTTGTTTTTATTTTAATTTTAAAATAATGTGATGGTATATGTATATGTAAAATACTCTTTATCTCAAACCTTTTTTAATACAACAATCTCAAAAACTTATCACATTTTTTATACTTTTATCTAAAAATACGCTAAAACCATTTAATTTAAAAAAATCTATTATCTTCTTTTTGTCTTTCTTTTCTTTCCATTAACATTCTATTCAATTCAGGTTTGATTTCACTAATGTAAATTCCTTCCTTTATTATTCTTTCATAGTATGATTTTATATATTCCAAAGTCTATTTCAAAATCTTTATGGAAGAGGTAATATGCTTGATGCATATAGTTAAATTAAAATTCTTTAGTTGAAATAATTATTCTTCATGGCTAAGTGCTTTCAATTAAAATTCTTTAGTTTAAATAATTATTTCAACTAAAGAATTTTAATTTCACTATATACATCAAGCATATTAACTTTTCCATATTTATTAATGGTGAAAGAAATTTGAAATTAAAATATTTATGTTTAAATTTAATCATATGATCAAAAACAGCAGAATTTTTATCATTTAAATGCTGTTTTAATCTAGTTGCTAATTTATTTTTTGTAATCCTAATATATGACATCTCTTTCTTATTTTTAAAACAATTCAAACATTTTATTATATAAACCAAAATCAAAATTTCTAAATTATTGTAATCACTAATATCATTAATTTATAAACAGGACATATAAAAACATTATATTTCTTAATAATTGTATTAAATAATTTCCTAATTTTAATAAACACATCCTTTGAAATATTGAAACCAATAGAAATTATCTTTCTATTATTATTATTCCTATTAGTTTTATTCTATTCTTTATTTTATCTTTTTTTTTTCTTAGAAAATAAACTTTTAATAATCTTATTAGGATAATCATTGACATAACATTCATTTTTATCAAATTAATTTTATTCTTAAACAAATAATTATTTGAATATAATTCAATTGCTCTTTGAATTCTATTATTATTAATATTTATTTTACTATGATTATCAATATCTCATTTCCAACTATTTAATAAACCAAAAAATGTTTTGTTTTTTTTTATTTAGAGAAGTTTCTTTTTTTTTTTATTAATCTTAACATCCATATATTCAATAATATTAATATTTTATTTTTCCATAGTAAATCTAATTTCGTCATCTTTACTATTAATATATTTTAAAAAAATTATCTGCCTTTCTTTTATTTCCATTCAATACCATAAAATAATTATCAACATACCTTTCATAAAAAAATTGGTTTATTATTACCACAATCAACATATTATTTTTTTAAATTGTACTTATATACCCATGCCAAAAATCCACTCATACTATTTCCCATATTAATGCTTTTTTTTTATTTATAAAAATTACTACCATATTTAAAAATAAGATCTTTACAACAAATTACTACTATTTCATACAAATGAAAACTTTCTATTCTTCATTTGACTTCTTTATCCTTTATATATAATTTTATTAATATAGCAACTTCTGGATCAATATTAGGATACATATTAATTATACCTAATTTTACAAATATATATTTTTAAAATCATTGTATTTCTTAAGAAATCACTCAATTTATTGATAAACTGTTATATATTTTTAAAAAATATTTCTATAAATCCATTTCAAAATATTTTCATAATAAGTATTACAACTACTAATAATTATATATTTATATATTTTTATAATAATCATATAAACGCAAGATTTAAAAAGAAGTTGGTATACTGAAATATATGTACTGTATATATAATTGCTATAGAGTATTATTTCAATTTATAGACAATTATTATAATATTACAGGAAATTTATAATTAATGCTGGGTTTTTTGTTTGTTTGTTTAATTCTAAAAATAAATTATTTCAATAAATATTATTTGAATAAATTATTGTAAATTAAGCCAATAAACATCACATGATCACCATTTCTTATGCTTGCTTATAACTGTTATTAAAATAGGCAAAACTCTCTATACCTATTGCCATTCAGTGGAAGCCAGATCTAGGTGTGGTGTTCTCAGATCAAAGGCTTCTCACTGACGAAGGCCACAAAAAAGAAACTAGCCTGGGGATATTGGATGAGTAGGCAATAGATGGGGATTTTTATGCACAAGCTTTCTGGCATCCATTGATTACTCTGGCTTGCACTGAGTTGCAATACATATAGAGAGTTTTGCCTGTTTTAATATTATAAATTATAGAACAAAATGATAAAAACAATTAGTAAAAGTAACAAAAATGAAATTAGATAATTTTTATCCTTAGAATTTATATTTTATTAAACAAATTATTTGCATTTACTTGATAGTATTTTTTTGCTAAAATATTCACAGTGATATAAATTAAATATTTTTATAATAAACTAAATTATTCTGATAATATCTAAGTACTGTTTTAACATTATTTATTGGGACAAATATTTACATTTGACAGGTCAAAGATAAAACATATAGCAAATAATCTTATTTCAATTATCTACACTTTATTACATTATTATAGAGATCCACATTTGGTTTGAGGCAAAAAAAAACTTAAAAAATATATAGATAATTAATCATGGAAAAATAAAAGTATAAACAATTAAAAACAAAATTTAGTTTTTAAAATTTTTTGGAAGATAATTCAATTAGACCATTCTTAGTGATATGGAATTTCCTTTTATCCTCTCCCAATACTATTTAAATAAATTAATAAAACCAAATGTTATATATAGATTCCAACATATATGCTTAAAGTACATTTATAATATGTGTATTATGTATATAGTATGTATATACCTATAGTAGAAATTATAAACAGGCACATTAAAACATTAAGAAAAATAATCAATAATATAAAATATTGTATCATTATCAAACACATATAAATATGTAATAGGTGTAAGTAATATATATATAAAATATATCTTTAAAAACTTGTTTTTATTACTTCTAGATTTTCATTTTTAAAAAAATAACTTAAGAAAATATTTATATCAGATAAAAATGAGATCAAATTTTGAAAGAAAATAGAATACAAAATAATTTTATATTAATATTTTTAAAATTTTATATATATAAATTATGATATCAATAATAATAAAGTTGTATAACAAATTATTTATTTATAATAATAAAGTTACTAACTTTTTCT
The DNA here is from genome assembly GCA_028023455.1 of Epiperipatus broadwayi. Classification (NCBI taxonomy): domain Eukaryota; kingdom Metazoa; phylum Onychophora; class Udeonychophora; order Euonychophora; family Peripatidae; genus Epiperipatus; species Epiperipatus broadwayi. The sequence continues at coordinate 153,767 of JAQFVV010006421.1, read as the reverse complement.
TCATGATTCTTATGATAAAAATTGATGATAATCAAATTCAAAAAATATAATAGTTGGGAGATATTAAACTGATTATTGAGCACATGTTTTGCTAAGCAGATTATGATATAATACAGAATTTGAATCAATGTGCCTAATGTTTGTAATGAGATATGGAAAATTAAAAAGTAATATTTTTTTATTAATTTCTAATTTTTTATCAAACAGTGGATAAATGAATGGATCAGTGAGATTTGAGACAAAAGATATAGTAGTTTACTGTATTGGATCAATCTATCTGAAATGTAATACTTAAATAATTTCATTGTAAAATTAAATTTATTAATAAATTGAAAAAATAAGTTTAGATTTAAACTATTATAAATTTACCAAGATTTGTAAAAGAAAATACAAAATAAATAAAAAAATAATCAAAGAAAGAATAATAATAATAAAAATATTTAAAAAAAAAATAAAAAAATAATATAAGAGAAAATGCATTAAACTGCAAAAAAGAATCACACTATTGAAACTTGCACACTGTGGAGCTTGAATTACAAAAATCTTAATGCGATGGAAAATGGAAATGGATCATGATTGACACCTTAGGAAAAAGAGATAAATAAGGTGGACTGAGAAGAAAGACTTTAAATCAAAAAAAATATGCTATTATCTAGGTCAAATAAGAAATGACATTACTTCATCAGCAGGAAAAGGCATTGCAAGAAGTGTTGGTGGCTTCGTGGTTAGCATAGCTGCCTTCCAAGCAGCAGACCCGGGTTCACTTCTCGGTCAATGCTTTTGATACATGAAAAAAAAAAGAACCCTCATTAGATATAATTCTGTGAATAATCAATCAATATCAATTAAATTTCATGGCACCCTTATTATAATTCAAGTATATTCCAATAATTCATACAAATGAAAAATAAAATTGTTAAATACTGTTATCAGATGCAGATAAAATCTGACAAAACTTAGACATTATATCCTTTAAGATCAGAGCCAGGAATACTTAAAAATGGGTAGTAACGAAATGATGCTGACTAATAAAAATTTAAAAACAGAAATGAAGCAATAAAATAACTAATATGTTTTTGTGAATTTAATTATCTTTTTTCCACTAAAACTTAACTATAAGCATGAACATCACAAGATGGAGTTCACAGGAATCAGATTAATTATATTCTGTGCAACTGATGATAGAAGATTTTAAATGTTAACAATAAATACAAGATCAGATTGTGAAACAGATTACAAATTACTGAAAAAACTAAACTTGTTTAAGGTCATAGATATAGTCTATAAAATGTGTCTATTGCTTTTAGAAATGGAAATCAGATAACCTATGAATGCAAGTAAAATAATACTTAATGATAAATCTAAGACAAGTTTCACTAGGTTAAAACCAGGAATATCAAAGTGGATTTCAAAAGATAAAATGGTAACTGTAAAATAAAAATCAAGAGAGGACAAAATTAACATAATAAAGATCATATATGGAAACTAAATAGGAAAATTTAAAAACCATTTATAATTAGTATTATATTTGTAGAAATATTGGAAACAAAAACAAGATTGGAAAAACAAATAAAAAAATATCTTTTGGATGATTTGTGCATCAAAAGATTTTTTTTCCCATGAGTAGATTTACTAAAAAATATTAATGGACAAAGATTATAACCCAAATAACAAAAATGAAACAAAAAATTGAAGAAATATATAAAAAGCTATATGAGAAAATCATTAGTGAAGACATTTTTGATGAGGTATTCTGCATAGAAAAATCCTTAGTAATAAAAGATATCAGATTAATTTCAAAATGATTATCAAAAGAGGTAATAATAATTAATAGTATATCATTTAAAAAATTTACAAATATCTAAATTTGAATCAGTTTGCTGACTAACTTAATTCAATTAATTTAAGAAAGTATTCAACAGTTCACAAATTTAAAGATAGAAATTTATATTTTTACAACAATAAATAGACTTATCAGGGATGATAATTACTTCATGAAATTTATGTAAAATTAGATTTATTCAGAAAAACATTTAGCACCAGATTACATCTTAGCTTTTAATTACAGCCTTACTCTGAAAGAAAGCTGTCAGATATACAAGATGATTTTCAGAAAAGCCCAGTGAGCTATAGATATTATTTCAATTGAGTGCTGGACAATTAACAAACTATGTCTGTAAGTCTAAGTTTCTGATTCAGCTGATATTACTAAATTATGACCAATATTTTGGAAAATGAATATAGCTTTTATGAGAAATTCCTATATGAGACTAGAGACTATCATTAAAATGGATTATAATAAATCCATAGTTTTAGACAATCAAAGCTACTAGATGAGATTCTCTATTATCATTTGTCTATTTAAACTTGTATATTTAATACATTTTTCCCATGTCCTTGATATTTGATCTCAAACTCTAATCATGGGAAATGGAATTTGCAAATAATAGCAAACTATATTACTATAATATGCGTTATTAGTACACTTATATACATGTTTAAAATTATATTCCCATGAATGTGTGGACACATACTTAGCCAGGTTTTGCTAAAGATCATCTTCATCAAAACTAGAGTAATGTTTATTATTGAAGTGAAGCATTATGTATATTTATAAATTAAAAAAACAGTATGTGAGGAATGTAATGCTATTGATTATATGAAAGTCATGTTTTACATTCATTATCTGCCAAACATCTTTTATTTAATTTTTATATTTATTTCTCCACACCTAAGTGATTTTAGCATTAACAGTTTAAAATAAAGAATCAGTTTTTAATATGTATTGCAATTTTTTGTGGGGGTTTTGAAACTGTTTATAGACAGTTTAATTAAACAGGGGTTAAGATTTGAAGTTGAAGGTGGAATTTTTAATTGAATTAATTAAAAGCAAAAATAAGAATGTCTTGGATTCTGGATTTACAGTATGTTGATGACTATGCTGTTTTTGCCAATTCAAAAAACAATTTATAAAATGTTCTTAAGGTTTTGAAAATATATAAAAATATTAGTTAATTAATTAATGTTGAAAAAACTCAAGTTTCTTACCAGCCAATGACTGAAATAAAAATTATAAGCAACATTAACTTGTATTTATCAACTTGAAAATGTAAACCAATTTAAAAACCTTGGTAGTTTTATACATTGTTAGACGTCAAGATCCAACATAAACTCCAAAGTGTTACTGCTACTTTAACTAACTAGAATATTTCATCAATTGGAAATAACTACTCATGCTTAAGTTAGCTGTATAGAGTTGTTATTCTGCATTATTTATAGTATTGAAGTGAAACTTGGATATCCAATTGTCACAACATAAAGCCATCAAAAAAGTTTCATCTAAAAATACTCTGTATATTGTTTAAAAATACAATAGCAAGATCATAAAACTAATCATCTTCAACTTGCTGAATATGATGTCTTCATTGGATTGGACATGTGAATCAAATGAACAATGAAAGATTTCCTTAAAAAGTGTTTTATGTTGAACTTAATGATAGGTTTTGTGGGAGGAAAGACCTCGTCTGTATTATAAAGATAATCTCTAATTTAAAAAAAGTATGATGTCAATTTCATTGGAAAGATACAGTAGAGAATAGAATACATTGGATAGCTACAGTTAGATATGGTGTTGAAACAATTCAGAAAGAAAAGTTTCCTACTGAAGAAATTAAAAGACAACATTGCAAAATGTAAATAGAAAAATAGAACAGCATATTCTACAACATGTGAACATGTCTGTGGTTCAGATTGATTTGTATAGTCACTACTAAATTAATTTCTAAAGTAGTTATGTTTTATTTTTATATGTGTATTATGAACATTTTAATTATGTATTTAAAGAATACAAATGCACACACAGCTACTCATAAATAAGTATTACCATTCCAATTGCCTCCCCTACCCCCCAAATTAAGTGGAAACATGGATTCAAGAATAGTGAAATAGATTTTCAACTATAGTATATAGCTCTAGAATAGAGTGATGGATTATAAGTAAGCATATGAGAGATTGTAAGATGTTGTCAATAACAGTAATATCTTCATAGTTATCACAGAAAATAAAGAAGACTTCATGTCTTTCATTAGAAAAGTGATGAGAATAAAAAGATGAAACTCTTGGATAAATATTAAACAGACAGATTATTATTATTATAAAAACAGCAATTGACATTAAAATTAATGATGAACACTTGAATGTTTTTGATAATTTTAATCCAATGGTCAAGAGATTCATTGCAATTAAAATACTTCAAAAAGATTTGCAGATGTAAGGATATATTTTTAAAATAACAACCAGAATTGTTCAATCCATAGGGTTCCAAGTAATTATATGAAGAGAACACTGAAACATTTAAAAACATTTTTGATTCTTTTAAACATTGGTAAAAACTTTTGAAGTAAATATCTTGAACATCAATAAAAGAACACATACAGATGGATGTTTAAATTGATTATATCTCAGTTGCAATTAAATTATCAGGTTGAAATATTTTTAAATTTATCATATTACAATTCACAAAAAGGTATATAATGTTTAAAAAATTGGTAGAAAAAAATACATTCATCAAAAAGATGTAAGAACTCTCTTACCATAAAAATGAAAGTGCCTTTTAGAAGCCTGAAACTGAAATAGATGACTAGTTATTCTGGAGATAGTCATATTATCATCAAAAGTAAATATTGACTTTGATGGTGGTTTGTAATAATAATAGCTTAATAAATTCAAAAAAACAATAATATGTATTTATGTTAAAATAATTATTTCATAAAATTAAAGTCACTACAAATCACCTAAGATGCCAAAGTTAAATACCTATTTTAATGTATGTGGGGGGAAAAAAACAATAATGAGCACTAACTAGAATGTAGTAAGATAATATGCAATTCATAAAAATTTGAAAATATTGCTAGAGTAACATTTATTGATTACAAATAAATTGTTTTTTAACTATGTAAATGACTTCTAATAATTTTTATTAGTCATTCATTACATTAGAGATTATCCAATAATGAATAATATTTCTATAGTGAAAATTACACTACAGAAATATTATTCATTATTGAATAATCTCTAGTCTAATGAATGATTAATAAAAATTATTAATATACTTTCATTAAGTGATTTGTGTCTAAGTTGTGAGGGCAGTATATTTGACACTTATCAATTAAACTGTAGTATTTTACTAACTTTATATATTGTGAACATTGATAAAGTTGTGTAAAATATTGTGGTCTGGGCCAACTAATAAGTGCTGTTTCAGCATGAAATGTGCATGTAGGGGATCATAGACCTTTTCCACATGTCTTTAGTCATATGTTTATGATTACATCCCTCCACAAAGTGTCAAAAGTGGATAGAAACCAGACCCTACCTTGCATGAGAGTGGTGTAATGAAAATTACACTACAAAAATATTATTAATTAATGATGTAATTTTAAATTAGTTCATAATAAATAAAGAATTTTGAAGTTCAAAGTTTAACAAAAACTAATTAAAAATAATTGGAGAATTAAAAATGCAAAGAAAGATACAAACATTTGCCAATCATGATCACTCCAGATCATTTTTGATGCACTGAAAGCAATATATGGATCTGAGATTTAATATCACAATCCTTTTAAATACAGAAAGTGGCACTTTTTTATAACAATGATATTTTAAACAGATGCAAGAAGGATTTTAATCATCTTGTGAATAATGATATAAGAAGTGAGATGACAACTTTTACTAAAATTTAAATTTGTACAAAGATATCCAACTTAATGGAATCAAAATAATAATATGGCAGTTTTAAAAATATTGGAATTTGTTAGCAATATATGGATTTTTGAAGTTGTGTTGCCTGATAGCAAATATACTTTCAAGTATTGTTTAATAGATTGCTTCTAGTTATAGATGAAAGATTTCCAGAAATATAATATGACTCTAAAAAATCATGAAGCATTATAGATGTGGTTTCTGCTGCTAAACAAATGCAAGGTAAGTAAAAGGAACAAAATATTGATTTATTTATTGCCTTTAATGACTTGTTTAAAATATTCAATTCAATTACTTGGACAGGCCTACAGGATTGTTATCTATCAAATTTATTTATATTATACAGCTTTTATACAATGGAAGAGAGTGTTATAATTACAAGTGAAACATTTGAAGCATTTGAAATGTAAATTAGTGTTAAACAGGTATATATACTTGCTCTAATATTATTTTTAACTTTTATGAGCATGGTGTTTGGAATCATTTACAGGCAGCTTAATGAAATAGGAATCAAGATGTAATACAGGTTTGATGATAGGAATTTTCATTGATTAAAAACATATCTACTTCTTGGACTCTGGATTTACAATATGCTGATAATTGTGCTATTTTTTGCCAGTTCAAAGAATGATGTACAGAATCTATTTAATGTTTTGAAGGCAACATATAAAGACTTTAGTTTAATAAATAATATGTAAAAACTCAAGTTATTTATCAGCCAGTGATGGAAGAAAAATCTCCTCAATCATTTGTAGATTGCATAGTTATCAACTTGAGAATATTTAAATGCCAGTAGTTTTTTAAAGTAGGAAGGTTAACTTAGATGTTAAGATTCAAACACAGACTTTAAACTACTGCTGTTATTTTTAGCAAGTTGAAAGATAATTTATCACAGGGAAATAACTACTGCAACCAAGTTAGCTATATAGAGAACTATTATTTTACCAATTTTATTATAATTAACTTAGGCACCCTATCAATGCAATACAAAGGCATTATAAAAGTTTTATTTAAGAATGCTTAATAAAATTTTAAAAAGTACAATGGCAAGATTATTAAACCCATCAATGCTCTTCAATTTTCTAGATTTGATACTATTATAGAGTCCACTATTATAAAACAAAACTATTATATAAAACAAAGAAACAATGCAAGAACTTCTAAAAGGGTGTTTTATGGTGAACTTGATCATGGTTTCCGTGAGAAAGGTAGATCCCTTTATAGGTTATAAAGATTATCTTAGACATTATAAAGAGGTGTACAATGTTGATTATTTTCACTGGAAAGAGAATACAATGGAAAACTGCAATGGGATATGATGCTACAGAATTTCAGAAAAAAAAGCTTTCTGTTGAAGAAATTAAAACAACTTTTCACAATATATCAAAAAAGTAGAGTATTTTCTATATCTGAGTGTTGTTATGATTCATAGATTGTTTTGTATAATCATTGTAAAACTAGATGCTAGAGCAATTGTTTGTTTGTTTTTACTTTTTCCCCCTTAAAGTTGGAAAGGCCTTATTTGATTATGAGTGGCTGTTATATATTAGCATCAATAGTGATGATAATCAAGCATTATCATTTGGTCATAATATTCTGTTTTAAATTCATTCTTTGCTGTCTTCAAAAATAGAATTTAAATTATTAGTTACAATTTTTTTTAAAAAAGGCAGAAACTTTTCAAATGCTGATGCATCTGGACTATCTATCATTTTTTTATAATGATGAATAGATAAAATTTACATTTATATATTTACTATATTTGGAATGTTGATCTCAGGTGGCCCATTATCTTTATATAAAGGTCACGTATTTCATTTTTCTTATTACTTATAAATAAATAAAAATTAATACTAAAAATATAAATATCAAAACCTTTACAGGATTGGGGGGGGGGGCATTAAATATTCTAATTATTAACTGTAAATGATCTACTTTTCACTTGGTTGTAAAAAAGTTATTTAATTAAAAACCAAAAATAACTCCAATCTATTACATCAAATATCTTCCCATCTTCACATTAATCCTCTTTTTTATCTTCCTGCCATCTCTCAGATAATTCAAGAACTACCTCATTTCTATGAAAACCATGCTAAATTTAACACACAAAAAAAGGAGTGAACATCTTACATTTCTAACATACTTTTAATAGAAATCTGAAAATTTTCATGCACTAATGCTTTTATATTTTCAAAGTGAAAAATAATATAAATTGGTAGCCTTTAGTGAAAGAAAATGGCGAGGATATTTTTAATATACATGTATCTATATGTTTATAAAAGGTTATTGCATATATAAAACACTAGTGTATATATAGTTGTGGTATTATATAAACACATAAAAAATGTAAACATATATATTTACATATACAAACAAAGGCAAAACTCTCCATACAGTAGTGCCACCCTGTGCTAACCAGAGTAATCAATGGATGCCAGAAGGCTTGTGCATAAAATCCCTATCTAGTGCCTACTCATCCAATATCCCCAGACTAGCACAGGGTGGCACTACTGTATGGAGAGTTTTGCCTTTGTTTACAACAATTATGTGCTAGTATAAGAGATGGTGATCATGTGATATTTACATATAATCAAATTTTATTAATGATCAGAATACTATTTACATATAGATATAAGAAATTATGGATTAAAAAGAATGAGACTACAAATTAAAAGTACATGCTATACAGGCATATATGTATATTATCGTCTAAATTTTTACAATGAGATAATAAATATATAATAAGATTAAACGATATTATACATAATAATAATGAGGATATGGTGGGAAAGAAGGCTGAGGTCTAGTGATTACTTTATAGAAAATCAAAGGAAATAAAAATGAAAAAATGAAAGAAATAATAGAATGCATAAAAAAGATAATTATTTCATCAAAAGTTGTAAAGAGCATATAAATATTACTATTTAATAATTTGTATTGAATCATGACATGCTTCAGGAAATGTTTATAGAGAATTGAATAAAAATTAATTTTTATATAATCATGTGTAAATTACATTTTATGTAGGAGGATGGAAAACAAATATGGTATAATACAAGCAAAAAAAAAAACAGTAGTGCTAAACCATTAACAATTATAGATAAAACTAATTTAATGATGATTTATTTACGATTGTAGAGTGACAGATTCAAAAGCTAAAGATTTCTAAGCTTAATTTGTCTGTTGGAACATCACATGATCATTTAATTATATTCTGTAATAATTATAACTACAATTTAAATATTAGCTTTGAATATAAATATAATTTTATTTTTAAAAGCATTCCAAACTTATTGTTTGCAAAATACATATATCATCATCATCATTTTCAGTCATAGTCGATTCTTTGTTTTATGTTCATAGCAATCAATATAAATGAAAATCTTTTTAAAACTATGTTTCATGACTATTTAATGTTAAAAAAAAGCTTAAATACTATTTCCTGAAAAAAATTGTATGTCATAGAATAATTTTACAATTAGTTTATTGTGTTGTGTGCATCCTTTGTGCACAGATGATGCAATATGATGTAATACAGCTACTCCTTGAAGTTTTTACTTTAACCAGCATTTCATATATCTTGGAACAGTTTGGTAATTCCAATTCATCATCTTCTATTTGATGTAATAAATACTGTACTATAATACTAACAAAATTGAACAAAAAAAAAAGATAACTGATGCAGGTATGCACACAAACATTTGAAATATACTAAAATCCAAATGGGAGCATATGACAACATCTATTATGAAATCATATTTAACAATGTATCCAAATTTTTACTTAATCTAAAGAAAAAATGAATATTATAAGTTGTTACAAACATGCAATGCAGAAAAATGCCATGTCAGAATTATGATTTGTCAGCAACTGACATAATAAAATATAATCCTAATAGTAAAACCAAGAAAAACATCATATAAAGCTAATTTTAAGACTAAAAATTACACAATTAAAATATGCAGAAAAATAAAATTAATGGAAATGATGCAAAAGATAATAAGGATTCCTGTGATTTTATCAATAGGCTTTACTACTATAATAATTAAATATGCCACATGATTATGATGTGTTTGCTTTTAGAGATATTATCAAAATTTTATTCCATAGTTTATATTTAAATTATAATACAATAGAAAAATAATGTGACAGTTTATATTAAACATTATAAGTTAGTGATAATGAAGACATTGACAAAATAATAACTAATATAATTATTTAATTTTCCAATTATATTAGCAAATTGCATCAAAGTAAAGATATCATAATGATTATTTATTTATATACATCTTCAAAATATAACAGGTTCATTTAAATTTGTGATATTGCATTAATTATGTAATGTTAAACTACAGAATTAAGGAAATGAAAGGCTAACAAACTATTACTGCTGATAATCCAGAATCATTACTTGATCATGGTTTCCCATTGCCAAGTTATCTCCACATGCCTTCAATCAGATCCCTTAATATGTAATAAATTTACAGCCTTTGATTTTCATTTTTATGCAGCAATCTTTGGAAAAGTTTGTAAGTAGCTTTATGAAAAAGGCATCAAGATAAAATATAGATTTGAGGGTGAAGTTTTTAAACTTAACTCACTAAAAAATAATTTCCTTTTGAATTCTAAAATTTTATATTGCCATTGATTATTCTATTCTCACCAATTCAAATTTTCAATGCAATTTTTAAAAAACAACTTTAATTTATGGAGATGAGGGGGGGAGGCAGATTTTCAGTAGCACTTAACTTGAAAGATCATCATTTTAATCAACTGTAATATTTTGGTAATATTTTTGTATGTTAAGATTAATACAGATCCCAAAATGCATTTTATCAAATGATAGGATTTATTACTGTAGTGATATAACTACTTCCATTAAATTATATGTATATAGAGCTGTTATTTAATCCAACTTATTGCATGAAAATGAGATTTGTTTATAAGCTTGATTTAAATATAAATGCACAAAAAATCATTTAATGATGCTCCATAAGATCCTAAAATATACAACTATAAGATCATAAGATTTATCAATTCATTTTTCTTTCTGGGTGTGACACTATTCAATCTACTTCTGTAAAGAAATGTATTCATTGGATTATGTATGTAATGTGAACTAACAGTAAAATACTTCCTAAAATTATCCTGCTAATACTATAATAATTATATCAAAGATACAATAAAGAGATAACAATACTGATTGATTTTATTGGCAAGATATAGCTGAGAATATAATATAATGGAAAATTATACTTAGGCAAAATATTGCAGTCTTTCAAAAGTTAGAAGACAACTTTACAAAATACTATGTAAGCACTGTGGTTCATGAATTGATTTGTACACTCATCACAAAGCTTATCTTAAACTTTTAATTCTTTGTTTATAGATTTTGGTCTGGAATTAAAATGAACATAGTCATTTACAAGTAGCTGCTAAATATGATAATCCATTATTTGTCTAAAATGGTTTTGAGGTGACAAAAATCACTAAACATTATAAATGGTGATAAAGATTGTTTTATCTCCATTTGTTTTTCACTTTCTTAAATTGAAAATTGATTGCTTACTCATAAGCTATTATTTATTGCAGTTTTATAGTTTACGGATATATTGTAATAGTATATTTTCAAAAATTACTCTCAATCTTCATTACTACCAGAATTTGGAGAAATAAACAGTTTATTCAAAAGTAGTGTAATATATTTTTATTTACTTCAACAGAAGATATTATCTGATTTAAATAAACATTTCTATAGAAAAGAATGTTTTGATGATATCTGAAAATATTTTAAAAATTTGCAAAATATTTTTAAAAAGGCTTTAAAAATATATTGATTGTTATTTATACATTAAATATTTTATGACGTTTCATTTTTTTCATTTACAGTTTTTTTTATATAAATACAAGATATGTAAACTTTTCATTTCTGAATGTTAAAAATCTAAAAATCAATGATTGCAAATGCAAAAGAATTTTTTTTTCTATACTTATTATTGCTGAAAAGAAAGACTAAAATGTTTGGCATGGATTTACATATTTATAATATAGAGAATTAATAAAATATTGGAGTAAATTTGTAAAATAAATAAATAAAAATAGGATATAAACAATAATATATCAACTAAGATAATAAGAAATCATAGCAATACAAAACAAAACAAAAAATTAAAATATTAATATAAAAACATGGTTTCTTTCTCAATAAACAGGTTAAAATATAAACCATTTTTCATTTACTATTTTCTTTGCATAAAGTAGAGCCACCACAAACATACTTTTAAATCTTGCAAGTTAAATAACCTATGATTTTAAAAAAAATTAAGAACTCAGAAATTTTGTATGTTCTGAGCATAACTATTTAGCAACCATATTGTTTTTGACTGGGAAAATACAAAAATATTGGATAGAAAAGAAAAGGTACAACGAAGAAAATTTAAAGAAGCTGCTCACATGACAATGGCAAAAAATCCCATAAGCCAACCTAGTGTAATTATACATAATGTATGGAAACCACTAATCAACTTTGCTCTTAGGAAAAAATGGAGAAATCAGGAGGAACCTCATAGATAAATATATGAAATTTCTATTGACTGTTGCCTCTGGCAGGATGGTTCAGTTGGTTAGAGCATTACCTTAAAATTCAATAATCAAGAATCTAAGGACCCAGGTTTGAATTCCACGCTAGTACTGTCACTAGTCAGGTCAGCAACACTTTTTAATACCTCTTGAAACGTTGTGCATATACTAACCTGTTTGCTGTGATATTACTAACAGTTAGTGCATATATTAACCTGTTTGCTGTAATATTACTAACAGTTGATGCATATGCTAACTTGTTTGCTGTGATATTACTAACAGTTGGTGCTTATACTTACCTATTTGCTGTGATATTACTAACAGTTGAATGTATCTGGAATATTTAAATAAAATTAAATTGTTCTAAAGACATTCAACACACATATTAGATGATGGAAATAGTCCACTATAAAAATACAACTAGAACACCATCATCACAAACCTTCAGGAAAACCATATTGTCTTGCCTTTAGCCCTTTTTCATATTCACATACTTATTATTTCTCTGCTTGAATTTAAAAAATTAAAAGTTCATTTCTTCACTTTGCAAAAATATTTGCCACTACAATTGTTGAAAAGTTTTGACTTTTAATAATATATAGTAGCATTAAATTGTGCTTAGCCAACATGTAATGTTACATTGTCCCGATTCATGGTAATATTATACTCTTTATTTTGATTCCGAGATGGCAGATGTATTCAAAATCTAAAGCACAAGTGCCATTTGAAAATTATATCATTAAATTTGTGAGTGAAAGGTATAGAAAAAATGTTTTGGTAAACAGCAATGTATTCCATTAAAAGTAATGAATTTATAAAAAGACTTTAGCAAAGACTTCATTAAAAGACTTTTTATCAAGCCATTTATCACGTATAAGGGGTAGTTATATAGATTTAGAAATTGTTATATATAAAAAAGCAGATAGAATTGTATTTTCTTTATTTCATCATTATAATCAACAATTTTCAATAAAAGAATAAAAAGGTTACGTTTTATGTTGCTTAATTGATCAAATGTACTAGAGTTGAATATATTGCAATATTACGTATGCAAATGTACTCTCTCCATTTATTAATCTATTGTATTTTTCACGGCTCCATTATCCTCTTTTGTTATTTTTGTTGATAATGTATATGATTTTTAAATTGAATTATATCTCAGATATGAATATATGTTTAAAATGTCTATTGTACACATATGTGTATGGGTATTTAAAATGTAAATTATTTCAAGTGAACTGCTATGCACAAGTTTGGTATTAGTGCAAATGCTTGAAATCATATTGCAAAGATAAAAATATGTAGTATGATGCAAAAATCATTAACACAAAAATGTAACTTCTTTTTTTAATATTTTGCAGAGAATATTTAGTTATCATATGCAGGAGATGAAAAATAATACATAGTTTCAACAAAAAGTGCAAAAAGAATAGCTCTTTTGAGATGGCACTTTCCTGACCATATTATCCCAAAAAGTTATGATTTGATGTACTGATAACATTCACCAGTTTTGATGGAATCAGACTTTTTCCTGAGATGTTATTACAAAAAAAATTATACAAATAAGAAAAAAAAAACTGAATTAAAAATTATGCTGACATGTCCTAAAACTTTTTAAAAAAATCTGGAAAATATAAAAAAAAAGAAAATATTTATGTCTACAAAAGAGTCTTATGTCAGTGTTCTTAAAGGGAAAAAAATCATATTATATTTTTTTAAAAAAAATTCTAGAATAAGTAGCACTGTGAATATAGTAAACAATAGCAAAATATTGCCAACCATAGTCAAATATTTTTTTTATTATCACTATCTTCAGGAAAAGTATTTAACATACATATAAGGGTACACAAAAATTAATTTCCAAAACTAGTTGTGCTTAAAGTATTATTATATGTTTAAGCAAAATATCTTGATGTTATTTATCAAAAAGTTGATTGCTTTTACTCAGAACTCAAACATTAAACTCTCTTACCTTAAAATTAGTTTATTTATTCAAAGCAGATTATACAGTTGCAAAGGAATTATGTTGTATTATCTATTTATAAACACTAGCAACTCTATTAAATTTAAATATATTAAACTTTGGTTTTAAAATGTCATTCTAACTTAAAAAAGATCAAAAGTTAACTAACAAACAAAGTTTTCAACATCAATAAAAACATTTAATTATAGACATTAATATAGCAACAAAAAAAAATAATAAAAATTTTAAATAAACAATAATTAGAAATTTTTTTAACAAGAAATTATTTGTGTTATTTTTAATAACAATATTCCCTGCCCTTTTTCTTTTTTAAATATGTAAAATTATATATTCCATCAACACAAATATAATTACTATTAAAAGTAAATACTTTATTCTAGCTTCTTTTTTCTAAATAACTTTATAAATGCAAATATTTTTAAAAATTATTTGTTTGTGACAAAAAAAAAAAGAAAGGAAAATTCTTTACTTTTTTTTTTTATATATAGTTTATTTTTGGTTTGGGGTTTGGGGATTAAAAAAAAAGGAAAAGGGGGAGGGAGGGAGGAGGGAAAAAATTAAAAAGAAAAGAAAACCCAACATAAACAAAACAATATGAATATTTATATGGGAAAAAACCACTATAAAAAAAAAAATAGTTGTGGTGTGGGAGTTTTTTCCCCCCCCTTAGTCCAAAACAAATATGATCTATATATTGTAACATATTGGATGTGACAGGGCCATTATGCCCTGCAAATTGCAGTACCATTTGTAACAGATTGAAAATGTACAATGGTAAATAATAACTCTAATATAGCCTGAATAAAAATATTGCCCAGTCATTGGTCACACTATGTAACATAATGAAAATGAGCCCTAAAGTTGGACACCATTTGTAATTGAATGAAATGTAAATTAAAGAAAAATGCTCCCAATTTTATAATGTCCATAAATCATAGTATGTTCATAACAGAATTTATAATATACTAAGCTAAACAAATGCTAATCAATATATAATCATTCAGTATTTAAAATAACCTTTCATCTAATCACATATTTGACTGTTAATTATACCAAAACAAAATGGTGATAGGAGACAAACAAAATTATCATTTTGGATATCCTAAATATAAACTTGAGTTAAAATAAATTAAAATAAAGCAATTAAATATCATTGTCTCAAAACCATGATATATGATTAAGACAGATTTCACTTATAATAGAATAAAACTAATAAATCATTAAATAACTAAACTCTAATATACCTAACTAATCAAACATTGCTTCTAATAATATAAACTTATATTAAAATTTAACATTGTTTATATCTAAATAAAATAGTTCATGAATGATTGAGATGACAATTTTAATATGTCCTATAAATTTACAATATCTATAATATTTAAATAACTATACAATCCAATAATTAATTTTAAATCCCAATTAAATGAAATAATAAATTATACTAACTCAGCCATACTATATTCTTATACTGATTTTACTCTGACTAATTAAACTCGATATAATAAAATAAAATATTCAATAATATGTAATATCAATGAACCTATTAGATAATCTTAAATCTATAATGTCCAATCATATCAATATATAAAAGAAACAGTAGATTTCTATTGGATATTTATTCAAGTATAATAACTAATCATATCAATTTATTTTTAATTTCATATAGTTAGCTTACTAAAACTCTATATTATAACAATCAAGCCATATAATAAAAATTACTAGTATTTACTATAATCAAATACCAATATTAAAATTTAATATTTAAACTGGATTTACGATTTACATCAATTAAATTTAAATATAATCAAAGTAAACTATTCTGATTTACAATATAATAGAATATATTACTAACAGCTTTATAACTGAATAGGATTAAGCTCTTATTGGCTAAGTATGAGCTTAATACAATACTTATCCAATCAATAATAATTTAAAGAAAACACATAAATATTTGACCAGAAATTCCTTTATCTTCATTAAATGTTATTTTGTATCCTCAATAATTATCAAATTAATTCTGATAAAATTTCTATTTTAATATGATTGTGACATAATTAATGAAATAGTTATCAATAACTTCTACCTATTCATTTAATATCCATACCAAATTAGATAATAGCCATTGAATTCAATACAAAGAAAATTACATATATATTTAACCATACTCACAAATCCTGAAATTTGATTCCCAAATTATTCTATGGTTATCTTAAATAATTTATGTGGAAAAATCAGTTTATCTTGTCCCTGTCAAATGCTATTAATCAATGAATTTGTATCGAACACTTGAACAATAATCAGACATATTTCTTTGCTTTAAGTTAAATTAAAATTTATTAATAAATGAATATCAATTATATAATTAAAAAAATATGTATATGGTGAATAGATCATAAACAATTAATATATACTACTATGATCTAATTGAAAGTATGATAGATCATCAATTGACATTAATTTCATATTTAAACAAATAATTACACATTAATCTTCACCTATTGAATACTAAATACAAAACACAAATGTTTATGTATCACAAATATGTTGTGGAACATTTACACTTTCTGAAATATAAGAGAGTTTAAGATATATTTTCTTTATATACTTCATATAAAAATATAGTTAATGGAAATAATAATATATATATATGAATCTACTTATTTGTTGACATAAATTTAAGAGAACAAAATAAATAAATAGTTATTATGACAATCCTTTTTATAATGTAAGTGACATACCTGAAGTTAATTTATAATCATAAAATAAAAAAAATGAATCTTTGAAATTAAAATAATAGTTACCATGCTGCACAATATAAGTTCAAACTTATGAAAATATAACTCTTATATTTAAGCATGTGAATGGATTACTATTTAACTTAAAATTATACATTTTAAATGAAGAGACAAAAAATATATAGCAATAATAATAATATAAACAAATGACCTGAATGATAGTTTTTAAATATGGTATTTCCAGAATAGCATCATAGTTCTGATGTCTAAATCAAATCACAATTCAATAGTATGTCTTTGTTCTAACAAAGATATAAATATTCAAGCACATTTTGTGATTTCTTATATTTTGTATATATATGCAGATTATCCTTTCAAATAATTATTGATTTTATATGATGTTGCAAGCACACAAACACTAGTTTGTATCCACAATGACATGGAGAAATACTCTTTCATGAGCAAATGGTTATTTCAAAATATTATAAATTAATAGTTGTTAGCTTTTTTCAGAATGATATAAAGGAAAATTAAACTGATTCATAGCTTAGATAAAATGATTAATCGATTCAGTAAAATTATACCAGGAGATGAATATGATTCCTGGACATTCTACTGTTACTAGTATTTATATTCTGTTATTAAAATATAAGTAACATCCATTTTAAAGGATAGAAATATTCAAATGATTTATAACACAATAAAACATTTTCAGTTACTTTTCATCTTTATAATAAATTGTCACTTCTCATAAATCTTCAATAAACTGCTCAGTTCATGGGCAGGTAATATTGCCTTTCACCCCTGCATTTTGTCCAGTTAACTATACACTTTTATAATAAATTAAAAAAAATCATTTAAAAAATATTAGATATGCTTCTATTGAAAGTAAAAGCGTAAGTTATTTTTCGATTCAGTCCCATTTATAACTTTTCCATTTACATCATGAAAAAACATAGTAACATTCCAAATTAACTCTGGTCAATTTTAAAGTGTTTCTATAATAAAAATTGCATTATACAATGGATACAAATATTTTTATAATTATTATATACAAGAAAAATTTACATTTCATAATACAAATACTATTTTCATTCTAACATAAATTAAACAATCTACACCACATTTTCAATTTATTATACTGGAAATATATTTTTATACATATATCCTTAGTATAATATCATACAAATAAAAAGACATATTTAAAATACTAAACATTTAGTTATATCATTTATAATTTACTATAGTGAATGCAGTAACAAAAAAAAACATACAATAATGAAAGAATAAGAATTTTATCCAAACTACATGTTTTATTATTCACATATTCATTTTCCTTTATAAAATAAATAAAAACAATTTACAATCTTACACAAAATAAACAATTTTATATCAATATTATTGTCATTGTAGCAACACAGTTCAATACTTCATAGGTTAACATATCCATTATCAAAATCAAACAAGAAAAAAAATATGACTGACATTTTACCACATACTGAAACTCATCTCAAATTTCAATAGGTACAATATATACTATTAAATAATCATCTTTCTTTTTTAAAGTAAAAAAAAAAAGACATAATAAGAAATTAAAATCTTTAAAGCATTCTTAAATTTAAAAAATATATTGATTTCTATATTATTTTTATTTACAATATTAAATAAATATGGATATTTTCATATTGTTATTATTAAAGTCAAAAGTTAGTTCATATAATGTGTTTCCTCCTTTGAATCTTTTACATAGAATTAAGAATTATTTTCTTTCCCATAAAAATAAAAAAAACTTTGTAGAAACCTTATTTAAAGCATCTGCTCTTTAATAATAAACTATTCCTTGAAGATAAAACATTTGCAGTAGTTGTAGAATTGTTACACTTTCACAATTTTAGAATTATGAGTTGACAAACAACTGACTCAAATTAAACCACTGGACATCACATGATCACCATTATTTATGCTTACACAAGTTGTCTGCACAGAGGCTAAACTCTCCATACAATAGCACCACTCGGTGCTATGCAATCAATGGATGCAAGCAGTTTTGTGCATAAAATATCTATCTAGTGTCTACTTATTCAATATTCCCAGACTAGTTTCTAGCTTGTACCTTTCATCAGTGAGGAGCCTGGAATCTGAGAGCATTGCACCTATATCTTAGGATTTAATGCAACTCTCCATCAGCCACTTTCTAACTTATTAGTCAACTATACAGCTTTGAGGGTTGCATTAGATCCTAAAATCTAGGTGCAGTGCTCTCAGATCCAAAGCCCCTCACTGATGAAACCACAAGCTAAAAACTAATCTGGGAATATTGGATAAAAGGCACTAGATAGGGATTTTATGCACAACCCTTCTTGCATCCATTGATTACTCTGACTTTCCCTGAGCGGTGCTATTTATGGAGAGTTTAGCCTCTATGTAAACAGTTACAAAGAACGTTGATCGTGTGCTGTTTAGTAGTTTTAATACCAATCCTGCCCATATAGTGACTGTGGTTATTAAAGAACCAAAGACACCAAAAGGTATGGATGCTGGACTGAGTTCAAATCTATACAACTACACAAACTAAAAAGCTTGAATTGAAAACATTATTGTTTCATTTTGAACTTAAAACTTTATAGTTGGCTAATAAGGCAAAAGGTGACTGCTGGAGTGTCGCATTAGATCCTAAGTTCTAGTTACAATGCTCTCAGATCCAAGGCTCCTCGTTGATGAAAGCCACAAGCTAGATACTAGTCTAGGGGTATTGGACGAGTAGGTACTAGATATGGATTTTATGCACAAACTTTCTTGCATCCATAGATTACTCTGGTTTGCACTGAATGGTGCTACTGTATGGAAACTTTAGCCTTTGTGACCCAAATTATTTTTTATTCTATTATAAAATTTAAAACTAAATTAATGTTAATAGTTATAATTATTTAATTCAATTCACTTATATTAAAATAGATTAACCAAACACCAAATAAAAAAATGGAATAAATATTTCAAAATCTTCAGATCATAACGAATAATCTGGTAAATAATTCCAAAAACTTTTCATTTAGATAATGAATAACTTTTTATAAAATATTGAAAATAAATATATTTATTTAGTTTTATTTATTTACACTTAATTTATATATATATACAGACAATAATATTTTCTACTTTATTGAAAAATAATTATATGATATTAAAAAAATTACTGCAAAAATTGTACTTTTTTTTTTTTTTTAATCTTATGCTTTAGGTATATAGTTTCAATTTGCTATACTACATATATAATAATGTTCAGTAATTAAATGGTAAACTATTTAGTTTTCTTATTTAAATTATCATCTTTGTCTGTGTATCAATAGTTTTTTTCCCTTTCAGTTTACATAGGTTATGTATTATAAAATGTATTTCAATATGGAATATTAAAGCTTTATAGTTAAACTGCCAGCATTGGCATCTATACATATATTATAGATTTTATTTGTTTAATAATAATATTGATTTTAAATATTAAGGATTTGAAAATGTTGTTGATGATAAAAAACAGGCCAATAGAAGCATCTATTCACTTAAAATGATGAAATTAAAATCATCTTATTTTAATTTTAGTACAACTGAAACCCAAAGTCCATAGATCATGGCAAAAGTTCTACTAATTTTGATGCTTGAACTTCTTATGAACTCCTAAGCAATAAATAGCTCATTAGTATATATTTATTTAAAAAGTATATAATGCATAAAATATGTGGTGGAAGAAAAATGAGAATAATTAATGATAAATGAATGTATCTTTGAACAACTTGAAAACTAAAAAGATGATAGTTGAGAAATATTCCATTCATTTGAATACCATAAAATGATGTCAACTTGGCAGCACTTAATGGTAGTAATTATTTATTAAAACTGGTATGAAAAACATAGGTTATAATATCGTTCAACAATAAAAAGATACTACATTGCATGGGAGTCACCTTACTCCTTAATAATGAATCTTCAGGCATATCCTGATCAGATATTGGAACATATCAACTTGAAGTCTAATGTAGAAAAATAAATGTAAAATAAAGATTAATGCTTTTTATAATGTTTGTAGATACTCTCTGAATTGAAATTAATATTACATATTGAAAGTATCAATATTATTCAAAAATATTCTATAGAGTTTCAGTAATGGCATTAGATAAATTAGATACATCAACTGAAATCTACTATGAAAATTGGCTTTGAAAAAAAAGTATTTTCTGTAACACTATGAAAATGAGCCTCAAATTGTCCAGTGAATTCCATAAATGTTTCTATTTATTTAGTTTATAATGTTGCATTCAATCTATGATTACTTTTGAGGAAAAAAATGTCTTTTAATTTTACAATAGTTATAACTTTTTGCTTACTTTGTTTAATAATGCAGCGGTTTTATTATCTCATAATGATAGCAATGCTCACATAATATAAATATATGAAAACATTAAACGAAATAAGTTATGGTGTTTTGGGTACAAATGCTTTTTTTGGCATATAAAAAAAGACTGACCAAATTATTTTGTTTACTTTTTTACTTTCCTCAACTGTAAATCTATTCAGAAACTATTAGCTGAAGTCTACCATCCTACTAATCAGTTAAATTATATGGAGAATAGTTTCTGAAAAACGAAATTAAAATATGAGTTGATGAGGTTATTTTTATTATATTTGTCTTTGGCATTTCTGCATTAAATTTTTAGATTTATTTAACTTTATTTGAGATTTTATATTTATTTAGATATTAAAGATTTTCTTGAAATGACTTCTACAGTCTGCATGTGATTGATTTTCACTTTTATAAATATTAGTTTTCTCATAATATCATTTGCCTGTATATATAATCGGTTTTTATAGCACTGTTTTTTTTTTTTAAAAATATCAATATTTAAAAAATTAAATAAAAATTTCGTATTTTTAGATACATGATTAAATATATTTCAAAACATATTAATCAATTAAAATACTAATTATATTTTATTTAGTTTTTTAAAAAAACACAAAAATGTTTACACAAAAATGTTTAAAATGCAGCTATATAATAAATATATATTTAATATATATATATTTAAATATTATGGTTCATCAATTGGACAAATCATTATAAAACAAACTTTTTTAAAGTTTTTATCAATTAGACAGAAAAATTCAATATAAGCATTCTTAGTCACAAGATAGTTCAACTTCTGTCATAACGCTTCATGTCCATGACAATTGTATTCATGGTCTTTGAAGAATTCCATCTCCCCCCTCCCCCACCAAAATTATAATGTGACATCTAAAAATTTACAGTACTCATGGAAACAAAAAGTGCAATTATATAGTAATAATGTGATGTGATATGGCTACTCCTTTATCGAAGTCAGGAATCTCTCACCAAGAAAAACCTGTTAGCCAACCTACATTCCTTACTATCCCCCACCCTTAGTTTTCCCATATTCTTCCTATCCTGCTCAATCTCATTCCCACAATATTATTTTTTCCACACCATGGCCTTTGTATCTATACTCCCCTTATCTTTTTGCAACCCCAACATGAAAACCAAGAATCTCCTTTTTGTATAATCACTTGGTCTACATTTATTCTCCCACTATTTGTATTCTTTCTGGTTGTAAGCATTTACATTCTGTTAGCAAATGTCTAATATTATCCATGCCTTCCTTACATAACCTGCAGACTAAATGCCCCATATTGTGTATATTCCCTCTTTGCTAACAATCCTGTTTGAGTTTTAAACAGTAAACTACTTTCTTTGCTATTATCATAAATTAACTCACATTCAATATTTTGTTTACTTTTATATATATTTAATCTCTTTTTATTCTCATTATTAGTTCTCCATCTTGCCAACTCCTTATATTTTATTAATGCATCTATTCTTCTATTTCCAATCTTTGCCACTATAATACTCAACAATCCTCTTAACTCTTTGTATAAGTACACTAACACAAGTCTTTATCCAAATCTTCTAATACTACTTTTCTCACCCATCTTGTTGACTGTCCTTTACTTGTAACCCAATTAAATACTATTTTCGCTATTCTCTTACTATTCATAAACTGCAATCTACTGAACATTTTCATTTTACTTTTTGCATCTCTCATATAAAAACTTAACCATCCCATTTCTCCTTGAATTACCTCCTTTGCAGTCCACACATCTGCTTCTAATGCATGTCTTCATACTTCTCTTTATACTTTTTCTAAGTAATCTAAAAACTCATTGCTAACACATGCATCGTTACCATAGGTTAACCTCACTACTACCACTCTCTTCCATACAATTCTTGCTGCATCATATTTATTTTATAAAAATGCTGTTAATTTATTTATTAGTGCCTTTTTTTTCTTTGCTTCAATTATCAATTTTTTTCCCCCATTCATTCAAGCAATTCCTCTGGTTACTTAAGATGATTCCCAAGTAGATGTACCTATTTACCATATTTAACTTTATATTCCCAATAAAAAGGCTTGCTTTTCTCTTTCCTCAGCATTTACCATCATTACTTTTGATTTTTCTTCACTAAATTTGATCCCCATCTTTTTATCCATTCCTGCGCAAGTCTTCAGCACAGGTTCCATATCTTCCCTATTTTCTGTGCATTAAAAAATATTATCAACAAATAAAAGACCTGATAATGTGTACACTTTTGCAATCTACTAATGATATCTCTATCCCTCTTTCTAAGCTTTCTATTGCCCCTCCCATTTCTCTCAAATATAACAAAAACAAAATAGGTGACATAAGGCATCATCACCTTAGTTCCACCCCATTTTAACTCTATATTTTCTAATTGATATGTATAATAATTATTTTTATACAATCTCTTAATAAGATCCACTAAAACTCCGTTCAAATCTAAATTTATTAAACTTAGTCATAAACTATTTCTATTCACTCTATCATATAAGGTTCTCTATATCAATAAAGACCATAGGTTCTCGATATCTATAAAGACCATATATATCTACCTACTTGTATTCCTACTCATATTTATAAGTTGTGCAACTACAAATAAATTGTCTCCTATATGCCTGTTCATTTTAAAATCTCTTTGCATTTCTTCTACTATATTATTTTTTTCCATCCATTTTGCCACTCTTCTGGCCACCATATATGCAAAAACTTTATACAGCACCAATGTTACTACTACCGATCTATAATTATTTTCATCTTTCTATGATCCTTACCCTTTTCTTTAAATAATAGCCTCACTCTTATATTATTCCAGCTATCTGGAAATTCTGTGCCATTTTATTAAAACATGATAATAGATTTAATTTAGCTCTATTTCCTCACATTTTATCATCATCTCTGCTGACCCTCCATTCAAATCTCTTTCCTTTACACATTTCAACTTCCTATTTGCCTATTCATTTTCAGTAAAACTAACATTTCCACTACTGTGCACTTTTATGATTGTTATCATTCTGTCCTTCACATCTAAATCTCTTTTCTATATTTAAAAATGTCTCTAATTCCTCTCTAAAACTACACTCTTTCTTCTTGTCATTCATTTATATTATTTGTCTCTCCCCTACATTACCTCTTTTAATGTATTTCCAAATTCATTTACTCCCATCTCTTCCACTTTTATTAATATCCATACTCTCTAAAACTATTTATTTTAGCCAACTTCTTTTTATTTAAATAGTTTTCCCATTTAATATTAACATCTTTTTCACTTTCTTTACTCTTAATAGCACATTTATATTCCCTGATTTACTCACACTTCATATCTAATGTTTTTAATTTTACTTCTACATCCTTTATCTCTTCCTTTTTCTTATTTATATTTTGGCTAACTATCTCCATTGCATTACTTATTTTGTCATCTATCTCTATTGTCACTCTACTAAACATATACTCAATTCTAACATCATTATCTTCATCTTCTCTTTTTCTCCTTTTTCTTTAAACTATTTACACTTAAAAACTTTTTTTTACCTCTTTTATTACATTTATACATGATCTACACAACCATACACTTTTATATTCTTCCTAATCTTATTTAAGCACTTCAGATGGAATACCTTATCATATACTGTACATGCTACAAAAGCATACCTAACTTCTTTCTGACCATTACACATACATTGTGATATACAAATGCAATCCATGTTTCCTTATTTTTCTCCAATTTCCCTGCTCTAAATTTAAATTTATAATTTTTCTACTACTCTCCAAACCTCTTTATACAAAAAAAATGTTTTTCTTTTATAAATGAAGAATGAGAAGCACCTGCTCCCCTAAACTTACTCCTCAATGTTACCCCTCTTTTTCAAATAAATCACTCTTTCAAATTAAAAACAAATATATTAGCAAACCTCCTAAATCCAATTAATCTTATATATGCCTTAGTTTTAAGGCTCAATAAACACAAATATATATATACTTAAATAATGTCAGTGTCACAAAATCGCTCTCCAAACACTTGCAATATTTTTCCTCAATTTTTCCAAATCCAATTAAATCTATATCTCTACACTCTAATTCTCTTTTCTCATCCACTCTCTAAATGATATTCACTAACAACAAAATTTTTTATCTAGATGTTATTAAATAAATAAAACTTATCTTGTGGAGCAAAAATCAGCCATGTGAATTGCAGTTACAAAATGAATTTTAATGATGGCATACTATGCCACAAACTCCACCTATCAGTACTCAGAGAAAACTTTTGAGTTTCTTTTAAATGAAACCTAGCAAATATTTCTATAATTTGAGATTATTAAGTAAAAGTGGATTTACAGTTGTTTATATGTATATGTTTCTTATGGTTATGTATTAATTAGTATCTTTTTATAGATGCATTATATTTATGTTTAAAATCACTTAATATGTGTTTAATAGTCATTTGAATTTATATATTGCTTTTAATAATTATGTATTAAGATTTCTTGCCATAGAATTTTTATGCCTATCAATATTTCTGTACACCAGTTATCATTTGCATTTCAAGTCTTCTCACTGAGCATTATAACAAATAACCTTTACTAGGAATGAGATGTTTTCTCTATATATGAATCAATGATTTCTGAGAATTTTGTAAAATTAAATTCTGATATTTCATTTTATATTTGTTTAATAAATTTACTCTGTATGTGTCTGAAGCCAAGAATCATATCTTTATTCTTAATAATAAATAAATAAAGATGTTAGTCTGCACAATTTTAGAATCACTATTATTGTAGTTGCTGCAGCTGATGTTATCAAATCAACATCAGATTCTAATATCATATAATATTTCTTCAGTATGACTTATTATTTGTTGGAGTTTTTGATCTGCTAAAAAGCACACTCATTTTGTGATAATGGGATTCCAGTTATCTCATAGCTAGTCATCTTACTCTTTCACTATTTTACAAGCTTTAGAAATTTTTCTATATAATTAAATTGTTTCATAATGATTTAAATCATGGCATAAAAAATAATTTTTTAGCATCATCATAGATTTTGTTTAAAAATATTTCTGCTATGAATAAAATAAAGATTTGCATATTAAGTCAACAAAAGATTTTAATGCACAAAAATAAAATATTAAATTAGTTCTAATTTAGAATAAACTCTTTTTTAATGGTATTAATGAATTCTGGGGGAGGGGGTTTGAAATTTAGGACTTTGGATAGAAAACTTATCCCACAATTAGTTTAATCTACTTACAACTTTGCCTGGATTGTTTTTTTGAGCCCAATAATTATCTAAAGCAAGGTGATTTATAATGTCCAAATTTCAATTGAATCATTTTCAATGATAGCTATAATTTTTTTTAATTATCAAATTTATACTAAGATTTTAAATATGAAAATTATTCTGATTAATATCAAATATGTTTTTATTTAGGAATTCAAATAAAATTACATTATCAGAAGTAACAGAATTGAGCTATGTAAGCCACTCTACTACCACTGAAAATTACACAAAGCATTACTTTGATTGATAACATTATTATTAGTCATTAAGCAATAACTGCTGTTATCATTGAAAGATTAAGTTGTTGAGTATTTCTGAAAGTGATTGCAGATAAAAGGAGGAATTAGTGTCAGAGCATAACTTTAATGTTGATATAAAAATTATTAATGCAATTTGCAAATTTTGTTGACAAAGTTGTCCATTTTTAAAAAGTGTTTTCACTAAAATAGTTTCATAAAATATTAATAAAGTATAATAATATATTGCATATACACATGTAAACATATACATATATAGTAATTGTGAACTCAAAAATTATCAAGTACTAATTTGGCAATCTTAAGTTGCTACAGCTAGTTATAATTTTATTTATTGATTATATTTCTTATATTTTAAACCTTATCTCTGGAAAAAATTCTTTTTTCTTCTCTTACCCCCCCCCCCAAGTATCTTATCACCAACATTTTTAGGAGGATACAATTATACATAAAATAATGTTAAAAAATGATAATACTTGGCAACATCAAATTTCTATTCTCATATATCAGCATCCGTATCACATAAATATCTCAGCATTTTTGTTAGCCTATTCCAGAACTATCTATTGTTGACCTGAATAATTAATAATTAATGACACCCATATGATATATTCACAACCAGATTATATATTAATTGAAAATTTTATTCATAATGATGAACAAAAGTTGGCATAATATTATACATAGAATATTTTATTTTGTGATTATTTTATTAGTTTCTAAATCACATAGTATAAGATAAGAATAGTATCTATTTTTACAACTCATTACTTTTTTTACATTTTTACAGGCTGTTGAGATTGATTCTTTTTGTTTCTTATAGTATTTGAATTGAAATTTCATCTTATAACACAACCCTAAATATCCTGCTTTATCATAAGCACAATAAAATTTATTGATGTTTCTTTGATTAACAATCATAAATGTGTTTTTTCTATCTCATATCTTGTTATACATTGAGTATGCAAGAAAAATAAATACAGTAACCAATCACTTTGATAATTCAAAATCAATCAGTTTCCATTTACTTGCTGATTGTATTATCTGTTCCATTTGGGGATAATAAGACAAGCAAATATATCAATTTTTTATATACCAGTCATAATTCAAATAGTTGTTATCACAAAAAGCCAAAATCCAGATAAGCTGTAATGTTATCAATCTTGATATCTTTTAACATTAAAAACAACAAAAAATCAAATAAGATTTAAGACTTTTATTCTGTTTACACCATGTTTTATATAAAACATCTATATTATAAATACTACATAATTTGTGAAATTTCATAAAGTGAAGACTAAACATATATATTATAAGTACTACATAATTTGTGAAATTACACAAACTGAAATCATATTAAATATCATTAAATGTTTTATATCACTTTGAATACAAACTTACATTTTTCAAAAATATATATGTTGGAATACTTATTACGTATATTAAAGATTTTTTTAATAAATAAATATACATAGAAAAATATTAAAATATTGTTCATTATTCTTCAAAAATTTTTACTGAATAATAATTTTGCATAATTATATTGTAAAGATATACGAAAAAATATTAAACTACAGTTCATTATTCTCCAAAATTTGTGTTAGTGAATAATAATTTTGCATAATTATACATAAAGATATATAAAAATATTAAAATACTGTCTCCAAAATTTGTGTTACTGAAAAATAATTTTACATAATTATATATAAAAATATGTAAAAATATTAAAATACTGTTTGTTATTCTTCAAAATTCATATTACTGAATAATAATTTTACACAATTATGTATAAACATATATAAAAATATTATTTACTATTTTTCAAAATTAGTCTCACTGAATAATTTTGTATGTTCTCTATCCTGATTAAAGATAAAATAATTAGGCATAAAATATGACAAAGTGACAGAATTTGATCATTACTGGTAGTAGATTATGAGTCCCTTCAGTATTCAAACAATATCATAAGTATTAATGATGATACATTATTAAGATGCAAAAGGTACAGACAATTTTTGATATATATATAAACTCATCCTTGTGCAAAAAATATCTGACAAACATTATAAAGATTGATTAATTCATTTTAATGGAATAATATACAGTATATATATATTATTCCTTAATATCAAAATAACTTTATTTCTTTATTATGTCAATCAAAGTTGAATAATAATTCAACTTAATGGATTATGAAAAAAGAAAACTAATTACAAAATTGTTAATTGCAAAGCCGTCATTATATTGGAGACTTTTAGAGCAGGTATTTGTTTAACCATCTTTGTGAATTTGTAAATACAATCATCAACTCTTTCCAAATTTGCTTAATAATGGCCTATAATGGCATTGTCTATCATAGAATCATATTATTTTGCATTATTTACAAATTCAGTATAGTTTTGTTACATCTAATAATATATTTTTATCAATAATGAATCTCTAGTTTAGTTTTTGTATCTAGATGGCAGATAAAATATCAAACTTTGACTGGCTGGCTGTGCTTACATGGTTGATTTATTCTGCAGATAAGTTAAAGTTTTATATATTTTTAATATCATCTGGAAAAATTTGTGTTGCTGGAGAATAATTGCTTAACAAGCAGATGAGAAAAGAAAGTTGGATCACAGAGAGATATATTTAATTGATTTGGAAAGATCAAGAAAAATATTGCTAATATTTGGAAAGTGATTCATATACATGTCAATTAGGAAAATAGAATCAGATTAAAAGTGAGGTGGGACTAAAGCAAAGATGCCCCTATATTGGAGAGAAATGGAGAGAGCAATAGAAAGACTCCGAAAAGGGTAGAGATACCATTAATAGATGGTAAGGGAATATATATATTATCAGTTTTTCTATTTGCTGATGATATCTTCTTGTGCACAGAAAGTAGAGAAGATATGGAAGTTATGCTGAAGATGTGCTTAAGGTTGGGTAGAGACATGGGGATTAAATTTAGTGAAGAAAAGTCAAAAGTAATGATGACAAATGCCGAGGGAAAAGAAAAGCGAGAATTTTTATTGAGGGGATATAAAGTTAAATGTGGTGAATAGGTATAACTATTTGGGAATCATCTTAAGTAATCAAAGAAATTGCTTGAATGAATGGGAGAAAAAAATTGATAAATGAAGCAAAGAAAAAAAAGGGACTGATAAAGAAATTAACTGTGTTTTTATAAAATAAATATGATGCAGCAATAACTGTATGGAAGGGTATGGCAGTAGCATGGTTAACTTATGGGAATAATGTGTTATGTGTTAGTAAAGGGGTGTTGAATTACTCTAAAAAATTCCAAGAGAAGTAGGAAGACATGCCTTAGATGCAGATGTATGGATGGCAAAGGAAGCAATTCATGGAGAAGTAGGATAGTAAAGTTTTATATAAGAGATTTAAAAATCAAAATGAAAATATTTGGTAGATTGTAATTTATGGATAATAAGAGATTAGCCAAAATAGTATTTAATTGGGTTATGAGTCAAGGACAGGCAACAAGATTGATGAAAAAGATAGTATGGTATGCAGAAGATTTGGATAATGACTTTATGTCAGTGTATTTGTACAAAAGATAAGATTATTGTGTTAGGAGAATTGTTGAGTATTATAGTGGTACAGAATGGGATAGAAAAATAGATGCATTAATAAAATATAAGGAGTTGGAAAGATGGAGAACTAGTATATAGTAAAAAGAGTTAAAATATTTATAGAAGTAAACAGAATATTGAGTATGAGTTAATTTAGAATAATAGCAAAGAAAGTAGTTTATTGCTTATGGCTCAAACAGGATTGTTGACAACAAAGGATTGTATACATAAGTGGAGAAATATGGGTGATTTAGTCTGCAAGTTATGTAAGGAAGGCATGAAAAATATTAGGCATCTGTTAATTGAATGCAAATGCTTACAAGCAGAAAGGGTACAAATAATGAACTTGTGGGAGAATAAATATAAACAAAGTGTTAATACAGAAATGTATGTTCTTGGTTTTTATTCTCGGTTTAGAAAAAATAAGGAGGATCTAGATATAAAGGTCATAGAGTGGACAAAAATAATGTTGTGGAAATGGGATGGAACAGGATAGAGAAAAATATGGGGAAAGATTTAGAATGGGGAATGGAAAGTAAGGTAAGGTGACTAACAGGTTTCCTGAGCATAGTGGGAGAGACATTCCTGACTCTGATAAAGAAGCCATAGTGCATCACATCACACATCTCTAGTTTCAGTCACTCATTGCACAATATGGTAGAAATTTTTTGCATTCTGTTTCTCAAAACGAAAAATGTTTTTATGTATTTTGAAAATTTCCTATTTCATTTCAAATATAATTTTGTTCAGTTTATTTTTTTTATTAATAAATATAAAATATATTTTATTTTTTGTAGTTACTTCTGTTTTTTTTTTCTTTTAAAAATTAAAAAACCTACATAGTAATACAAATAACATTTTCTGTGCAATGTTCATGAAGGCTCAGAATTACACTTTTTTTTTTATTCCTCAAAATAATATTAATATAATTAAAATATAAAAAATAATATTTTTAGCAGTTTTAAAACATTTTAAATATTAATTATAAAATATAATTTAATTTTGCTACAAATTCTATCAAACAAATGGTTATATATATATGATAAAATTAAGCATACATTTTAGTCCAACCAATTTATATTTATTAAGCGTTAAAATACTTAAATATATTACCAAATGATGAGTTAAAACAGTTTTACAGGAATTTGAAAGTTATTCCTGATGATATATTTTGCAAAAGAATTACTATTTGAGATGACTGAACTGTTAAAATTAAAATGTAAAATGGATTAGAAATTATGATTAAATATAGCTTTAGAAAAAGAAGTTCAAGCGCTGAAAGATCTATAATTTGCTTTAGAATATACAACTGTATGCAACACATAATTCCAACATTACTCCAGAAAATGGATGTTATGGAAAACAAAAAACATGAGACATAATATCAATAAATGAAAATTAACAATATCAATATATCAGTGTAGTGCTTTTCAGATAAGAACAAATTAAGATTGGAGAAACTATCAAATTAAAGCATACCAAGTAAAATAAAATTCATTTTCAGCAATAAAAAGAACTAGGTACCATAGCAGAGATAAAAATAAGAGTAAAATATCAGTTTTTAAGGAGAAAACACAAATATGGACAATCAAAACTTGATTCAAAAATAGAAAACTTTAAAAATGTTTTTGTTTTTAAACTCACTGTTAGAAACTAATTTTATTAAATAGTTATACTTTTTGTACATCACATATTTTCAGCTTTATTTCTAACTGTTCAAGAATTTGAAAAGCAAAAAATTGTAAGAAAAAAATAGGTCTCTTCTTGAAGAAAGGGTTAAGTTAAAGAAAATTGGTTATTTGATGGTGGCTCCATGCTGAATATTTAGACCACACATTATCATTTATGATTCCTTCACTTCAGAACTTCAAAAAGAAAGATGAAAAATTTGGGCTTACTACCAAGCTAATTTCTGCAAGTGTATGATACAAAATTATGACATATGAAAGAACATTACCTGCAAATAGAATGTAAAGAAAACTTTATGTACAGATCAAAATATATGAATTTATTCACAAATTTTTATTTAAATGAAATTACATTTCCTACAGACATTTATTGTAAAATCACTATTTATTCTTAGTCTTTTTCAAATATATTGTTATGGATTCAATATTTTAATTATTATTTTTTTTTTCAATATCTACAATTGTGTTCATATTGCACAATTTAGTGCAATGGTTGATTGGCAGATTATGAAACATAAGTCCATAAATCGTGACTCGGTTCTGAAATATCCAGTGTTTAAACTTCTTATGAACTCCTATTTATTTATTGAATTATGTGTTTGAAATAAAGTAATAATAATATTCTTTTTTAAGATATAAGATATTATGGGTTAGAAAAAGAGGTAAATAATTTTTTAAAAAAGGAAGAAACGTTGTCTAACTTTATATTTAATCTTTGGTAAAATATTTAAGTTTAACAATAACTAAAGTTGTGAATTAAGATATACATTTATAAGGAATTGTTGTTTAAAAATTTTGTCTATCTTTTTGCACATAATTAATTTAAAAGGTAAATAAAAAAAATCGTTCAATTAACTTTATCCCTTTAATTTTTGGCAGTTTCATTTAAAGTTAATAGTATATACAAGTGCTTTTAACATGTTGGGTGAAGAAGCTGTTAATGGTAAGAAACAATCAAAGTAAATTAATGTAGGTCAATGATTTTCGAGGTTTTGTCCATAATTAATGAAATTTGTAAGTCAGGATTTATAAAACATTATGCAAATTTGTGATTTAAAAACTGCATGCAACACAAATGTTAACAAATATATAAACTGTTAATATCTACATAAAAATTTCTATAACAAAATGTACATAGCCCATGGACAGACTCCCTGCCTGTAAAACCGCTGGTTTGGCTGGAGAGGCTTGGTTAAGAGGGTGGGAATTGGAAGTGAATTGTTATCAGCTAAGTTAAAATATTGAGATGTACACTAATTACTTAACCCTACCACAGCTTCTCCTCAAGGCTTCTTGGGACTTTTGAATGATCTGCTAATTAAGATATTTAAATTTTGGATGTTGGAGGGAAGATTTCTGAAATTTCATCATAAAAGTAAATTTGAATGCACTCCCCACCAATGAATTTTTAGTGATGAGGAGAGGCTTTGCCAAACTAAATTCAATTTGCCACATGAGCAATAGAGAAAATGAATCAAAGCAGCATCTATTCTTTGGCTGGGTGATATTAAATAAATGCAGAGCAATACTCAGTTGTTGGATCACATCCTATAAACAAAGGATTAACCTGAATGAATGCCTAAAAACTAGAGTCCTTGGAATAATTAGACTGTCAGACATGATGAACTATATATAGTCTGGACAATAAGATGTCATCTGATATTTGGGAAGAGTAATAATTTCCATAATGAACTTTTATGCAAGATCAGAGCTGTCAGAAAGAGGGATCATCTGATCTCACCTGAAAGAATCTATAATAATACCTGGAAACTTGTGGTGTTGCCAGAATAGTTTTTACTTCAGCGCTGGGGGGCTTCCTTCATGGTCTGTTCGAAAGTCACTCTACATTAAATAGTAAGACAGCTCTGGCCATGGTTAGGTTGCCCATTTTGGGCAATTGAGAGCCAAAGAATTAGCCCTCCCATAATGGTCAGAAGGCTGAAGAATGTGTATTGGTTCCCTGCTCATGTTCTGTCAAGTAAAGTTGTCAAACTCTCAACTTTAGAAAAAGGACAAGACTATTGAAAAGAATATGTGTTGCTCAAACTATCCAAATGCTCATCATGACTCAAGACAGTTTATTCATTTTTTCACTTTGTATTTGCTCTAATATTTATTCCTTGTATTCATAGGCAATAAAATCACTTTTGAAAATAAAAACTCTTGTGTGATATTTACTTATCTTATTTTGATTCAGTGGATGTAACTTTTAAAGCAATTTTAGCCTGATCTTAAGCTAACGTAATCTAAAATATACTTATGTGATAAGTAAAACAAGGTTACAAAAATGTAATTTATCCAAAATTAAGATTTATTATTTTGTTTAAATTGGGTGATTGAAAAATTTAATTTACTAAAAAAACAGTCGGAAAAAAATGTATAAATTACCAAAAATATTCTTAATCATTAAAGCAAATCCTCATTCAATAAACGTTAATGCAGGAGCCACTTTTGGATTAAATCTTTTACTTAAAATCTACTGGCCATAGACTCCATTTTAATAAAACCTTTACAAATCATTTGACTATGATAACACTGAAGAATAATTCCATTCTATGCTTGTTATCTCCACCATCATCATCATCAACAACAATTATCAATTCACTGCTGGATAAAGGTCTTTCCAAATTTAATCCATATTCTCTGATCTCTAGCCTCCCTTCTCCATATCATCTCTACACATTTTATTTCATCCATCTTACATGTGGTCTGTTTCTGAAATCCCATTTAATATTTTAATGGTCCATCTATTATCATCTCTTCTAGCAATACATCCAGCCCAACTCTATTTAAGTTTTTTAATCCTTTCTCTTACCCATGTATTGTGTTTTTGATCTCTTTTAGTTATTCCTAACATGCATCTCTCCATATTTCTTTGAGTGGTGTAAAATCTTTGTATTGCTCTTCTATTAACTGTCCAAGTATCCATAAGTAAGAACTGGTAAAACACATTTATTAGAACCCTTCCTTTTCAAACACATAGGCATAATTCCATTTAATATTGTTATTCCTACCAAAAGCACTCCAACCAAGTTTAATTTTATGATTAATTTTATCCACTTTACATCTGTAGTAATAATCTGACCAAGATATCTATAATAGTTAACTTCTTCTAACTCATCATCTATATTTTCATCTTTTGAGAAAATCCACTGAACATTACTTTAGTCTTTTTAACATTTGCCTTTAATCCTACTTTCTTACTTTCATCTGATAACCTTTCCTGAAGCTCAGAAACATTATTTACAAAAACAAGTATACCATCTGCAAAATCTAAATGACTTAAATAATCTCCATTTACTTTTATTTTTTTAGCTTTCTTATTTTAATCCATGAAATACTTCTTGCAGCACTGTTGTAAAAAGTTTTGGAGCTATGGAATCACTCTGTCTTACATCCTTCTCAATGTTAACCTCCCTAGTATCATTATGTAATATAATTCTTACTGTTGCATTTTTGAAATATAATAATATCCTTGGTCTATATCTTAATGACGTAATGCTTTAATTACTAAAGAAATACTTATAGAATTAAATGCCTTTTCATAATCTACATATCCAAAGCATAATGGCAATTCATTTTTTGGTCCTTTCTATAACTTCTCTCAATACTTGGATATGATCCATTATACTAAAACCACTTTGAAATCCAAAGTTCTCTGTAGATGAGTTGTAATTATCTTTATAAAATTTTTATATAAAACTGATAAAAAAAACTGATAGGTCTGTAATTTTTAATATCTTCTTTTTCACCCATTTTAAATATTAATATTAATACTGCATTCTTCCAATCAATTGGTACATCTTTGTCATTTAGACATTTGGTATATAACTGCCCAAAAAAATTTTTATTTTTTCATTTGCTTCTTTTAAGATATCAATTATAATTTCATCATTACCTGTAGCTTTTCCCTTCTATGTAAATTTAATTGCATGTCTCAATTCTTCATTAATATCCTGGACAATTCAAAAGTTATAATAGTTGTTGGAAGTACTTGTTCTTTTATTACTATATAATTCTTGATAGAACTCTTCTACCAATTTTATGATATCATCTCTCTTTTTAGTAGTAGTTCCATCTTTTTTTCTTATTGCAGATATAAGTTTCCTACCAATACCAAAATGTTGTTTTATACTCTTGAGACTTTTATTCACTTCTACAGATTTTCTATATAGTTCACAATTATTCTTTTTTATATCACCATAAACTCTTTTTTTGCACTATTTTACAAAATTCAAGATATTCAATCCTTCTTAATGCATTAGTTTTATATATTTTCATATTCCTTATTTTCTTCATAAATTCTTTAGTCTCAGTAGAAATTTCATTGGCCAATTATTGCTTTTTTTTTTTTTACAAGCTATCTTTATTACAGTTTTTAAAAGTATATCAGTTATTTTCCTTTTAATTTCATTTAAATCTGCATCATGTTCAAAATCTGCTAATATGTGAAAACAATTTGCAATTTCTAATTTAAATTCATTAGAGTATTTATGAGCATTAGGAATATCAACTGTGAATATTATTTGGTTGTTTTCTCATCGTTGGTGTTCGCCACAGGATGGTGTTGATGCTAATCAAAAACATATACATATAACGATTCCGGGGCCGGACCTAAATGATCGATTTGATCTAAAAAGATCTGATTTCTTAGATTTGTAATAAAATATTCTACTAACTAATACTATTATATGATGTTAGTTTTTTCATTTTTGTAAATGTTTATTAATCTTATCTTGTTTTTTTGAGTTTGTGTGTGTGTGTGTCTTTTTAAAGTTACGGTGTTTTTCTACCTTTTTGGGGGGGGGAGGACTTTATGTGTGTCTTTTTAAAGTTACGGGGGTTTTTTTTTTGCAAGAGTAAATCAATACTTTTATTCAAAAGCAAGATGTAATAAGTAAATGTTTATTAATCTTATCTTGTTTTTGAATTTGTGTGTGTGTGTGTGTCTTTAAAGTTACGGGCTTTTTCTAATATTTTTTTGGGGGACTTTGTGTGTCTTTTTAAAGTTACGGTACCTTTTTTTTTGCAAGAGTAAATCAATCATTTGATTCGAAAGAAAGACGTAATAAGTCAATGTTTATTAATCTTAGATTGTTTTTTAGTTTGTGTGTGTGTCTTTAAAGTTACGGGGCTTTTTCTCATTTTATTTTTTTTGGACTTTACGTGTGTCTTTTTTTAAAGTTACGGTATTTTTGGCCAAGAGTAAAAATCAATTATTTTTATTAAAAAAGCAATAAGTAATTCTAAATCTATCAAAAGTAACGGCATTTATATACTACAATTTAGAATTGATACCCGACTACTATTAGTAAGGACTGTCATTGAAAGACTCGATTGAAAAATGATACCCGACTAATTTCCGTTTTCTTTTTTTTGGGGGGGACAGTAACGAATCAGAAAGTGGGTTGTTTTTATTAACTCTGTCTATATAAAAAGGGTACCATTATTGAAATACATTTAAAAATGATAGCCGACTAATTTACGTTTCTTTTGACAGTAATTAATCAGAAAGTGGGTTTCTTTTTTATTTATTTTTTGGTAAATCTTGTATATATATAAGAAAAAAAAATACCGTAATTCAAATACTCCATTAAAAAAAAAAAACCCCGTTGAATTTGCTTTCTTTTTTCTTTTTTTAAGATGGTAATTAAGCAGGAAGTGGGTTGTTTTTGCTAGTGTGTAGATATAAAAACTAATCTTATTTTGAAAAATAAATGTAACAAAAAATAATAATAATACCCGACTAATTTTCTTTTTTGGACAAGTAATTCCTAATAATTGGACACTGGGTTGTTTTTGTTTGTGCGTATATATACTGTATAGCGAAAGTAACCGGTCATGGACGAATTCTTGCGAAAACGGTACTTTTCGTGTGATCCTTTAATTTTTTTCCTTTTCCCACCCTTAAAAGCAATTTTTGAGGGCTACCCATTCATAATGGAATCTTCAGGACATTTTTACTAAACTTACAACAGTAAAGTAAGTTACAACACATTAAAAAAAATAGAAGTCTTATCAAATTTTAAAAAACTACGACTGCTTCAAATACACACATTCTCACATGAAACTACAGAGAAAATAGATATTCTACTATTATGAGAAAATGATGAACAAAATGAACCACTATGGCAGCCAATCAAGGCATTTCTTTCTCTTTGCTTTTAGCATAGAAAAAAAGCCATAACCGGTAGCCGTCGGGAACTCTTTCTGTGTTTTATTGTAGAAAAAAGTCTCATTTGTATTGGCTTCTGTTGCTGCCACCGCCTCCGTCCAACATAACGTGAGGTCTCCTTTCTGCATTTATAATGTAGAAAATTTCCTCTTTTGTTGGGTGAAGGCCAGTGAAACGGTATATTTCTAGGAATTTACCTAGAAATAGTGACATCTCAAGGCGAACACCAAGGATGAAAAAACAACCTATTATTTTTCTTAATAATTATTGTCTTTCTAGCAATGGTCACTTCCTGTGGTGAATTTACTAAGTATATTACAATCTTGAAATATGGATTTTCTGTTAGCCAAAATATAATCCAATTCTGCTGCATCTTCACTCAGATGCTTCCATGTCCAATTTCTTTTAATATTTTTCTTAAAAAAAGAATTCATAATATAAAATTTTCTTTTTTTGAAAACTTCAAAATCTATGTCCTCTCTCATTTCTGTTACTATAACCAAATTTACCTACAGCATTTTTATCTTTTAATTGTTTACCAATTCTAGCATTAAAGTCTTCCATAACAATTTTAAAATGTTGTTTGGTCTGATAAAAAATCCTTTTTATATCCATATAAGAATCCTCTACTACTTTACCACTATGAGAACTTGTTGGGGCATAAATCTGAAATATCTGCAATTGGTTTCTGCTATTAAGGTGAATAACTAATCTTGCCACTCTGTCTACCATTAATCTACACAAAGTTGTTCTTCTACTTTTTATTTATAATGAATCCTACTCAACTTGTATTTCCAATATTTATGCCTTTGTTGTAGAAAACATGTCTACTTTTTAAATTGTCTCTTTACCTTTTCTTCTAACTTCACAAAGTTCAATAATGTCCCATTTAATATGTGACAGTTCTTCCAATTCTTGTAATCTTCCTTCACTTAAGTGATCTGCAGGTTGTATGTATCTAAATAAAAGGTCACCATCAAATAGCAGCTAAGGTCCAATATCAGGGGATTCTTAGCATCCTTTGCCTTTAACCATGAACCATTGCCTTGGCTGGTGACTTTACAGCCTCCTAGGAATAAGGAAGAGCCATGATTGTAAATACCTATTAGAAAAAAAATTATCATTCACATACACATTTTTTCTGACTTATCAGACAACTGAGAAGAAAAAAGACCGTGATGTTTCTTGATCTTAAACTCAGAGGTAAAAAACCAATAAACTCACCACACTGGCTAATGCATGTTGGTGAACAGCCATTCATATACTATATAAATACTCTCATAATAATAACAGCTGCAATGACAAGAATGTAGAGTGGACATAGGAATTTGTCCTGCTCAGTTCCTTTAAGGCCTTCAAGAGGAATCAAAGGGACTCCTTTCAATTATCTTATGTAGATAAAAATGACCAGCAATGGAGCTTTAAAAAACTCTGTAGGTTTCCAATTCTGAAAGGATACAAAGTGATTTTAATGTTTAATGTGATTTAAAAAATAAATGTTAGATTAAAAAAAAAAAAACTGCATCATTTTAGTAAATTATATAGGTTTTCTGAAATAAATATTTTTTGATACAGAATTTATTTTTAGATAATATTCAATAGCAAACAAACACACACTGCAACATGTGTGATACTTTCATAGATATAAATGTGAAGTCACTGCTTGAATCAAGAACTACCTAAATTATATGTTTTTTTTTTTGCTTATTTGAGGAATTTTAAAATACAAAAAAGGTTTCCAAAACTATATTCCAAATATAAATTCCAAAATATAGAGCATGGCAGGCTTAAACACTACACATATCAGTTTAGGCTCATAAATTGAATATGATCTTATCTTTTAGTAAAAAAAGGAAATTCATTAAAATTCTATATTTAATTTATTATATATATAATATAAAAATTGTCTATAGATTTAATAGTTTTATCCCATTGTAGAGAATAAGATAAGATTTTAAAAATATTATAATAAATAAAAGGCATCAGAAACCATCACTATCAGATTAAAACATTACCATTTTGAGGTTGATACAAATAGAAATATCAATATGCTTTATATATTAATAAGTATAAATTAACAGAACATTAACAACTAGGTAATCATTTGACTGCTAAACTTTCAAACACTAATTTATATAAATGCACAGCTCTTTAGTATTAGATGTGATTTCCAGTTCTTATAAAAATAACTAACCTGATAAATGATATTAATTTGTGCATTTGCATAATTAGCACTGAAATGTTAATCAATCTGATGATTACATAATTATTAGTATTGGATTAATTAGTATTTGCAAATTTGATAATTATTTATTTATAAGAATTAAGTAAATAGAAATTAACTAATAGGCACATTGAATGAGTGTTCACATCTGAGTAGTATTAGACAATTGTTCTGATTAATATTATTTGTCAGAAGACTTATTTTTAAAAGAACTAAAAAACAAATGTAAGGATTTATATGTTATTGTAAATATATATAAAAATTAAATGATAAACAATTAATAATTGCATGGCTAATTACTTGAAGATATACATATTTGAACTTAAGTAAAAATTAAACATGACAATTGATTCAATTGAACAAAATGAGATTAAGGTTTTTTTTTATTCATTTGAGACTAAATCCGCAAGCAGTCCCTCACTCTACTCTGCATTAATTCATACACAAACAAAGTACTAAGAACTAAAACTTAAAAACAATGACAACAAAGGAATATAATTTAAATCAATATTTAGCAAACTTCATATTTTAACAACTGGCTTATAAGAATTAATTTCTCTATGAATTATATATTCATTATTAAAAAGTCTTTGCAACTAATAAATATGTTGCAATTCTTATTTTAATACACCTGGGTCTTATTTTATGTGGTAGATAGATTCCTCAGAAAATGCGAACAAAAATAGACTTAACTTACCTTGAAAAATAGGGGATACATACTGTAATTTTCAAAAATCGCATAAAAGCAAAGCAATAATGTAAAATTACTTTAAAATTTGCATTAAAAAAAAATAAGGAAATAAAATATGACTAATAAAAAATTTCAAATTTGAAAAAAATTGATACAAGACAAACTTTTTTTACTTTTTTTATTAACTACAGTATTTAATTTTATTCAAAACAATATATTTTTATGCGTAATTTACAGTATTTTACATTTTTTCATACATGTACAGTATTTTAATCATTATCGCTATTTGATGATATGCAGATTCGTTTGTGAACTGGTAAGACATCAGATTCATCACAAGAGGAAATACAACTAGCGCCAACTTCATTTTTTTAATTGCTCTTATAGTGAACTCACCCAAACTAAAATGTTTTCCAATCACTGTTGATCCTTCCCATTTTGCTAAGCGATCTAAAATTGAAATTTTTGTTTCCAAAGAAATTCATTTTCTTGGGTGTTTTTTCCTCTCCATTAGGGTAAACTAAAAGTTTAAAATAAAAATAAGAACTTAGACTTATGATAATAAAAAGACACCTACTCACCACTGTTGGGCAAAATTTAATTAAAACTAACAATTAAAAATTAAATTCTTATTTATTTTTGTCTTTAATTTTCAATTCTGTTTAAAAATCAAATTTCATTGTTTCACATCACATTAATTTCAGATCACATTATGTAATTTTTATTTACAATTAAAAATCAGATTTTAATTTTTAATTGTCAAATTTAATTGTGCCCACTGCTGTTACTCACCTTTTAAAAATAAACTTGCGGACACTAAATGATTAATTGATTATGTACTCTTTTTTAAAAAAGCAAAAATAGAATGTGATTTAAAATACAAAAACAACAACATGCATAGTATAGGCATCTATAACGTTTGAACAGATTTACATTATAATCTTGTAAAATTTAATGTGTGTATATAAAATGGGAAAATCCTGATTTTAAGTGAATTATGAACTTCTTTATTGCATAAAATCTATTACAGTACTATTATAAAGTGCTGAAAATATTGAAATTATTAGATGGAAGTGGAACTCCGATAATGTGCTATTACTTTAAATATGACGTGTGAGTGTGTGAAATTTATAATATTTAAAGTAATAGCATATTATCGTAGCTCGACTTCTGATCTAATAATTTTTATCGCATAAAAGAAAACTGTATACAAAGATATTAAGAAGAAACATGAATCGCATAACTTCAAAATTGCATTTAAAAAATCTGCATAAAACAAGACCCAGGTGTATTATAAAATATTGATTATTTGAATGTAAATCACCTGAACTGTGAATCACATGAATCACTACCACCCTGTGCTATTCCACCCCCCAAAAACAAAAATAAAAAAAACTAAGAATATGCTAAAGAACTATTTCTTGCATTTATTTATTTGAATATATAGTTAGAGGTTGTAATAAAAAAATATGGATATAATTGTTAGACAAAGAATTTTACAAAGTTAGAGAAATTATTGGAAATAAAAATAGCAATTAAAGACTATTACTGAGAATATGCAAAATAAAATATTACATTTATACAAAGTAGCAAGGAACTACAGATGATGATTAATATCATGTGATGTAAAACAGCTTTTTCTTATATAAAATGAGAATGCTCCGAGCATAAGTCATACACTCTGAAATTCTGTCAGCTGTAGAATTCTATTCCTAGTTATTTACCTGACTACAACCAGAGAATTTAACATATACATATATATATATATTCACACACAGTACAGAAAAATATTAGTAGTAATTTTATTGATTACATTAGTTTATTAAATTATTTATATATTTATTTTATTTCTCATTATATCATAGCTCTGAGGAAGACTGTACAATATTCAAAACATCAAATTGTGTGTATATGTATAATAATAAAAAATTTGCTATAAAGTGTTCAAAGTGAAGTGTAGAAATTGTGTTTTATATATATTATAGTAACTTTTGTATAAAGTATTCAAAGTAAAGTGTACAAATTGTATTATATATAGTAATAATTTCTCCACAAATTCACTATAATTATTCACCAAAAACTGACAAGAACTCAAGTAAAATCTAAACATGACAAATATTCCCATAATGTGGTAGCAAATGTTATGCCTAAAAAACAGAAAAATAATTATTGTTAGTTGATTGAATGAAAATTATGTTTGACATTGAGATTGTCATATATCTGGTTGAAATCACCAATCAATGATATTTATATGAATATGGGCATATAAACATAAAATTATAACAAATTTAACTACAAATACTGAACAACATAATGATGCATCAGAGATTGCAAACTGGATCATTTATCTTTTTCAAATATCTTTATTCATATATTTGAAGAAAGTTATTTAAAGGATAATAATTTGAACTAGCAATTTGGAAAAGTAAAAACTGATTATTTTTATACTAGATAATAGTAATACATTTTAAAATGTAATATAATTTTTTTTTACATAAAAGATGCGATTCATTAACACACTACTAAATAACTTCACACTTATCAGCATATTTTTTTCTTTTCATTAAGAACTTTTAATTATTTTTTAAGCAGAAATATTACATCTGATAACAAT
The DNA here is from genome assembly GCA_028023455.1 of Epiperipatus broadwayi. NCBI lineage: Eukaryota > Metazoa > Onychophora > Udeonychophora > Euonychophora > Peripatidae > Epiperipatus > Epiperipatus broadwayi. Next base: position 109,780 of record JAQFVV010006421.1, on the reverse strand, counting down.
AGTCTAATCCATTTTTATTAATTAAGATATGTTTGTTTGATTTCTATACAAATAGTGAAAAGTTTTTAATATCATTAAGATTAAAATAGTTAAGTGTATTTATATTATTAAAATCTTGTATAGTTATTAAATTATATTAATTTTTACTATCTTTATTCATAAATAGAAAGGGTGTGTGTGTGTTTATTTTCAAAGGGTTATCCAATCATGAGAATAAATGTAAGCTTCTTGACTATAACTCATTATACAGGCGATCCCCTAGTTTTGTACCCAATTGATTTTTGAAATGTGTATGAAAGTTGAAATGTATGAAAGTAGAGCAATGTAAAAAAAAAACCATCAAATAAAGAGTTTTCAAAATACATGTTCATATATATATGCTAAATATTATGTTTCTATTTTTAAAAAAAGTTTAAAGAATTCTTAATATATAATAAATTTTCATACTTTGAAAATACTTATCTAATTTTTTTTATTTTAATTGAGAAAAAATGAGGTTAATGCAGTATATAGACATGGGCAACATAATCATATGCGTATAAGATCTACACAAATAATATTGAAAAAGTTTAAAAGCATAATGAAGATTAACTCGATAGTGGATGAATTTGGAAATATTCCTTAATTTTGTTCTTGATTTTCACAATTGAACATAATATCGATCAACTGAAGCAAAAGATTCACTATCTTCATCTTAATCATATGGAGATTATGAGACTTTGAAGTTTTTTTTTGTCTGTATGAAAACTGCTGTTTTTTCATTTTTCATTCATGTTCATGAATTAATAAGGGTGAATTTTTTCACCAAAACAGAAATATACATAAAGCGATAGCACACATTCTAACATAAATTAACAAGACACAACTTATCAACACATGCGCTAACACAAAATGTCTCTACTCAAGACTGAACTTGTGATGCTGAAAATGAACATGATTAATGTCAGAGATGAGGAGTGACTAGTGACTAACAGTCCATGAGAAAAGAAGAATCATTACATGAAAGTACATGTTTTGTCATATATATCGATAAAAATCAAAGGTATGAAATAGCGAATTTTACAAAAATAGATTGTAAGAAAGTAGAGAACTGCTTATAATTTTCTTTCATATTCAACTGATGATGAAAGCATTATTACTTGTCATAATATTGTATTGCCTAATATAACAGTAGCTGGGTTCGAATACGGGTTTAATTGCCAGTGGTTGCGAATTAAATATGGTCGATACGGTAAAATTTACAAATAGTCATTTGAACCCTGTTACACAAGAGTATAAATGAGTACGTTAATCAATTAAAGGTATGAATGTATATTTATTCACTGTATGTGTTAATATAATGAGTGAAATTTACTAATATATTTATATGTGAGAATGTAGAGAAGCGATTATATGTAGAGTTGCGTTATTTTTTTTTTATTCATTTGTGTTTTAAATAGATATTTCGTTATGAATATCGTAAGATAGATTTTAAATGCCATTGATAACATGTGTTTCTTAAGAAAAACCCATTAAACTTATAAGGCTGGAAAATAATCAATAGAATGGAAAGTTGTGCTGTGGGCGGTTTCAGTTAATGACTGTCCACCGGAATTCTTAGAACTGGTCAAGCGTATTTTTAAAACAATGAAAGAAAAAGCATTCTTGAGATCGGACCATCAGCATAGGAATAGAAAAGAAAAGTGAGGTTAAAGAGCACTAATGAATAGAACTATTTTTGTTCTCGGTGATTTTAGTGGTGATTTTAAATTTTAGGAGAAAAGCAGTGAAGTGATAAAGAGAAGCAGAGAAAGATGTATAAACTGATCAACCTAATTATTAATTAAGAAAAATTATTCATAATGTACTCCGTCTACATGCGGGGGTAAAAATAATCGTCTAGGTTCATCAGACCGCTCAATGGACAGCTATTGTGAAACCCGCCTGAACTTTATTTATGGATTTGCCATTTAGTCAACCAAGCGTAATGGCCATGGAACTCTAACAACCAGAGCCTCTCACAATCAAGACAAACTCATCTACTTAAATTTTAATTGGGATTGTTTTGGTCAGAATCTTTCAGAGCTTATCATCATCGTTCGGACCAGCGACTTTTCGTTAAAATCAACATCTCTATGCTGTAAGCTTACAGATTATTAGCCTCAGCCATGTGAATATTCACTATTAAGAGGTAACTTTGATCTTTTCTTAATCTGCCTTAAATGAATATTTAATAATGGCTAAAGAAACGTGTTATTTCAATTTAAATAAAGTAATTGATAATTTATTAAATTGTTTAAAAAAATACAACTCTGACATGTAATCGCACTCTTTTGTTAATATTTATATTAATTATATATATATATGTAGCAGAATGGATGAATTGTATGTTTAAGATATTAATATATGTGTGCGTGTGCTAATAAATCAAAGAATTAATTACAACTTATATATATTATTTACATTCTGGGTTTCTGTTAACTGATGGGCTATAGTAATAGGATTGGATTTAGATAGAAATTATATTTAGAGATAGAAGGCATCTCTTAGTGAGATCATCCATAGCTTTGTTCTCCCGATAAATGTTGTTTTCCCAGACCCCGAGATTGAGCTAGTTCGGATAAAATACCCAAAGAGTGTCCATTGAAACTTTTGTTTGCGCTTTCGAGATGTATAATTCTTATTAATGGATAAGATTGGCGCTTGAAAAGGGCTTCGGCCTTTGCTCATAAATATACGTGCTCGAAGCTTAGGGTAATAGCTTATACACACTAAATTCTTTAAATAAGATTGTGGGTAGAATGTTAAACTGGCTGCTCAGTGTGTGGCATGATATTCAAATATCACATAGTGCTTAAACTAATTAATTTATTCAATCTGATTTTAGATCAATTTGCTAATTCAACTTATAGAAGTGCCTTTTTCTTCCACCAGTTTCATTTAATATCTTTTAGTCCAATTTTTGTTTTTGGTTTGTTTGGTTTTTTTTTTGCTTGAATAGACATCACTATTTTATCTAATAGAATTTTTTGTTTTAATTTCTCTGTACTTTGTAGACTTCTCTATTTATTTTGTTATATAGTACTTCCATTTGGTTTTTGCATCATTTGCTGAAGGCAGGTTGGAATAAGTGGGTAAATGAAATTCTAGTAAGTGATAACACTTGATGAACAATGTTAATGATTAGTTAATTTTGCTTATACAAGATAGAAAATCATGACTTCTAATGAGTGATAAATCATCAATGAATTTGGGATGCATGATCATCATTCACTCAAGAGATTATTCATTCAAGTAAAAACAAAAAATAAAAATACATTACTATTATCAATAAAAACTCTCTATTCTCTCATATATGTATATAATACATATTATAATCAGAACCATTTTTATATACTTTATAATTGGAATGAAAACTCTATGTATGGAAAAAAGTTGTACTAATTTATGATTTAGTAAAATTACATCTATCCTTATGACTGGATAGCCCTCTATAAACAAATACATATAGTTCGTCACTTATTAATAACATAGATAAATTATTATTAGACAACATGCCTATGATAAATAATAAGGTTATTGACAGAAAATGTCAACAATATTATGTGATTATCAGTTCTTCATCCACTTAATTCAAAATTTAACATATTTCACTAATAAATAGTTTGGTTTCTTATTTCTTGACAATATAATCACTTAGTAAATGTTAGAGTACACCAAGCTTTGCCAATTGGATTCTGAATGACATTTAGCAAACTCCAAATTCATTAAGTTATAAAGTTGTTTTACTCATTAAATGTTTATTCAAGCATTAGGGATTATTTTTGTTAATATTTTTACCATCAGTTGACTTATATTCTTTATATAAGTGAATTCTGTTTCTTCTTTATGCACATTGTAACAGTCAAGTTTGTACATTCGTGTAACAGAATTCAGAATACAAGCAAAAGAGACCGAAGCTGACCAGACTAGGACTGTGACATCCCAAGTCCGACCACACTTCAACTCGTAAGCCAGTACTCCAAGACTCAAGACCCTACGAATGACCACCTTGAAATTACACAGCATACTCCTTTATTCACGGCCAACATAGGTCAGGGAGAAACAATGAGACTCATAATTAAGTTACAAATTGATCGTATCTAACGAATAGCTAACTTAATGGAGACCTTTAATAATGCATATTCTATAACATAATAATAATGAGAATTGGATTGAATAATGAAACTGAGAGTGGACTAGGTTAATTTACTAAAGTTTAATTTCTTCGATAATAAGTTTGATCTAAACTATTTCTTACAAATTTTACACATGTAAAAATGCACGCAGGCATTTAATGGCTGAAGAGTTTGGACAGATTCTTTGGTAAGATTAATAAATAAATTTACATTTTAAGTAAGATGAATGCAGCAGTTATTCGTCTTACAATTTGTATACAATTATTTTACGAATTTACATATAATAAATGCACGCAGGCATTTAAATAAATAGCTTATCACTACGCCATGTCTATCGTGTAACATATGCGGACTCCTCTTAATGTGTGGCTGAATACTAATAATTTAACTAAACCTTGGTCAACACTTATGGTAGACGTTTCTCGTCTGTTTATATTTATTTATTTAGCCTAAATAGGGCTGCAATAACTTAGATTGACCGGACTTTTAAGAATATCTCAGACAATTGCTGAAAGAACTAAAATAGGGAGGTAGGGTTGGCTGCTCTGGATGTACTAATGCACTATAGCACCAGCAATACAATAATAAAGTCACTCTGTGGATGGATTGGTAGGTCAAGGGTTTCTGTGACCAACGCCAGTACCCTGAAAACCGATCGTTAAGCTGCATGAAAAGGAACAAATAGTTCAGAAAGATGGGGGACTTACGTGCTAACCTGTCCTTAAACTGAGGCTTCATGATTGCTCTACCCTATGAGAGGAAGATGTGCTGGCTTAACCGAGGCTCCATCTTAAATAGGTAAATATACATGGCAGCAAAATGAGAAAAATATTAAAGTGAATGAATCACATCCGCCAAGCAAAGCATTTGTAAAATTTATATTCTATAGGCAAGAACAATAGCTTATTAGCTTAATCAAATAGAAGTCAACTCTTAGATAGCATGATAAAATATATGCTATAGACGGGAATAATTACAGATAATCTTTGCTGTTCCAGATTAATCTAATTTGCTACTGATCAAATGACAAGTATTTAAAAGGAGGGGAAAGTATATTTGATGGGGTTTACTAAATAACTTAAATAGCAAATATACTTATAAATATTTATCAAGGTTAGTCTATTTCTTAGTATTTAAAAATTAAACCGCATTAAAACAAGCCACATTGCAAAAATTTATAATCAAACAATTATCAAAAAATATTAAATAATAACGAGCGAGTCGTTACTATTTTCTTAAGAGGGTTTCGAAACAGCGCACAGAAAAAAGATTATAAATAATTATGTGAAGAGGTTTTAATTAATCTCTTCTTAAAATATTAAAATTTAGTATTCGCTGTTTCGAAGCATCAGCATATCATAAAATAAATATAACAAATATTAAAAACTATGTGATAAAAAAAATAACTAGAGACATGACTGCAGTGATAGTTTAAAGTAGAAACATTAATTAATTTCTTAAGGAAGGAAATTTTAAAAGCAAGTGAATCATTTACTGAGTTTAAAACAACAAAAGAAAAGCTTTAACATTAAAAATATATTGAGTGGTTAGTTAGCTAACTAGAATTTTAAAAGGTAGTTTGAAATTATACATAAAATATACAGAAAATATATAGAGCTCTGCAGTTTAAAGTGATTTACCGGTATTATTAGGTGCTTGAGGTGGAGCTTGGTGAGTTTCCTGGGCGGCTTGTGGCATGCTCTTCTTTTACAGGTGGTCTGTAAATATTATAGCAGCATTCTTCTTTTTTAAGATAGATGGTAGATATTATAGCGGCATTCTTCTTCTTTTCGGTTAGGTTGTAGATGTTATAGTGGCATTCTTACTTATAAACGGTATCGGATGGAAACGAACCCGTCGCCTCCTTACGGAGTGACAGCTAAGATGGCCAAACTAGCCGGACATTTCAGTTCAAAACTAGATTTGATTTTTTTAAATATAAAATGCGCTTCAAAATGGAGTCTCCTCTCAGTATATAGATCTCAGTCAGTTCTCCGTATTATATCTCAGCCAGTTTATCTTCCCGCTCAAAATATGGCCCATTTATATCTTTTTTTTATCAGCTTAACACCTTTAGGAATTTTTCTTTGCTTCATGATTACATTTTTTAATTAATTTTGTTAACATACAATCTGCTTTTAAATATGCTGATAAGTTTCTGAAGTGTTATAACTTTGACTTAATTCCATTTTAATTAAATTCTAAAAACATGTAGTTTTGATCTTAAATATTTGATAAACTATTAAAGTATTTTAGTTATAACTTTTATGGTTATTTTATAAAACTATTTTGCCATAAACAATTTTAATCCACAAATAACTTAAATGTTTATATCTGACGCAATTTTGGTTAGCCAGATTTTAAAATGACTTTTTAATTTGACCAAAGGTAGGTGCGGTCACTAATTAGACAGAATCTGTTTCTAACCAACTTTTAATTCTAAGAAAAAGAATCTTAATTTTTAAAGAAGACTTCTCGGCACATTTGAAAGAAAACCTTTTTAACATTTTTAAATAAACATTTTAAAATATTTTCATCTTTTAACATTTTAAATATATAACACATTTTAATGTTTTAAATCATGCCACCCCTATATACATTACAAATATAGGTTGGATTATATATCCACATACGAATTAAAATAATAAATTTATTAATAAATTGAACCTTATCATTATTTAACATAATAAAAGTATTTTTTTAAAATAAATGCGGTATTAATAATAATACGCTATAATTCTATCAAACCTATCTAATTATAGCGTTCTTTCATATGTAAATATATAATGCTGTTCAGACAGCCATGGCAGCAAATTGTAGTTTTATTTTACATATTATAGTTTAAATGAGATTCGAATCTAACACAGACGAGTGGGCTACTAGATTGATGATGAAACGGCAAGGGATTAGGAGGTTCTCGTTTCAACATGTAAAATATGTTCAACTACTCATATTAACAATTTACCCTTGAGGCTATATATATAACATAAATATATTTTTTTCTTTACACATACATTTTTGTAAAAAAAACTTTAGCAATATCTTTCCATTTATATAAATATACTAGATTAATTTTTCCATATAAAAAAATCTATTATTTATCTCTTGGAGCACTAAATGAGTATTGATTTTGTTTGGATTATCAAGGAAAGTTCTGAACTTATTTCCCAATAGTTAAAGCATGTTTCCTATTACTTTTTCATACATTATTATTTAATAGTCAGATAACTACTTCAGTTCAATATTAATCTAAATAAATTATTTACAAGAATACAAATAAGTACTCATCTATAAATATAATTTTGTCTTCTCAATGTGGATATATTACATTATAAGAATTAATTATATTTATATAGGTAATTAAAAAATTCTATATGGTGCATTACTGCTTAGAGATAAAATAATTATACTTTTTTAGTAAATTTTATAATTATAGAAACATAGAGAAAATTCTCAGAAAAAAAAGCATAAAAATATACATATAATAATAATGATAATTCATTATATATACATATTTGACAAAACTGAATAATAATAAAGATATGTGTAAGAGAATATAATCTGGTCCAACTGATGAGTGCTGGATCAGCACAAAATATACATCTTAAGGATCATAGATCTTTTTCCCTTGTCTCTGATCATATGTTTATGATTAGACTTTTCCACAAGGTATTAAAAGTAGATGTAAAAATTACACTACAGAAATATTATTCATTAAGTGGATAATCTCTAGTCTAATGAATGACTGATAAAAATTATTAATATACTTTTGTCAAATGATTTGTGTCAAAGTTGTAAGGGCAATAAGTTTGACACTTTTCAATTAAACTGTAGTAATTTGTTTTTATATATTCTGAACAATGATAAAGATATGTGTAAGAGAATGTGATCTGGGCCAACTGATGAGTGCTGGTTCAGCATGAAATGTATATCTTGGGGATCATACATCTTTTTCATATGTCCTTGGTCATATGTTTATGATTACACCCCTCCTCAAAAATGCTGAATGCAGATGGAAACCAGGGAGAAAGAGTGGTATAGTGAAAATTATATTACAGAAATATTCATTAAATGGATAATCTCTAGTCTAATGAATGACTAATAAAAATTATTAATTTACCATAAAAGACTAATATAGACCTAACTTTGAATTTCTCTTATACCAGAAATTAATCATCAACGTATTAATATCATAAATTATGTAATAAAATATTTTTAAAAAAATTTCTTTGTTGCAAATAAAAAAGCTAATTTAATAATTAAATCTCTATTTTATTAATTATCTACAAAAATCCATGCAATGAATGTAATTTTTTTTTTTTTCATATGTCAAAGCATTGACCAGGAAGCGAACCAATACAAAATCAAAAATCTATAAAAATATTTTTAGAATTTACTGTGTTTAACATTTATGATCTGTACTATATATATAATTTAGAAAATTTGATTTTAGTGAAAATTAAGATTGCTTTTTAAACCATAAAAAATATTACATAGATGAGTATTTGCTTTTTTTTAATCCATATTAGTAAAAGAGTTTTCATTTATTTTGTAATATTATAAAATAAACTGCTTAATGTTCATTTTAATTTTTTAACAAAGCATTCTATATTCAGCATTTTGATTTCTAATAGTTTGATCGTTTTCTCATTTGAAAGTAATTTTTTTCTCAAATTATTACATATATATATATATAGTAAAAAAAATGTTTTTTTAAATACTGCACTTTCACTATTAAAACGACATAGGTGAAATATTAAAATAGTAACCAAATCTGTATAAAACACCAGAAAGATACTGAACATCAAGTAGGAATATTCTGAACTACCTTGAACATGAATATACTACATCAGCCAATGAAGTTTATAATAACACATATATTTTTATCATTCATCAATTTCAACATCTGACCATGCACACTGAAGTATCAATTCTAGCCATATGTATTTTGAAATCAATATGACAAAAATAAAAATAAAAGAGTACACCTTCACTTTTGAGTTGTTACTATTTCTTTACAAGATATAGACTATGAAGATAGTTTGAAGGAAAAATTCATTTTTGTATTTACAAGTTAATTCAATCATTATTTAATTGATAAAAAGGCAGAAATATTTAATAACAGACTGAGAATAGATTAATATTTATTAGTTTACTGTGAATGCTAGTTCGGTAATCAATTTCATTTCAGGAAAATGTTTTCAAATAGATGGTCTGAGCTATTAAATCAATTTTTTTTCTGTCATAAATATTAATTTTTTTAAAGTTAAGTAAAACAAACTATACCAACTAAAAATATTAAACAGGAACTCCTAGAATTCAAGAATATAGAAAAATAAAATTGAGTTTTGCTATCATTATTAATGACAATATTTTAAAATTAGTTCTTTCTTTCAATTTAAATTATATTTAAAACATTCTTTTTTTTTCATAATTTAATTTTTTTTCCTCTCAGAAATATTAAATAATGTTTTTAAAGTTGAGTTAAGAAACTGAGTTATTTGTTAGCCTATGACAATTAAAATATAACTTTATCTTTCCTATTGCATTGCCAAATCCATATAATATTAATATCATCTATGTTCTTTATTACTTTTATAATGCTTTTTTTTTACAACCTAATATGACAGTTTCAATTGCCCCAGCAATTTTCTTCAGTTTACAACCTAATATGACAGTTTCAATTGCCCTAGCAATCTTCTTCTGAACTTCTGATTGCCCCAACAATCTTCTTCAGTTTACAACCTAATATGATAGTTTCGATTGCCCCAACAATCTTATTCAGTTCTGAAGAAGATTGCTGGGACAATTGAAACTGTCATATTAGGTTGTAAAAAAAAAGCATTGTAAAAGTAATAAAGAACATATATGATATTAATAATTAAAATAATGAAATGGAAAAATAGTTTTACACCATACTTTATTTCAAAACTCTTATATTTAGCAGACTGGAAATAAATACCAAGCAAAATCAAGAGTTCAACAGTGTATCAACAGTGCACAAAGATATGTTTGTGTATATCTACATATTCAACTAATTGCATTAAAGAATTATTTTGATTAATTAACAGCATATATAAAGCTGTTTTCCTTAATATGGCTTCAACATTATGAATAAAATAAGAAAGATTATAAAAATAATACATGTACAAATACTGTTCATAAAATTATTAAAACATGTATAAACTTGGCAATTCAAAAAAAAAAGAAGGGGGGTAATTATTTTTTAATTTACACATTATTAGTATTACAATCTATTGATTAAAACAGATCAGCATAAAAATAATTATTTCATTTGGTGATAAAAGAGACCCATTTTATACTGTTTCATCATAAAAAATAAAAATAAAAAGGTTTTAAATTATAAACTTTTCAACATTTTTGTTTCATCATTTTACAAAATGTTTATACATCATTACATATAAAAGTTTGGCAAATTTTAAAGTGGCTTATAATAACTATCAAGGGCTTTATATTTGTACAAAATAATATATATATATATATAACTTTTATATATATCTACATATGTAATCTGAAGATTTCTATTAAACAGAAGTATATAAAATGTTAGATTTTTTTTTTCTTAAAGAATAAAGTTAGGTTTCTTTAAATAATAAGAATCATAAGCAATGTTTCATAAATTTAAGCCAAATAAAGAAACTGATGACTTGAAAACTACAACAATTAAAACCATGATACAGGATCCCTATTGTTAATTTAACTATTTTATATTCAACAATTTTTTGATTGTTTATTCTACATTAAAAATAATCTTTCCTGCTGTTCATCTAAATATGTTTCCAATTCTTGTTTTACAGTTTATGGTTAAAATTATTTAAAGATTTATTACTTTCGTCGGCCATGAATATGAGGGCAAACCTCGAAAGCGCTTGGCCCATTTAATAGTTTTAAGCGAAATTTGTTTTGTTTATTTGGAAGCTTCTTCGTCAGCGAGTAAATCGTTTTTAGGCTGTTAAAATTATTATATGTATGTAAATAATTTTTAAAAAAATAGTACTTTCATTATTAAAAGTACCAAAAAACAGTTAAGTCATTTGTATTTTTTCCCTATCCTGCATTAATTATTTATTTATTTAAAGTATATTCTTTATTAATAACACAAATTTTATATACACTTTTTACAAATAAACCATGTGGTTTAACTATCAGATATACATAATAATTATTTCACTCTACTTTAAAAACACTACCCTATGCAAATGCAGAGAACATCACTATATATCCAGGTCTTCTATAAATATTTTGATTTAGATTATCAATCCCACACTTCACATAGTGTCAGCCATACATCCACACCATATTTCACCATAATTTTCTTTGGTAGGTATCTTTTAGGCATTGATTAAAGTATTTGCTCCAATCTTTATCTAGTTTTTTTAACCAGTTATACTTTTTATTATCAAAGATCGCATTACATCTTATGGACCATATTATTTTCAATGTATGTATTATTGCCACTGTGTTATGTGGATTAAAGTTCACAAAGTTTCTTTTTACTATTTTATTTAAGTTTATTATTGGTTTATGAAACACTTTATTTCTAATGTGCCAGAGGGCCTTACACTCCTCAAATAAGTGCAATAAGCTATCTTCCTTTATTTTACATAACACGCATATTGATAGTATTGCCGAAATGGCAGTTTTTGTCATCATTGATGTGCAGTATTTTAATTTTGTTCTCATATAGCAGATATAATTAAAAAGATAAGAAAGCTATAAACTGCAAGTGCTAACTTCAACATTTACATTATGTTAATTAGTAATATAAATAAGATTTTTTTGTATCATAATATTTCAATGTTTTAATATATAGTTATTTCTAAATATATTTGTAACAGTAATTAAACTAAAAAATTATTTAGCCACAAACTCTATTCAAACTGAAAATCACATATACAGTGGAGTCATTATTTATACTGTATTTTGTGCCAAGTCTTCCCTTGTGTACAAATGTACATAGCTTAATAAGATCTCACATTTTGTTGATAAACATTAATTAGAATACATATTAAACAGGCAAAACTCTCCATACAGTAGTGCCACCCTGTGCTAACCAGAGTAATCAATAGATGTCAGAAGGCTTGTGCATAAAATCCTCATCTAGTGCCTACTCATCCAATATTCCCAGACTACCTGTTTAATAACAGTTATGTGCTAGCATAAGAGATGGTGATCGTGATGTTTAGTAAAATACATATTCTTATACGTATCACATAAGATGCATTTGTATATATACATATATGCATATATAAAGATAGTAGTATAAACAATTTTACAAATGATATAATTATTAATAATATATTGAGAGGACACATTTATGCATATAATATTGATTATGTGTTCACACATGCATCCATTTAAGCAATAAGAAAAAAATCTAACTACTGTATTTTTAAAATAAAAGTAAATAGCAGAATATCTGAACCTTTTTGCTTATTAAATAAGCTCTTGGCAATATTCTTTTTTTAAAAAAAAATCTCTTATAGAAACATAATAATGAATTCCTTATCTAAAAATTAAAAACTCTCTAAATAGTTTAATGTTTTACATCAATATCAATTTTTAGCAATGTTGTACAATTTTGTAAAAGTTTTAGCATTATGTTCAGAAAATATTTTATTATGCAAAATACTGCATATAAAATTCAGAAAGGATAATAAAGAACAAAATGTATATGTTCTCAAAGTAACCTGAAGAAATTTTATTAATATACATATAATCACATACATGCTTCAAGATGGAAAAACAACTATTAACATATTGTAAAATTTATTTACAATTGTTTTTAATATGATTCCATATGATGCTCAGAAAAAAAAAGGCTGCTTGAATATCATAAAATTTGCAAATTTTAACAGTTTTTTGTTGTTGTTGTTTATTGACATTTTTGTTCAGATAGCATATAATTAAAGTCAGGCAGATAGATACGGCATAGTTTGTGGCTTCACTGTATAAAAATTAATTATACAATTTAATCCTCAATTTGGTTATGTTTAATGATTATTTAAAAAAGTAAAGTGAGTATTTAATGTTATTAATCTAAAATATATTTGTTTACAAAGGATACATGAAAGATTTGAATGCATTCTAATACTATAATCTATCAAGTTATATATTTCATCTTCATATTTAAAAGTGTATATCATTGAGAAAATAAATGTAATATCTTATATAATAAAATAGTTAATAAAATAGTTATAATAATATCCAGAGATCAAAGGTCTTTAAGATACAAAACTGATAATCAAAATTATGTGAATTAAATTGATAACTAAGTTTACAAAACATGTTGATTTAGAGTTCATTGTTTGTCTTAATTTAATGGAGAACAATTTTACTGCACCATCTGTTCATTGAACAAGATAGTATTATTATATAAGGCACTCATATACTTAAAATTATTATTTATCTGGATATTTCTTAATAATTCTGCAATGAAACATGATGGTTTCATGGAATTACAAATGACTAGTTCTATAATACTGTGACAAAAAGTTCTTTGTTTCTTGCACAGAAATTTTACAAATCAAAAAGAAAGCTCACAAAATAACACTCTTTCATAAGACTCAGTTCAAAACAAATGTGAGAATGTTTCAATATTATATTGAGAATTCATATATATTTTTTGTAATGCATTTTTTGTAGTCACAGTATAATAGCAATACCTTCTAAGTTTATAAGAAAATAGTTGTATTTAGATGTGAAATGAGAAATCAAAAGTGATTTGAATATACAATATCATAAAGATTTATAATAAATAGTCAATGATCAACTGAAATCAAAATTTATATTTAAATATCAAAGTAAAAGGCATAATGCAAGTAAAAACTTTTTGAAAGATTATTCAAATAAAATAAATTTATGATTATTGATGGATTATATTCTGAAATAAATTTATTCCATGTGACAAAAAAAAAACTTTAAAAATGGTTTTGGTTAATTTACATATTAATCAGTTTACTATACATGAAATCATTTTTATAGTTTTTATTTATCTTTCTCTCGTTTTTCCGCCATTAGTGTATCTGATGAAATTATGTAACCCAATTTTCAATATAGTTGAAACTGTTTTAAAAATATTGTTTTTTAAAACCATTTTTATTCACATATATACACTAATGAGTAAAAAAAAAAGTACTATAAAGTAAAAAATAAATTTTCTTAAGCTTTCTTACTATTCTTGATATTATGCGGTCCTCATATTTAGAAATATTCTTAGGTTAATTTTAAACATGGTCACTACATACTTTTTTTACCTTAGTTAAAAAATATCAAGAAAATTATGAAAGCTGAAGAAAATTTATTTTTTGCTGTTTAGTGCAATTATATAAGATGTATTTTTTTTATTTATATTTTGATTTAATAAAAATGAAAATACTGAAAAATATTGTCAAATCTTTATTATTGTTTATTTGAAATTCTATTAAATTATGCTTAGAAATTCATTTTGTAAGAAGTGCATTTAAATTTGAAGGTAAAATTACTAATGATAAAATTATGGAGGAAAAATGATAAGACACATTTAATTATCTTAATTCTTTTTAAATGCAAATATAATTGTATTTTTTTAATTCATAACTATTATTATTACAATTTTCATACAAAACATTGAACTTCTGAGCTTCTTTAATCCATATCTTTATGTTTTTAAATAATTGTCTATTATTCCTTATATATATTAAAAAAAACTATGATACAATGGAATTGCCATATTTACTATCTCAACATTTATTGCATCAATTTTATGATATTCAAGAAATAGTTGACCTCCCTCCCTCCCTCCCTCCCTCCCTCTCTCCCTCCCTCTCTCTCTATATATATATATAAAATTTACCATTACACTTGAAATATAAAACTTAATAATTATAAGAATTCTTTCAAACTTAACAGAATTTGTGAAGTTCTTTTAAACAATAAAACAAAAAAATATTTATTTACTTGTTAAAAAAAAAATCATACTCTCAAATATTATCCTATCAAAAAAATAAAAAATAAAAAGGAAAAGGGGAAAATAAATCTGGAAGTAAAAAAATTATCAAAGAAAATGTTTTTAGTAGCATTTTTAAAGGAGTATGAACACATATATCTACCAGTTATCATCAATATATGCCCTCAATTTATTATTTTACTGGGGGGGGGGGGTCATAATAGCATTATTTTTTTAATTTAAAATATTGAAGATAATTTTAATTTGTATATGTACTTTTTAAATCAAGTTGGATTATAGATATGTGTACATATATTCTAAAAAGTATGTTAAACATGTGTGTTTATTACAAAAATATTGTACATATGCAGAATAGTACAATGTAAATAAAGCTTTATAAATAAAGTGCTAGGCATTATTCACTAATTTAAGCTATGTATTAGGGACTTTGCTAAAATTAATAACTTAGTATTATTCCAAGATTATATTAATGCCATCTGAATTCTTAAAATACATAATACATTTTTCTGTATACTTTTATTCTACATTAAATAAGTTTATTTTATTTCTTTTTCCAAGTTAGTATTAAATTTTTAAAAAGTATTTATCTATTTGGAATTTCACATGATCACCATTTCTTATACTTGCTCATAACTGTTATTAAAACAAGCAAAAACTCTCCATACAGTAGTACCACTCAGTGAAAGTCAGAGTAATCAATGGATGACAGAAGGCTTGTGCATAAAATGTATGGATACTGAACCGAGTTCAGACTTATATGTCTATATAAGCTATTGAGCTTAGATTGAAAATATTGTGTTTTCAATTTCATTCTCATAGTTTTGTAGTTAAGTAGAGATAAAAGGTGGTTCTGTAGAGTTACATTAGATCCTAAAATCTAGGTGCAGTGCTCTTAGATCCAAGACTCCTCACGAATGAAGGCCATAAGCCAGAAACTAGTCTGGAGATATTGGATGAGTAGGCACTAGATAGGGAATTTATGCACAAGCCTTCTGGAATCCATTGATTACTCTGGCTTCACTGGGTGACACTACTGTATGGAGAGTTTTGACTGTTCGATTTGGAATTTATTGGAAATAGTAATAAAAGAACCCATTCATTGTAATGTAAATCATATTGATATATATATATTCTTACTCTTCCAAAAAAAAATAATAATAATCACATTAATAAAAGTTTTTTTTTTAATTCACAATCAAAATAAAACAATTTATATGAATAAAATCTGGGCATTAAAAATTTTTTCAAGTTTTTAGTAACAAATGATTGCTTTCCATCTCAACAGTTTAATTTTCTAAAATAACTCTCTAACTATTTTATTAAGGAAAAAAAATTGTCATATAGCATCAAGCCTGCCTTACAATCATTTTAAAAGTCTTGAATTTTCATTGTTGGAATTCATCAGCCACATATTTAAAATAACCTTTCCAGAAATGAACTTCTTCTTTATACATCTATTGTAGCAAAAGTCTTATAATCATTGTCCAACTGAGTTTTATTTTATATTACTGTTTTCAATAATATTCTAAGGTTATTTTTATTTTTTCCGTACATAAACATGATTCTGTTTTTACAGATTACTTCCTATATGATTTCACCTAAAGAGAATATTGTATACTAAATTCTCAGTCTGAAGGCTCATTGAATTATCTAGAACAGATTTTTATGACCATAATATTATTCAATTATAGTTGTGGATAGTTTGCTACTGTTTGTCTTTCCTTTAAAATATGAATTCTTTATTTCAATATAAAATATATCATAAATTTTAATGAGCTTCATATCAATTAGTTGTATATAATTTATTCATACATCATCATAACCATCATCATTTTCAACTATTATCAATTCACTGCAGAATGAAAGTTTTTCCAAGTTCAATCTATTTTCTACAATCTCTAGCCTATCCAGCTATACATTCCCCCAGCACACTTCCTTATTTCATCCATCCATCTCACATGTGGTTCTTTTACAATCTCTTGGAATCCAGTTTAAGATTTCAACTGTCCATATGTTAATCTTTTCTAGTAACATGTCCAAACCAATTCCTCTTCACTTTCTTATTCTTTCAATGATGTCAGTACTATCTCTTTGATCTCTCATGTATTTTGTTTTCAATTACTTTTTTATTAAGTATCCAAATCTTAGATTCCTAAATAAGAACTATTAAAACACATTTATTAAAAACCTTTCTTTTCAAACACCTAAATTAAGTTATTTCTATCAAAAGCATTCCAACAAGTTTAATTCTATGATTAATTTTGTCCAAGCAATTTGTAGTTGTTAACTTCTTCTAACTCATCATTATCAATCTTTATTTTCTTCTTTTGAGAAAATCCATTATTTTAGTCTTTTTGACATTTACCTTTAGTCCTACTTTTTTACTTTCATTTTATAACTCTTGCAACATTTGCTGAAGTTCTAAAGCATTATTTGCAAAAAAATTATATCATCTGCAAAATCTAGATGACTTAAATAATCTCTATTTACTTTTATTCTCTTAGCTTCATATTTTAATCCCACAAAATACTTCTTGCAAAACTGTAAAAAAGTTTTGAATATCGAGTCATCCTATTATACGCTCTTGTCAATGTTAATCTTCCTAATATCATTATATAATCTAATTGTTGATGTTGATTTTTTATAAATATTCTTCAAAATATGACAAGATCCTGGATCTATACCTTGATGATCTAATGCTTTAATCATGAAACAATGCTTATAAAATCAAATACCTTTTCATAATCTATAAAACTGCATAGCAAATAAAAATTTAATTTATAAGAATTAAATAACAAATTTATTACTTTATCATTTTAATAAAATTACAACATTATAATAACAATTATTATATTCTAGTTATAGCCTTTCTTTTTATTTGTTTTTTAAATTTTAAAGTACTAACTTTATTTTCATTTTTTTTTAAAAAAAATAAATATTAACTAATAAATATATATTGTCTCATAGTTAGATCTTTAATAACTTTTTACTTCATTATTACTCAATTTATTTTTTATTACCTACTTGAGTTTCTTTTTCAATTATAACAGATAAAGCTTTGTTATCTGTATCATACAAATTGATTTGTGCCTTCTTTCCAAATAATCAATACATTTTTTTATCATTTCTTGTTTAGTCATTACCTTATTTTATTGCTTTGCTTTTCCTACTCAAACTCTTTGATCTGTAATATATTAAGTAAAAGTTTTTCTATTAATTTTTTATATAATCCTCTTTATTTTCACTTTATTATTGTCTAGCTTTATTTGTTTTTACAAGATAATTTATTGTTTAGGTTTTTATAAATAGATCTAACTTCATTATTTATCATTCTCCAGTTTTTTTCTTAATCCTTTTTTATTACCTCACTACTAAGTAAATTTTGATCTTTAACCCTCTCATAATCAATTTTCTATACTGCATTGTTCTTTAAATGTTTAATAATCAATTATCACTGCCATCTGGCAACCATTGACAATTCAGTCTTACAACAGATAGTGATCAAATACAAGATAAAAATGTTTTTGTTAATATAAGTAAAACTTTGAGATAACAACATCACATAATTTTCTTTATTTATATTTTTTCTACCCTTATTTATTTTTAATCCAAAAATTAAAGCATTTTTCTTTTTATTATTTGGAGTTTACTGTGGCAAAAAATCTTCAATTAAACAGGAATATAAAGTGGTCTCATGTATCACATTATTAATATATTTTCTTATCTAAAGGGGTTTTTTTTCCCCCTTTAAAAATCTACTTTTGTATATCAATGTTCTATTTCATTTTTTTTATTCACAAGTTATTTCTTATTTTGATCACTTTAATATTGTGATTTAAATCTTATAATATCCAGAGGAAATGAACATTCTTAATATTGCTCTTAAACTTACTTTGAATCAATTAATAAATTAAGAGAGATTTGCTGCAATACTTGGAACTATTTTGTCAAACAATTTTCAATCAACATTTCAACTAAAACATTGGCCATCTTCATTTATTGTATCATATATTCACTACAAATTTCCACCTTCATATCTTAGTAATTATAGAATATTTCAATAAGCAATCAAATTTCAGATTAGCAGATCTAAAATTTGATTAGCATGTTTTTCTTATATCT
Source organism: Epiperipatus broadwayi (assembly GCA_028023455.1). Lineage (NCBI taxonomy): Eukaryota > Metazoa > Onychophora > Udeonychophora > Euonychophora > Peripatidae > Epiperipatus > Epiperipatus broadwayi. The sequence continues at coordinate 90,532 of JAQFVV010006421.1, read as the reverse complement.
TTGTGAAAATTAAATATAATTATTACACATAAATATGAAAAAAGTATTTGAAAGGTCATAAATGTCTAAATTTACACCCAAAATCAGGCATAATTTAAAAACAGAGTAGTCATTTATTGTCTATGAAAAAATGATAATAGAAACTACATTCTAATTTTACTATACATGATTGTGGTACAATATAGTGACAAAAGAGACCAAAATTTTCAAAAATTAAGATGTTCTTGAATTTCAGACTGATGGCTTCATAGTACAAAAGGAAGTAAATGATGGCTTCTAAGTGAAAGATGCATTAGATCCAAAAACTCCTCAATTATGTATATATTAAGCCAGATACTATTCTAAGGAATATAGATAGGAAAACATTTGGTATGGACTTAATAAGCACTACTATCTGGTATCTAGTGATTATTCAATTGAGCTCACATTAGGTGAAGATATTGAAATAGCATAAATAGAAAATGCAATGTATTTACATAAATTTGAAAATTAATTATAAAAATCCATTTTAACAATGTCCTTTTAAAATCACACCAAATTTATAAAAAATAAGAATTATTTTTCTAGTCCTTAAAAGACAATTTCTTTCAAATTATTGTTAGGAATATTCTTGCTTAAAGCTATTTCACTGGGTTGCATATACTCATAGATTGATTTTATTATAGGTTTCTGATAGGTTGTATTACTGATTTATAATACAAAATATAAAAATTGTAATAGTGTCTCAATTCCAAATTTCAATCATACCAGATAGATGATTTTTTAAACTTTTACATGCCAATCTTACTAATTATACATTTACATAGGTATTGCTTTCCTCTTTATTTAATAGATGGTTATTCATTCCAATAAAAAAAGACTACAACAATATTTTCTCTAAAACATCAATGAATCCTATTATTATTAATGAGTCACTTCACTTGTAGCAAAGATCATTTGTCTGCCATATGCATTTAAAAAAATAATCAAATGGTTTGTTGCTTAGGAGTTCATATTAATGTTTACATAAAAGCCATACAGAACTTATAGAATTAAATTATGATTCATTAACGTTCAATTTTATAGAATGAGATTTCATAATTGCCCTGAATAATGCAAGGTCATACAAATTTATCAGGTTTTAGTATGGTCTTATATCAACTGAAAATATATAGCTTTTTAATAATACACTCTCAAAATCAAAAATCTGCTATTTTCACAGGTTATATGTAGACTTCTAACATGTATGACTAGTATTTGACTTAAGCCAATCCAGTATTCTGTCATAGTTCTGATTATACTAAATTAAAGCTATTCTACTACATGATTTCATTTAAAAATAGATTTCTTTCTTTCTGAGTGCACTTCTAAATAATGAAGCCATGTACATTTTTCAGTAACTCTGACTATTCAACAGATCAAGAAGATAAAGAAAAAATTGATAGATCTCCCATTATTATAAGAAATATAAATTAAAACTTAAAAAAAGTATTAGCAGAATTTTTAAAGTTGTTTGTTTATTAATAGTTGACACTGAGTTAATATAAAATAATTAATGTGTTAAAATTCAAAAATTATTTGGATACAATTCTATATAATCATGTTAAGCACATTTACCATGCAATTCTGACTGCTCGACAAATAATGAGAAAATTAGCAGCCCCTCCTTTTTTTTAAATATAACTTTACAATTTAATAAATAATATGATCAACTCTATATTATACCAGAAGATGTTCATCTAAAGTGAATACATTCACTTCTCAAAAGTGTGCATCACATAAGAACATAGATTCGAACCCATGTCTGCTAACATCGTTTACTCAGAAAGACACGATGCTAAACACAAGATCAGAAAAGCATTACACATAGCAAGCAATCCTAGGTCCATTAATTGAAGAGAAGCCTGCTTTACTCTGTCCCAAAAATGGCAGTTATAACTAATTTGCATTATTTGCATAAATTTTCCTTCTAACAATGCAGTTTTTAACAAAATAGTGGCTATGAATATGAGAGCAAGAAATCTCTCAAAAGCATTCAGCTAATACAGCATTTTTTTGATACATACTAGCTTCATTATCTGTATATACAGCACATATATATATAGTATAAAACAGAGAAATAAAAAAAAAAGGTTTCATGCTTATAAATTAGTGTAAAATTATAGTTTCACTATTTAATGCGGAAAAAAAAAAAGTAGCATATTTATAATTACAATTTTATTAGTGAAGAGAAAAATAATTTATTACAAGATTCATGGAATAAGTGATGATCACTGATTGTCTTATAACAGGTTTTAAAAATAGATTATCATATTTATATTGCAAAAAATATTCATTGCTGATCAGATTTTATTGATTATTAAATATTTTAATGTTATGTCAGTCAAGTTAATAATTATTCAACATTATTAAAAATATTCACTTTATATTCGACTAGTGTTTTTAATATTTGATAAATAACTTGTTATATATGCAATCACGTTAAAAGATTTATTTCCAAAACGGTTTACAAGTATAGTTACATTCAAAAAGCCTAAAGTCAGGCATCAATATGTTGTATTTTAGATAGAACTTTCATGGGACATGTTTTTAACGTTCACTTTTTACAGAAAGTTAATTAATTTCAATCCAAATTTCATTATGATTTAGTTAATAGTACATTTATTTAGTAAAATTTGGGCTTCTAAAAATATATCTTCCAATTGAAGTTATGTATGAATAAATTAACGTTTCCACAAATACGAGTAAAATACCTCTCTTGTGGTTATCTATAGCAATATTTTGCCAAATTTGCATTCATTTTTGATGGCAGAAACTATACTGTTATATTAATTTTTAAAAAAATATGAAAAAGAGTACAAATCTACACAAAACAGCAAAAGATCTGAATCCCATCTATAAGGGTGCTGATTGGTAGCGAACAATTGCAAAAGTAATTGTATAGACATTCCAAGTATTTTCAGGATTCTATCTGCTTCATCTTTTTTTGAAAATGATTAATTTTTAAAAAATATAACTTAAGAAAATTAGAATAATGTTAAAACAGAAGTACAATCAATATCAGTCTGCTAAATACAGAATAGTACATAACTTTTGTTGTATTTAAATAAAGATAATTACAATATTAAATAGAGAAAATTTCATATCTTTTTAATAAAAATTTGTTCAGGTTTTATAAATGATGTCCATTCAACAAAGATTTCATTAATTTACTTTGTTCAATAGCAAAACAATAAATACTCAATAAGAAAAAAAATATCCTTATATATTTCACTTTATAATATTTTTTTAATAAATGTTTACAAAATTCAAATATGACTTTTTTAAAAGTTGTTTTCCATTATAAACATATATTTCTAACAAATAAAGCCAATTTATTGTATTCTAATCTAGAATAAAGGTTTCAATAGTAAAATCAAATACTAGATGATTACAAAAATTGCCACTAAAGGAGTGCAATGAGTCCAGAAGAGCCAGTGAAAAAATGAACAGATTCAACACTTCTTTTAGACATATTGAGAAGTCTAATCAAGATAGTTTTAAATTACATATATGAAATTTTCCACAAAATAATCATAAATAATCATATATATATATATACGTATGTCTAACAGTTATATCACAAAGTTGAATAATAATAAGAATTTCTCCATGTTGTGTTTGGATTTTTGAATATATTTAAATGCTCTAATTCCACATACTTTTATTTATTGTTAGTCATATTTATAAATATGCTATACCCATTATTGTATGCATATATTTCTAACAGTAAATATCTTATGTGAAGTCACTTCGTTTATCTGCTTGTGTTTTTAATTTTACTAAAAATAAGTTTAACAGGCAAAAAAATTAGTGCTTAACATTTATTTATTACTATAAATATTCATTTAAAACTAATTAATATATAAATAAAGCATTTAATAATAGTTTGGTAATATTGTTTTTATATTTTTAATAGCTTTGAGTGTAGTTTCATTCTTCAAAAAAAAACGTTAATTATTTGTTTTTGTCCAAGACTTCATGGGGATAAAACTTAAATTTTGTAGAGCGCAATTTTAGTAATTGTCAATCAATAAAAATAATTCTTAATTAAATTATCAAATGGTTTGTTGGTTGCAATGTCATAGCATTCAAGAACCCAAAGCGACAGAATTGAGCTGCTTGCTAGCAGTTCTCAGGTCCACTTTTCTATCATTGCACTAAGTCACACAATACCATTTAATTCATGTTTAATAGGAAAGATTATGAAATGGTCATGGCCTCAATTAAACAGTCACTGGAAATGTATATTAATTCATTTAAACTATTACAATAACTTTTTATCATTTTAAGTTCAAAGAAGTTAATTCAAAAATTATTCAAAGCAAAACAAAGTAGAGCTACGAATTGTTAAAATTATTTTCTAATTGTTGTAAACATTTTTCATATATACAGAACAGCATTTCATTTTTTATAATAAATGTATAAATAATAATCATTTAAGTTTATAAAGTATTTCATATTGGATAAAATAAAAAATAAATTTTATTTCAACAAACCTCTACAGCAAAAGCATTAATACAATTAAATAAATCTAGCAGTTCTGGAGGTTGTAGTTAGTTATACTGTATTGATTTTTTTTGTGTGTGTTATAGTTGTTTCTTAAATTAAAACACCCATGGCTGAGGTCTTGTTTCATCAACAATGAAAGAATCTTAGTTGGGAAGTGCTCAAGAGTAACTTTTCATCACAATTTCTCAAATCTTGCCTTTTTTTTTTTTTTAATTTCATCGTTAATTCATTTTTTTTTATTTTAGAAAGTTTTAAATCTTTTGAAATAGTGAAGTTAATGTCTACATAAAAGTTATATTTTGTCAATGAAAAGCATATATATTATCAAAATAAAAGGTAAACTATAGGACTCAAAGGGCTCATATATGGACTACACGTGAAACTATGATCAGCTCTGAATTACATTACAATCGTAGTTTTTGTTTTTTAGTCAGCCTATGAACTCTCATCCTACAATCTAGATTAACTTGAGATATTTACTGTTAAGCTAATCATAATAGATATTATATACCAAATAATATTGGATGGTTAGCTATATCAACTATGGATTAAATTGAGTACGTTAATCACTTGTAATTTAAAAAAATACACGCTGCAATAAGAAAAGAATTATCGAAATTGAGAATAATAGATGAAAAAAAATTAATAACGTTATTTTAAAAATAAATGAAAATAATTTTATGTACTTATATCTCTATTAAAAAAGAAAAAAACAATTACTAATTTTTGGTATAAAAATATTTGTCGCTTTATGATTAAACAAAAATATCTAAAATTTAGTAAAATAATTTTTTTTAAAAAAATAATACGGTGTGTTTGTAATCCTTTTAGCAAGCAAGATAACTAAATAAATTCTTAAGAATTTGAAGACAATCGCATTATTTATCAAATTATACAACTGAATAAGCAAACAAAGATAGCACAAATATTGACTACTGTGCAATTTCATTCATCACGAGTTAATTTAGTCTACCTTTGCATGGTTTAATGCAGTGGTACATTGGGGAGCTCTAAAGCTAAAGATCCAAGAACTATACCACTAGCTCTGTCATTTATGGTGCTCAAAATCCTTACAAACTCGCAAGAAATCATTCATATGATTATTTATTTATACTAGTTAGACTATGAATGTTATAAGTTTTCATTGTCTATTTCAACTAACGATTGTAAGATAAAATAAAAATCTCTTAATAAATACAAAGATATAAGTTGTTTTTTTTAATCTTTGCAATAAAGCATATACAACAAATTTTATGTTGTAATTCTAACAACTAGAAAATAATCTAAAATATAGTGATTTTATAATTTGAAAAATCGTATAAAACACATAAGTTAAATAAGAAAGATAGATAATAAACAAAAATATAAGACAGTGACAATTACTATTGGTAGAATTACTATTAAGTTGTTAAAACTGTTTACAAAATGCAATAATCTAAAAAAAAATTAAAATCAATAATTTATATCAGGTGCAGTTCTTAAAAATTTGTGCCTACTTATGCCCACAATACATTAATGAAGCAAAAAATACAGGATCACTAAAAGATATACATATTCCATGATAAATGTGTTATTAAATAAATAAATACACGTTAATATAAGTGTATCCATAAATACTCTATGAATGTGTGTGTTGAGTGTGTAAAAATCACTGTCATTTCAACCATTATCAATTCATATCAGAAGGAATGTCTTGCATAGTCTAATTTTTTCTATCAATAAATTCATTTCCCTACATTACTCAAGCAAGCTTTCTTATCTTATTCATCCATATCATATTCTTTGGGGGGGAGGGATCATAATTTTTTGGAAACCTTTAAGGACTTTAATTATCTAATTATTGTCAAATTTTTTAAACAAAAATGTTAACACCAGCACCATTTCAATAAATTGGAAGGATGACCTATAATCCTATCCAGGCTTGCTTGAAAATGTCCCCAGCAACACACTAAAACCATTTGAATAAGAGCTAGGCAATAAATACTTAAATATACATTACTAAATACTCTGATATACCCATGCATATATATACACACACATGTCAAAAGCCAGTTTATTTAAACTAAAGATAATATTACAATAAAGTAGTTTGTTAATTATAGAGAAAAAAAATGTTTGCAGAAATCTTGTACATGTATATGTAAACTTAAGTCAACAATGAGATTTTATTAATATTTAATGTCACGACTTGTGACTGTAACTCTGTAAGCATAGCAATGACCTGATATCAAATCAATGTATAAATAATCAAGTGTTTAAAGAGATATAGTAAAAGAAATAAGGAAGTTTTACTGTGTAATTTTACTATAAAATCTGATTACATATACACAGCACTTTAGAAATGAAAATTACAAGAAATTGTATGCTAGACAATAGAAATCAATCATAATATAAAAGTAGACACCATTCTTTTCCCTTCCCTTCCATTATTTCATCAAAGGCTGTGATAACTACACTCTATTAAAATAACAAAGTCGAATGCAAAAAGATGGACGATTTGTTCGAAAACCTAAGCTGAATTATATAGTTTTCAATCTGTAAAATTTAAAATAAACTTATAGTTAAACGCTGAAATAGAAAAGATTATTTATCTTCAGCAATCATGAAAGAATCAAATTGATTTATTTTGGATAATAAAAAAATAAAAAACTGTGTCGTTATTCAAAAAAAAAAAAGACTTATATAACATTGACGTATAAACATAAGTTACGAAATAAGAGAGTTCTTTATTTTATTCGCCAAATCTCAACAACCAATTGAAGAAAATTATTTTTTTTTATATATAAAATATCAAATGCATTCTTGCTAAACTAAGTCACCATAGGATTGAAGTATTATTCTCCCAGCCAGTGAAGCATGATGTGAACTTAATTTGCTTTTATGCTCAATGCCTGGAGAGATATCAAACATCTCGCCATATGCTGCCAGACCAGAGACAACATCACTCCAACCACGTTGCTGAAAGAGTCATATAGTGAAGGAAAGTTACGGACTCTGTCCATAAGAGATATTATTGCCACACTCATCAATTTTAATCAGGATTATTAAGGGAGATATTATTTTTTGTTAGAAGTTTATATATAAGTTTATAAAACTTCATTCTATTTTTCTTTTTATACTTGGAAATATTTATTGTATCAGGATTAGGAATAGTCCAATATGTTTAAAGTAGCATTATATAGAAAGGGGGAAGGTTGCTAAGTTAGCTAATTATTTTTTTTATTATGTAAATAAAATCTAGGTTAGCTTCTCTCATAGTGATTTTGACATCAGACCATTACCATCATGTGATATTGAAGGTAAGAGTTTATATATGTACTTTTCCATATTAAATTGCAGACACTTTTTAAAGGGCAGAATTATTTATTTATTCACTGTTGGTTAACAAATGTTATACATGTTATTATTCTGTATGAATGACTAACCTTCTTATAAATGATTTTTTACTATCAACTAGTTAAGTAAGGGGGAGGCCCAAGAAGATAGAATATTAATCATATATGTTTGAAGTTGAAGAACAAAGCTATTATATATATTCGCATAAAACTATAAGTTAGTTAGCCAGCTTTGTCATTAATTTAATAATGATTTGTGTCTTATCTTATTTAACTTATTGTATAAATAATAAATGTTGAATTATGTAATTCTACCATGGGAAGAGATGGAATAGTAAATACATTTGAATAAGATATAATAGATTTGCATGTTCAATGCACAGAATTACATGTTGTTTTGTTACTATTGTTAAAGAATTTTAAATTTCACTTGTTATCAATAAAAGCTGTTGTTTTGATTTAAATATTCATTGGTCTCTAGTTTATCAAAAATCATCATACACCCATTCATCCATTTATTTGATTGCAAAGGTATATACACATATTTTCTCCATATAAATATATAATGGTTCAATATAGTAGGGTTAATATTAACAAGTCAATAGGAATCTATATAGAGGTTAGATAATTTCATCCTGAGTGAAATTCATCCCTGAAGAGAGTCAAAAGCAATTTTTTCTTTGAGTTTGAACTCTGAGACATAATGTAATCTGAAAAAGGGGTGAAATATGGATGAACCAGTCTAAATTGTGTCTTAATATGATAGGTAAATTAGAGCTAGCCCTTTGAATCAGATACAATCTTTGGTTAGATACTTCATCATGTCATTCTCTACATCCTACCAAAGACCCTAGATCTGACTGTAGTAAGATGCACTCTCCCTCTTTTGTGGTGTGGGATCCGGTCCATCACAATTCCCTGGTTTGATCACACACACACATAGATGGCCTGTTGCAATACTACTGTTTCATTGATGATTGTAATAAGTATTTGCTTTCACCTATGATTTTCACTTTCATTCTATCTTTATTATCCCCATGATTAACCTTACATTTCATTCTACAGTCTGCAATCTCCATATTGCTCTTCTACTAAATATCAATTTTCAGGCTCATGTTTTTTTTATTAAAATCCTTTCTTTTCAAACATATAGTATATATTTTCTTTTAATATTATAATTTTTACCTTTCAAAAGCATTCAAATTTTAATTCTACAATTAATCTCATTTATTATGTTGCTATCTAAATTAATAACCTATGTAAGATAATTATTTATAGTTGTTAAATTTTAATTCACTACTATCAATATTTATTCTTTTCCTTCAGACTTTTTAAACATTTATATTTACTTATATTTTATTGTTTTCATCTGGTAGTTACTCTTTGTGATTTGGTGCTATGCTAGAGTGACAAATTCAAAAGTTCAAGTTTTGTAATAACTCAAGTAACATTTTTTTATAGCTTTGAAATATTTGTTACAAAAGAAAAACATATCTAAATTAATCCACATAATTTAATCTTCGTTTATTTCTACCGCCTTTGCTTTCCTTTTTAATCTATAAAATATTTCTTATGGTATATATGAATCTACTTGTGTTTCGTAAATTAACTTGTATAGTCACCCACTCTCACTTTTTATTCCTTGTCTTTTTATCTCTATTTATTTTTATTTCTGGAATTGGTTACTAATATATACATGTAATGTTATAAAACTATTGTAAAAAAATAAAATAGAATCATCTATTACATACATCATTAAAAGTGTTAATCCCCAAAATACCATATAATCTAACCTGGTGCATTTTGGAAATTTTTTTTAGAATATTAGCCCATATCATGATAGTCAAAAGTTTTAATCAGAGAAAAATGTTTATAGAGTTAAAAATATCTAAAACTATTCTAATAAGAATACATGTGGCAAATTTATGTATACATATTGAGAAAAATATTTTAAATATGTAATTTTTTTATGATTATTCTTAGAATGCATAAATTAATAAAACATTTAATCTTAGTTTGCACAATGCTATTCATTAGCAAATCCTTTCTCTCACTCCAGTTATGCCATCTAGTCCAAGATCCAAAATTTTTCACTGATGAAAACCACAAGCTACAAATTAGCCTGGAGATGAATAGATATTTATTAAGCACTATCATCTAGTATCTATTGATAACAGCAGAGAAAGAGGATTTGCTATTGAATGCAAAAATTAGAGTATTGTAATTGAAAAAAATCTGATTTCAGATTCACATTATTTTATTGACAAGAATATTTGCTTAGCCTATTGTGCGTGGTTTTTTTTAAATATTATAAACAATCTAATATAGTTTTAAAAAATATATATAATAAAACAGATAATACAAAAACTCTGTCAGATAATGAAAATTATTCTTCATGTATAAATCGTGATAAACAGAACAGCCAAAAATTCAAAAAATATTAATCACAACAAACAATTTGCCAAGCGCTTTCGATACAGTATATCAGAATCATGGCAACATATTGGAACTAAACGGTTATGTTCTAGTGCATACTCAGTGGGACCCTAGTGTTATGCTGATTAATAACGTTTTTTTTTTTTTGGCTGCTCTGTTTATCACGATTTATACATCAAGAATGATAATAAAATAGCTTGAAAAATTAAACTTTTGAACATCCACACATAGGTACATATTATGCATGTATCAAATAAAATGATATAATATAACATGATTATTTTCTATAAAACTAAATCATTAATTTCTATGCCCTAAGTAGTTTACTGTAGTGTAAACTAGCAGATACTGGAGCCCAAAATTTTTTGGATTGCAGTCCAGCTCCATCACACTTGGATTTTATATGCACTCCTGAGCAATAAACTATTTGATTCCTTTTTATTATTATTAATTTGCATGACAGTTGATTCAATAACTATCTCTCTCTCTGCTACTTTCAAGAAGTGCATAACAATGTTTTATAGTATTCACTAATTGTTTGTTATTTATGTGCAATCAAAAATATCAGGATTAAATATGACTAATGTACACTTGCTTCATAGTGAATAAAACGATTTTGATACACGTGAACTAAGGCATAAATTATCAATTACTCCCTAACATTCATTAATGAAGATGATAATTCTTTATTCACTGTTATACATCAATTCATCAGTAGAGAATTATTATTCATGGTTTATTGAGACCCATTTTTGTCAATCAATGATTGTCAAAGCATTGTGGCAAATTGCACAGAAGTAAATTTTTAGACAGTTATTTTAAGTAATAAATAATGCCATTATTAAATCAACTGTCTTCAATTAACATGCGAAATGCAGATTTCATGTCAGTCTGGATTAAGTTGGATTCTAAAAGATTTAGCCATGAACAATAATATAAAGTAAATTATTTAAAACTACAATTGACTGTCAGTGAAATTTTTAATTGTTTTAAATATATATTACCAAGAAAACAAATAGAAATGGACATATATAAATGAATAATAATGTACTGAGTTCATCTATAATCTAATAACTTCCTAACCTACAAACTTATGCAAAAAAATGCATGGTTACTCAAATATTTCTAACATATTATTGTGAGAGAATGTTTTTGTAGGTGGCAAATTGACTGATGTCTATATCATATACTCTATTATATAATAGTTTAAAGTCACAGAATTTACATGTGAATCATACTTGATGTTAGGCCAGTAGAATTACAGATGCATATTTACCACTGCATTCAAATCTCTTTACACACAGCAAATAATGCAGCAAAAAAATCTAAGTACAATCTAAAATTATAGCTTAAGCATGTTTTCAACATAATTTTACTTTCTATTTGTAATCAAAAAGTGAATAGAAAAAAGTAAATAAATAAAATGTTCAGAATTTTAATATTCCTGGAATGTGTTTTATTCAAAATTAATTTTTTTTTATTTTTAAATAGTCAAGGTAGAAATCCAAGATCTCAAAATGGATGCAAGAATATTGATGGAGGTGATTTTCGTTTTCTTTAGTGATGTTGATGGAATAGTAATTGTTCAGTTTCTGAAGAATAATTGTGAAATAATTTACAGGAAATATGCTGACATATTAATTCAAAATTATTCAGTTGGACAAAAAAAAAAAACCAGTCATATTCTGAAACAAACCATTATTCAAAAATCACTGTTTTATCTTTTTTTTTCACCCTCTTTTAAATTTAGAATTTCAAAAAATACAAATAAAACTTATTTAAATCTCAACACTTCAAATACTAGTTGAGTGATAAACAACACTCTGTAATATCAAAGCAATCTATATTGCAAAGGAAAATAAGTCCATTTTCCATGTACAATCCAGACAGACAATAATATCTATTAAGCAAACATTTGAATCATTTTAATAAACAATATAATGAATGTCAAATCCATGGAAATATTCATGCAGTCTCATTCAAACTGGTAATATTTTATTTCATGAGGTAGAATTAATTTTTATTCATTTTAATAACATTGTAAATAATCTGTTATTCACAATGTTATTAAAATGAGTAGTTTACAAAAACCATTAAAATGAATAGAAATTAATTCTACCTTCTGTATATAAATTATAATGGATATGACTGAAACTGCATGAGCATCTCTATAGATGAGATATTTGTCATATAGACTTTATTAGAGAACATTGCATTAATAAGCTAGTGCTGAAAAGTTTATCACTCTTATTATATATATAATAATTTAATTATAATTATAGATTTGGCTTAATGTGTTACCTACAAATGAATACTCTTATCATATCAGCTTATTTTAGGACACTATATAATGATTTAATTTTTTTAAAAATCAGTTTAGTAGCCGACATTTTACTTCAAACTCTCAACAATCAATATATTAACAGCAGCAAACTCTCCATATAGCAGTGTCATCCAATACAAGCCATAGTAATCAATGCCACACTAATGTATGGAGAATTTGCTACAATTGTAAGCAGCTTGTGTAAGGATAGGAAATAGTAGTCATGTGATGTTTTGATGGTTCAATCAATGTATTTTAATACTTTTTTTTTTATTTAATTATAATATAAATTATTACTGAGTGTCAGAGAATAATTTTTTTAATTCCTAAATAATTAGCCTTAGAATTCTTATTAAATGTTAAATTTCAAAAATTAAATGTACTCTTTCCAGTTATTAAAATGAAATTTTTTAAAAATATGAATGTGCAAATACTAAAATAATATTATTTATATTTCAATAATGAATTATAATATAGCCAACAGACTAACAGAATAAATCAGAGACTAAAATAATATTAAAGTTTATTTTTAAAAGAATAAATTGTATAAATTATAATATTAAATTTTTGAAAGAAAATTTTAACAATTATTAACCATAAAAATAATATTTTGGATAAAAAAGAGAAATGTATTTTTTTGAATTTTTTACAGCTATATTAAATATATCAATTTACTGTAGCTTTGATCCAGATATACATCCAGAATTAGCACAACTCTGATTAAAAAGTCATGTTATATAGTTGGTACTGCACTGATTATTTTCAATATGTTTGAGTAATATAAGAATATTGGCATATATATTAGTTTGCTGAACGGTATATAAAAATCAATTTACATAAGTATCACATTAAATTAATTGCTTCAACATAATCTTAACTTCTGACAGGCACATAGATGACATTTTTGTATAAATGACATGTTATTTGTTTGACTCTAGACTTCTTAATGAGACTTTTATCATTGTCATGAATTAATCTATCTATATTGTTGCTGGTCATTCTTTTCTTGTTTTTACTGGCAATTTGTAATAAACTGCAATGTCTGCCAATGAATGAAATAATCTCATAATAAACAAGACAGCTTCCATCTGAAATATATTTGACATTATAATGACAATCTATATTTTATATGATATAAAATATGTAGAAAGTTTTAAAATTGCAAGTTTGAATAAAATAAAATTAATATGTATATCTTTAAACAAATAAAAGAAATAAATGTTTAAAATAAAAACAATTGCCTTCTCCTACCCCACTCCTTGAAAAAAATAAAATAAAATAAATGTTCAATACCCATAAAAACAGTATCAGATTAACATTGGGTTTTTTTTGTTTTTAGTTCATGCATAAACAAACATTCATTTTAACAATCAAGTTAATATGGATGTTTACTCTTTTGCTAATAATAGCTAGATACCCATTCATCAACAAATGGCCAAGTGAATTATCTATACGCTGGCTGTAATTTAAAAGATGTAAGATTTACTTGATCTGATACCTCTACGTTATGATAATAAGTAGGCAGACTATGTTTTTCACTATTTCCATTATTTTTAAATAAATATATAATATAACATGTGTGTGTGAAAAGAGTGCACACATTCACTTTTTTACATTTATTGGCTCCAAAATTAAACTTACTTAAAAGTTCAATTTTAAATTAATGGCAAGCTAAGAGGGTAGTCATGCTTTAATTGATGGTAGTCATGCTTTATTTTTTTATACAGAATAATGAGCTCAATTAAGTTCTTCTAAAATATTTAAATCTAAATTATGTATAAAAAATAAGCAATTATAACAATTTTCAATCATTTTACAGAAATATAGAATCCTGAAGAAAAAAAAACTCCAGCTGATTATTTTACTTTGATTTTGTTATTGATTAGATTAAAAGAAATCAGTTGGAATAAATAACAGAAGGAATATGAAATTTCATTGACAGTATAAGGATTTAAAGATAGAAGTTCAAGAATGGTCCAAGAAGATATAATCATTTGTTATTATGATCACGTCATACATTTTTTTGTGATACACTCAAATTAATATATGACTAAAAAAAATGGGGGGAAAATTCAATTATTAAATGAGAAAATGATTCTTTTATAAAATAATAGTAATACATAGATGGAATTATTGTTTTGATCATTTTTTATATAATACAAGAAATTACAAAGCTTCTTTATTAATATATTTATTCTATTGACTCTAAATTTGGATAAAGATATCCAAATTAATAAAGTTAAAGGTGAACATCTTATTATGATATTTGCAAAAATTTTAAAATGTGGTGATAATACATTAACTTGAAATTTTTAAAAAAAAAATAAAAACTGTCAACTAATATTAAGGATCCTTCTATTGTTTCAATGTATTAAGTCAAATAAAACAGAAATGACTTCTTTAATTATTATGGAATAGCATTGATAACCATTACAAAATTAAAACAGGCAATACGTATAGTGAATTTTGCCTGTTTTAATAACAGTTATACACAAGCATAAGAAGTGGTGATCATTACAAAATTATTCTTAATGTTTTTATTGAATAAGGTGTTGGTAGTTGTGAATGGTTATCAGAAACTTGACATGGTTTTAGAATACCATGAGGCACTATTTAGATGATTTTTGTTATTTAAAAAAAATTCAAATTTAGATATAGCTTATATCTAATTGATCAAAACAAGAGTGACTGTTAATTGAAAAGTTAATATTTAAAATTAATTGATTGTCCAATATTATACAATTGTGGCATGCTAGTAAGAAAGCATTATTATGATTGGTGAAAATTCTGCGGCTTTTAAAATGAAAAGTGATATCAAGCACAATATATTAGCTTCAATTTTGTTTATCATTTATATAAAAGACAGTTTCAAATGGTTATATAAAACAGACATCAAGATATGCTATAGATTTGATGGTTTTTATTTTTTTATTTGTATCAATTAAAAACAAATTCAAAGAATTCATCTTCTTAGTTTTTAGATTTATAATATGTCAATGACTGGCATGTTCTATTTAATTTATGGATTGACATATGTTGTTAATGTTATGAATAATTAATTGTATTAGCACTTTTTAATATTACTGGTTATCAGTTTGAAAATGGAGATCAGTTTAAATGTTTTGGTAATTTTTAAGTTAGAAAGGTGCATTTAGATGATGAGATATGACAGGTGTAACACAAAATCCAAAGTGACATTAGTGCTAAAAGCATTATCATTACAGTGGTATAACTATTTCAACTAAATTGTGTATAATGCAGTTATGTTTCCAAATTTAATGTTAAAAATGAAATATGAATTCCTTGACAACAAGCTATCTAAATATTATAAGAATTTCATTTAAAAACATTTTATAATATTCAGAAATAAGATATTATTTAATTTGCAATTTCATTGTATTAACTATTTAAAAAATAATCTACTTTTTAAAAAATATTTCACAATCTTGCACATTTATTGGTAGTTTTCTCTTAGCATGTTGAAACCACAAGAGGGCATACTTTTATGTAAACAAACACAAATATAATGTTACCATGCCTTTTTTTTTACTTTCAACTTTAACATTATTTTCTAAAATGGAATAATTACATTTTTAAATTACATTTTAGCACCATGCCACATTTTGCAAACTATTTTTAAACAATTTACAAAACAATATTATTTTGTAAAAAAAACATTATTTTCGAAAATACAAGAATTACATTTTTAAATTACATTCCACAAGTCAGCATGTAGTGCCGGAATGTGCATGTGGGGAGAGTGATTGTTTTGCTGGTCCGGAGGATCAGCCAGAAGATGCAGTACTCAATTTACGAACCAACATTACTTTCTAAAATACAATAATTACATTAAACATGTCAGCACATCATGCTGAAATGTACAAGGGGGAAGGAATGATGGTTTTTCCAGTCCATAGGATCGGCCAAAAGATGCAGTACTCTGAATCAAACCAAGATTATGATTTGCAAAACAACGTGCAACCTCAGACATTTTATCTGGTTTATATCTGTTCTTAATCTGACTAAAAGATGCAGTACTCTGATCAAGTCAAGCTTATGATTTCCAAAACAATGTGCAACCTCAGCCATTTCATTTGATTCGTAGCTGTTCTCACACAAACATGTCTTTTCATGTGACTTCTGTGAAATAATGCTTGGCCTGATCCTTTTGCAATTGTTTTCACATTCCGTGATGTGTAGGGAAGTGTGAGAATGGGCTTACAATTATTATTATGTAATACTATATCAGTTAGGATGTAAGGTCACTATTACAAAGGCACATTACAACAGTTATGGCCAGTTGAAACACCCTCATGATATATGGTAGCAATCTGTTAAGTATGCGCATTTGCTTAGTGTTGCAAAACACATCAGCAGGCCGAAATATTGGTGTGCAACACCATTTAAGCCTGCAATGGCTAATATGAACAGAACTGTTCTATAGGTTGTAACTTTCTATGCAAAAGCACAGAAATATTGGCCGCTTAAATGGCATATTTCTGTGCATTTGCATAGAAAATATGTCCTGTCATGGTTTCAATACACTAAGAGAAGAATTCCCATTTATTTATAGGAAAATCTATTTATATAATAAAGATTATCAGAAAGTACTCTAATAATTTTGATAGATTTTATTTAGAAAATATGGCTGAAAATAAATTACAATGAAGAAATACAATTAAACAAAGTATTAAAATCTCTTATAAAAAAAAGTTTGTTCAGAAGATCAAGAGGGCAAATAAACAGACTAAAAAGATGAGATCATGATAGAAATATATATAGATTTTGCTTTTATATATTGGTTTGTATATTTATTACAAAATTCTTCGTATATTTTTTTTTGCCTCTCCTGTTAATTTACTTATTTATCACTGATGATATACAATATATATATATATAATCTATTACATATATATTTCATATATTTTACTAAAACATTATTGAATTTTTTTTTGATTTATTGAATAATATATATCAATTCTTTAAAGTTTATATACTGAGTAAAAAACTGCTCTTGGAAATATGTAAGTAATTAAAAAAGTCATGTGAAGTTTTGTTGACATTAATTTTCCTAGACAATGAATAGATCTATAATTACCATAACCCTGAAGTTACTAAAATACTGATCTGATACCAGATCTATATAACTATTTATGTAAATTGATCTGGTTTCAAAACCTTAAGACTTTTTTTAATTTCAGGCTATTAGTTTGAATAATAGAAAGAAGTTAAGAACAACTGCTAAATGTATAAATACATTAAATCCATTTTTGAATCCTAATATATAAATACATTAGATCTATTTTTGAATCCTAAGTTCATATAACAAAGACAAAAGACAGAAACTAGTCTGAGATATTGTATATCATTACCATCTAGTGTTTGCTGATTACTCAAGCTCATAGCAGATAGTTCTAAAGTATGATGAGGAAAAGCATATGAATAAAATGAGAAAGTCATGGGTTTTATTGATAACGTAGAATAATATTAATGTTTCTACTATGAAAAAAAATATTAACAATCAGAATATCTTTTTTGTTTATCTTACTAATATAAAATTACCACAAGCTATAGACCATACAATGCAAGAAATATACTCAGGTGATGTTATTAAATTTCTTTTTTAAAGAGAATTTAATATCATAGCAAAATTAAGGCAAAGAGAGCTTTTTTATATTGTCTTCTCCCACAAGATCTATTTTTACTTTATAACTATATTTAAAGATCTTATATTCCACTACTTATTCTTGATTCAGATTATGCTACTTTCAAAAAAAAATTGAGCAAACTATCTTTTAAGTTCAAGAGAAACTTAAGATCTTAGAGACTGTAATGTTATTTTTGCTATTGTATTCTAAATTTAAAAAAATAATAGTTTAATCAAAAGTAAATATTAATCTGGTTTTTAAATAAAAATTCTAATTCTTTTTAATCAATTGATATTCTATTAAAGATTTTATCATCAATTAATTTATTACCAAACTATGCTCATCTAAGAAAATGCTGCATTAAAATTTTTATTATATATTTTTGACCTGTTATTAAAAGTTTTATGAATATTTATTGAATAAGTCTATCTCTAATTGTCCCTATATTTCACTAGTAATAAAAGAACAGATATTTATTAACAATGGTGACTATTTATTACTTGATGACATTCAAGTGACTAAAGATATTCTCACAATCCTATTATATTATGACTAGTTTTATAATTTTATGAATATAAAATCCCACTGTTGTTGTAATTTTGAAGCTGAAAAAAAAAAACTATCTAGCTAAATACTACTTGAAAATTAGATAACCTGTTTTCTGATTATTCACATCTACAAAAATAACAAACTACAAGTATATCTAATCAACTTAAAAAACATTTTATAATCTATTTACACTAAGATCAATTATAGATAGTCTACGACACATTAAATTTATGTATACAGTATAAAAATTTAATTTAATTCAATCACTTGCATAAATATTAAAGTAAAACATTTATTTGCTTAAAAGAAAGTCACAAACTTTTGATATTTATTTATATATGTAAAATGTCATTAATGCACAGCCCCTGGCTCCAAGATTTTTGGATTGGTACATTTTTTTAATTTCATGGATAGATCTTATTCCCCCAAATTGTAATCTAAACTCTGCTAAGAAAAAGTAACAGAAAGCTTTCTATAGTTGGATTATTAATGTATAGGTATGTATTGATTTTTTTTTTCATTTGTAAATCTGTTTATAAATTAATTGTAAAAGGTTAAAGATTAACTTTAAAATTTTGTCTAGAAAATAGAAAATTCTGAATATATATTCAGATTACGAGTTTTCAACTTACATCAAACAAAGCATCAGATATCTCTTCCAATTTATATTAACATGGGCATCAAGAGCAGAAATCCACTATAAATAACAATTCCAGAGGCACCTATAAAATGACCACTGATTATTCATTCCTGCAATAGCTGTTTATAAAAATAGATTGATAAAATGGATTACTGCTACAAATATTTTTACAACTGAAAATAATTATTATAATAAGATGCATAAATTAAATTTCACTGTTTAACTGCAGAAAAGTTTATGATGTGATTGTTAATGCATTTGACTGCAATTAGTGGTCTAAGTTTCAAATCCAGGTAGAGTTTGAATTTTTTTCTTATAGCTGACTATTTCTTACGACAATTTGTAATTTTTTTCAGGTAGATTGCTCTCAGATAATTAGTTAGACATTTAATATCTAGCTATCATTAATTAAAAAATAAAAGCTGCAAGATACTTACCTATGTGTCAGTGAACTAATCCTAAAAAATAAAATAAAAACTATGACAGTAATGTAATGCAGTCTTTGTCACTTTTTTAAAACTCATACAATAGCATAAGCTGAGAACAGTCTCAAAATTTTTAAAATAGTTGAAAATGATTTCTCAATTTTTTTTATTTTATACATCATAAAGCATACTTTTTATGTATCTCCAAATGTATCCTATATTACCCAGAGGCAAACCTTTCCATTCAGTAATGCCACTCAGTGCAAGCCAGAATAATCAATGGATGCAGGAAGATTTTTGCATAAAATACCTGTCTAGTGCCTACTCACCTAATACTCTCAGACTAGTTTCTAACTTGTGACTTTCATCAGTGAACAGCCTTGGATCTGAGAGCACTGCATCTAGATCTTAGAATGTTTAGTGGTTTAGTATCCTACACTATTAGTTTCAGTGGTACAGTAGTAAGATGGAAAACTGAAATGCCCAGGATTAATTCTTAACTGAATAAAGTAAATAAAAACGTAAATCTGATAAGTCATAATGAATACTGATGTGCTCAATCTGACATATAGGATCTTCCAATCAAAATTTAAATGATGTCAATCCACTACCTTTACATTTTTCAAGAACAATCACACTTTCATATATAATTTTAGCATTTACTAATGCATAAGCTTGTGGTTAAGACCTGTAGAGGTCCCTACCTTCACATTTTCAAGTGCACATGCTTAAAGGTTTATTGCCTTGGTAAATATTAATTATTAGTAGAAATGTACTATTTTAATTTTTTTTTATTAATAAAAAACTTTATTAACAAAATAAATATTTACAATTGGTACAAGTAATTAAACAAATGTTAAATTTAAATTACAGATTTATAAACCAAAACACGATAAATTTGATATATTCTACTGTTAAGGTGAGAAGGTCCCAGGCTTATCTTCAACTCAAGGGGATTGACCTCTATCAATGATCCAGGAGAAGTATTCAAACACATCTAGCAAATGCTGACTGGGCAACACTCAAATCAGTGAAACACATGACAAAATGTTTGATTAGCCTGGGACAAAAGGCAATCAAAGGAGTTCACCAATTCACTCATGGCAAACATTTATCTGGTAACCTCACATAGTCAATCCAGGGTCACCCCAGATTTGTCCATCATCTTACTTGGCAAGTATCTCAGACACTAGTTGAAATAGATTTCCCAATCACTATCCAGTTTTCTTAGCCAGTTGAATTTCTTGTTATCGAATATCATCATACATCTTATTGCCCATATAGTTTTAAGGGTATAAACAGTTATCATTGCATTGTGGGGCTAAATTTCACAATGTTTTGCCTAAGTAGACATTTTAAGTTTACAAATAGCTTATGGAAGACTCTAGATTTTATATGAGCAAATGCCGGACATTCTTCAAATAGGTGCTGAAATGTTTCATTACTAGATTTACATAGTAAACAGATCGGATCCAAATTCATATGTAGTCTTTCATTTAGTACCTTAGCCATTGGAAATAAGCCATTTATCAGTTTGAAAACAAATTTCAAGTAGGATTGAGGGGCATATATAAAGTGGAATTTTTTCAACACATTTTATATATATATATCCAACCATGCGTTATCATTACATTTAAGATGATTTATTATGACATTATATTTAATACCCTCCAAACTGGTCACATTCAAATCATTCCACAGATCCCTGTAAGCAATGGACAGGTCAGTTATAAAAGATTCTGCCTCACATCCAATTTCATTAAGAGTGCCAGTTAATTTTATTGTACAATTTTATGTGTAATATGGTACAGTTACACCACAACACTCGATAATAATAGACTCAAGGACTAAGATTCCAGAATGGAATTTCAGATAAATAGTATTTAAAAAATCTAGTTTAAAATATTGAATGACACGGTGACCAGCAAAGTTTAATTACAGCTCAATTTTCATGGTCAAGTATCACAACTCCTCAAGCAATTAATTATATGATTAATACAAAGATCATTTTTGCAATGAATTATGGGATATTAAGTATCAGCTTGATTTTTTTTATGCCTTATTCACCTTATTCAATACCAGCATTTTACAGCTTTTCAATTCAAATATTTATCAAAGAATATTTTTAATATTTTTCTACTGTTTTGTATTAATTTTTTTATTTATTTTTGTATTTTCCTGATTGTTTTTTGTTTCAAAATACCAAAACTTCATGCCCCCCCCCCCCAACATCTCTATATATACAATATTAGATTTTTTTCCTAACAATTAAAATTGTTTTTATTTTATAATAAAGATTTCACATTTTCTTTACTATATTTTCAGCACTGCTTTTCTAATATGAAGAGTAAAAATATGGAAACATTTCTGCATGCACTTCATACAATGTAATTTCTTAATTGATACCTATTAAGTTGATGATTTTGATTATTTAATAATGTCTTCATAGTTGCAAGTGTGTAAAATATATAAATATCAATATTATAATAATATTACAAAAATATCTATATATATAAATAATAAAATTAATATAAAAACACATTTGAATTATATATGTTTTTATGTATAATTTATGCAATGTAAAGTAAAATATGCATAGACATTTTATATTGTATGTGTAATGCATTACTAAAATAATGGCAATATGTATATGTTTTGTGTATTTACTGCTATGGGGAATACAATTGAAAAACTGAAACTGTCAGCATAATTAAAAAATTTAATAAAAGAAATTGCTTTGTATGAAATGTATATGAAAATATTTCAATATTATTATTCTATTTTTGAAGATTTCAATTTTACCTATTATGTGATGTTCAAATTTGTACAAATTTGTTTGTCTGCATAACAAAGTGGTTTCTTTCTGCTTTATAGTTGTAACTTAATGTTGAATGCACTTTCAGTAAAGTTCACCATAATCATAGATCTACTTCACTGAAAATGCACTCAGTTTTAGGATGCAGATGAACAAACATATGCAAATTTGAATTACAAATCCAAAGAAAAGAAAAATCAATACTACTTGACATATATTTCTTTTGATATCCATTCTGCAACAACTCTCATCTTAAACTGCTTATTACTTCCATTTTCAATTTTATAAAAGTTTATCAGTCAAACTCTTAAGTTATTAACCCTTGCTCATATCAAAAAAAAAATCAATGCTAATAATTCAGTTTATACAGAATACTCTTTCACAACTCCATCAAGACTCAATGGTAAAACTATACTAAATAAAAGAAATGTCACAGATAATTTATCACTACCTCTTTCTTATGTTAATAGACTGTCATTATTGTTAAGTGTTGTTTTCTCAATATTTTTATAACTTGTATTGCAGTTTTCATTTGCTCTTTGTTTATTACATCATGGCTTATAAAGCTTTCAGACCATGAACTCTCCTATAATATTATCTATTAATAAAATATGAATGGTAACTTTTCTATGTATCATTACTTGAGATATTTTTTTTATGGATTTAAAAGTAAAAAATAAATATATTGCATATTTTGGAAAAAAGCTAATATTTTTAATCTGGTGGAAGGAAATTAATCTTCACACATGCACTATTAAATAGATGTTAAATTTACATGCACTCACAATTATATACATCACTAAATATTATTTATTTACCAATATTTTTAAGTAAATATTACACAACATTACATGCACTCACAGTTATATACATCACTAAATTATTTATTTATTAATATTTTTAAGTAAATATTACACAACTTTTTCAAAGCATGTAATAATAAAAAAATTATACAATGAATACAGAATTATTGTTAAATCCAAGCATTAAGCCATTCTTGAAAATATATTTGTCAATGATAATCAATATTTAATATAATTTATTTAAATAAATAATTTTTTTTATAGCACGATGTTTATAAACTGTAATATTTAACATAGCATGTGCAACAACATAATGCTGTGTTAAATATTATAATTTATTTAAGTAAGTATTTTATATTGTAACTATAACATTAGGCTTAATTGATTATATACATATATTAATATTTTTAAAAACCAGTCAACACTTAGACAATTAATATTTAATTAAATAATTGATTATACTTCACCTTATAACAAAGTAATGTTTATATTGTGCTAAAATACAGAAAACGTGAAGATTCACATTTTCAGCATAAATTTTAGCGCAATAATAAACATTACAATTAATATTTATAAGTATGTATAAATATATTGTAAAACAATTATATTTTTCAGATTTGCCATGCATTTCTCTGTAGCACATTATAAATTCTACAAGTGCTGTCTTGTAAAAAATGTCTTTATCAATAACACTATTAATGTATTTCTCATAATAAACCTATGCTCATCAATTAAACTGGAGATGTGATGAACATCCATACAAAAACAACTGTCAAAATTTTTCATTTATGTGCATTAATTATAATCAATGTGTAGCCTGAATAATTTTAGCATTGTCCATAAATATAGAGTATCCAACTCATCAAACTTCAATATTCATATTCCATAATAGTGGAGATAATTTATATCCACATTAAGAGACATCAGGATAAAAAATAGATAGTATACAGGATATATTTTTGTAATAAGATATAGAATATTCAGCTTATCAATTCTTTAATATTCATATTGCATATTTAGTAGGATAATTTATAGCCATGTTAAAACATCCATTGGATGAGAAATATAGATAGTATAAGAGGTATACACTTCTATAACATGCTATAGAAGGGCACATGACAAATCTGAATATGATTGTTTACAGATATTTATCAAACACACTAATCAAGTTACACAAAGATACATACATATATCGTATTAAGAGATGGATGCTGTTGCAAACTGTAATAAATGTAATACCATTTGGTTGCAGATTTATATTTCATTTGGCATATACTATGAGTACATTGAAATCCTTCAGCCTGAAATATTCCATTAGTAATATTTTATAATATACACTACCATTATTGTGAAATGATTTTTATCTTACATAATGATTCTTCTTAGTATAATTGAATTTGGTATTAATAATATATAGCATGATTTATAGCATTATCAAATTGTTATTATATTTCAAAGACTGCATAAATATTCTTTGCTTAATTATCAAACATAAAATATATGGTGTAAAAAGTGAATATTGTAAATTCCTGTAACTCTATTATATATAAATACATTCTTTAAAAACTAAAAGCTCCATATGAATATACATTAAATTCCATGTAAAGATAAATACATGACATCACGTACATACTGCACATATAAAGACAATTTTTTTAAAAAGCTGGATTTTTTGTTTTTTCAAATTTAATTTATGTAAATTCCTTTATAAAAATCAACAGTACGCTCTTACAACAGGGTAAAACAAATCATATTTTAAAATGAAAATTTTATTAATACTCATTTACAATAAAAGTTTTCGTACTCCTCCCACTGTTTATGATTTTAAAATGATAAACTTTCATTAAGACGAAATAATGTGATATTTACATAAATATATTTTAAAGGTAATAAAGTAAACAAAAAATAAATCAGCCAATCAATCTGCTTGAGAGAAAAAATACCACAACAGCTCAAGTCAAAGGATTAGAGTCATAACTACTCTTTAGTTTTGCCATGTTGGAGTATTAAATTGTAATAATACGAATATTAACAAGATGGAATTTCAATTTGGCAATCTGGCTAATTTTAAAACATTTCATAAATAATATTCAAGAACCTTTTAGTTTGAGAAGTAATTCAATTAACGTGCAAGTCAGTGATTATATATAATACAGAGGCGAGAATTACTTGGTAATTTAAACTTTAATATAAAGAAGGGAGTGGAGCCTTAGCTAATAATTTTATATTTTTTTCCCTGAAGGGAACAAAAATAAGCGGAAATATAGCAATGCCTATTATTAAATTTTAAAGAGAAATTAATAAAGCCACAAACCTGTTTGCTGATGTGTTGATTTCTCACAACCTTTAATGCTTTCTTTCATAATCCTTAATCTAAGCTTTGTCTTTGTGCTCAACCTCAAGTCTCTCACTCACGTGAATGAGAAAAAAAAAGATGCAGCTTTGCTTTATTCTCATTGGCTCATTAAATGTGACACAGATGGAAGCTGGTAAGTATGGAAGCTCTCAAAATCCACAAGCAAAAATAGCAATCACAAATTTGAAGGGAAGAATGTAGTTTGAATTAGATATAAATTATAGAAAAACTGGTGATTAAATTTAGAAAGTAATAATATATTTGCGTGATGTAACAAATATTTCCTAATTTTAAAATAAAAGAAATATAATTATTGCTATTGGCATTTTAAGGTAATTAATGAATTGGTGTAATAGCATCACGTATTTCTATTATTTATATTATCAGTTTTTTTTAAAATATATTGTTTCCCGCATTGTGCTGCAATTTATAATTTTTTCATTTGTAATATTTTAATAAAACATTATATTAACAATAAACATGTAATAGTTACAGATACTATCAATATATAGTATGAATTAAAAGTCTAATATGCCGATAGCAGGTGCCACCGTAGTAAACGCAGGTACTCGAATCTGATGGGAAAACGCACTTTTTAATAATCAACATTCATTATATAATGTGAATGTTTTTTGAACTACGAAATAGGTTTTGGTTAAACTTCAAAACTTAAGAACAAAACGGGAAAGTTTTAAAAAATCTTAGGATTTAATTATATTCATCCACAATATACGCACAAACATTTTAAATTATATTCCTAAAATTTATTTGCTCTGTCATGAATTTATAAATATATATGTATTATATAAGAGCATGACATATTTAAATTATTTTTATATACATCTGATTGATCGAATTATTTAGTCAAAATTTTCGGATAAAGTTCAAAATTTTACTGCAAAGTGCGAAAACTGTAAAAAGCCGAAAGAACTCTATTATGTTAGGAATGTTCTCTTATCTATATTTATTATAGAATACTTTTTCTTATTGGTACCATCATCTGCTATTATGAAATTCAATAAAAGTTTTTTTATTATGGTTCATTTTTAGTTACTATGTTCATTGTGTAATGTTATCTTTCATTCTTTTAGCGAACTACAAAATATCTGAAAATAAATTCCTAAGATATCACAACACCTTTCCCTTTCCAAGATAACTTAGCAATTGATGAATTTCTGAATATTAAATTTTAACGTGTGTATGTATTTCTAGCCAGGCAAAAATATTAATGGTAGAAAAAACGATGGAAGAAGTGAGTAGTGGCTTATATTTATATTAATTGATCAATATTAATATATTGACATTTAATTTATTGATTATTTTTATCAATTTTTGAATTATTTTTATGTAATTTATTATCATTTTTTCAAGTATATCTTTTAACTGAAACTTGAAGTGAGATAATAATGGTTTTTGTTTCTAGTAATTAGCAAATGATAATAAACTACTAAAATTATTTATTGCTAATTTTTAAATAAATTATGTTTTTTTAAAATAATCTATCGTTATTTGGTTTTTTTATATGATTTTATTAATGGATAGGGGAAATTAGTGATTTTTATTCCAAGAATGTCCACTCCTCAAAAGTAATAATTTTTCTTATATTTTAAAATATTTTACGTTCAAAGCATCTATACCATGTATCTTGAGAAAACATAAACCCTCAGAAATGCAATTTTGTATATTAAATGTTTTTATGATGATTGACACATTTGTCTTTTATGAATCTGATATGAGATTTGAATCTAGTCTTAGTGAATCTTGAAAAGTTTTTTAGGTCACAAGCATTAAGTAAAGTGTTTTAGTTATTTTTCCTAAGTTAACTCATGAAAATATGCATTATTAGTTGATGAATGGATGTCTATGGAGAATAAGAATTCTGTATTCATCTGTTTTGTCCAAATGACTGCATTAATATACTGACAAAATAGAAGAAATATGATGAATTTTGTCATTGATGAAAAGGTATCACTCTCATATGCATGCTTCATGTTTATAATCAAAAAGTCCAAAATGCTGTGTCCTTATTATCTTTATTTTTATCTTCCAGTGATGATTTTCATATTAATGCTATCATTACTAATTACACTTTAAACAAACGATGCTCCTTACTGTCTATTGAATGTATATATATTTTCTCATAATTATGTCATATTGATTATCCATTAATAGAATTTTAACCTTTGAGCATGGGTGTAGGAACATATGCCTATATAATATCGCCTTCAAAATAATATAAATTTAAAAACTTAACTGTTATTAAGTATTATTAAAATATATGTCTTTGTATTGTTATTGTTTTGAAGGAAATAAATTTCAGAATATTAAATGTAAAACCAGCAAGCATCACATGATCACATCTCCAATACTAGCACATAATTGTTTATAAACAAAGCAAAGCAAAACTCCATATAGTAGTGCCACCTGTGCTAAACAGAGTAATCAATGGATGCCAGAAGGCTTGTGCATAAAATCCCTATCTAATGCCTACTCATCCAAGATCTAGATGCAGTGCTCTCAGATTCAAAGCTCCTCACTGACGAAGGCCACAAGCCAGAAACTAGTCTGGGGATATTGGATGAGTAGGCATTAGATAGGGATTTTATGCACAAGCCTTCTGGCATCCATTGATTACTCTGTTTAGCACAGGTGGCACTACTATATGGAGCATTGCTTTGTTTAATATTAAATGTAACTTTACTTTTCCATAACTAAATAGTCATCAGTATTAGTTTTTGTGAATGTTTTTTTTTTTTCACTAAAAATATAATTAATCAATTTCTTGGTTATTCTATTTATATTTTAGTCATATTTTCATCAACTTATTAAACAAAAAAATAAAATATCAAGCAATATAATTTATTAATAGTTTTTTTTTTAATTTGCAATAAGGAATATAAACCTATTTAAAATAGTGAAAACCTATGAAGTTATATTTTAAGTATTTTTTTTTTCATAATTAGTTAATTTGCAAAGGGGGGTATTAATATATTTTTCTTTATTTAAATTTTCTGGTATAGAATACTTGAACATGGTAAAATATTAAGATAATGCTTTGCTGAACTGCAAAGGAAGTATTTCAATGATTTAAAAATATTTTACTTTGTGCTGAATTTAGATAGGTGTATTTCAAGTCTAAACTTATTCCTAAGAATTACATAATAATAAATATATATTTTTAAGATATTATAAATATAGCATTAAGTTTAAAAATTGGGATATTTATTGTATTATTTTTCCACCACAAAACAATAAAATGTTATTAAAATAAGAGTCATAGATAACATGACCCTATTCTCTTAAGCTTGTAAGTTATAAACAATGAGGATTGCCAATTCCTCAACAAGCTTTGTGATAAATGCTTAACCAGAGAAAGCATTTAAAATATCTCTGTCAGGAACCCCTCCCCAAACCCCTGACCATGGTTTTGTGCTTTGGCACTCCTCAGAGAGATGTCAGAGTAAGTTCAGACACTAGATCTAAAAATACCAACCCAAAGCCAGCATTTAACTAAAAGTTATCTATTGAATGGAAAATCTGAAATTTTCAGACACCTACATGTCTTCAAACCCAGCTATCCAACTCAAATAGCTATATGGGGCTGATAGATCTTCAGCCATACCATATATTAGTAGCCTTAGCAATATAACATTACATAAGACTTAAGGCAGAGCTGGGTTTGAAGACATGCAGGTATCTGAAAATTTCAGATTTTCCACTCAATAGATAACTTTTAGTTAAATGCTGTCTTTGGGTTGGCATTTTTAGATCTAGTGTCTGAACCTATTCTGACACCTCTCTGAGGAGTACCAAAGCACAAAATCATGGTCAGGGGTTTGGGGAGGGGTTCCTGACAGAGATATTTTAAGTGCTTTCTCTGGCTAAGCCTTTATCACAAAGCTTGTTGAGGAATTGGCAATTCTCATTGTTTAATAAAATGTTATAGTTTTATTAAATAAAAATAATATATTATCATTGTTACTGTAAGATTTTATTTCATTTTAGGTAGTTGGAATGAAGGCTATCTTAATTTTTATTT
Source organism: Epiperipatus broadwayi (assembly GCA_028023455.1). NCBI lineage: Eukaryota > Metazoa > Onychophora > Udeonychophora > Euonychophora > Peripatidae > Epiperipatus > Epiperipatus broadwayi. The sequence continues at coordinate 60,633 of JAQFVV010006421.1, read as the reverse complement.
ACTTGTAATATTTGTTGTATAAATATTTTAATTTTAAATAATGTTAATTTTTATATTACAGTATGTAAATATTTTTTTAATTTTTATAACCTTATTGTATAATAGACATAATGTTGTTTAATTATAATAAAATTGTTAAATGGTTTTTAAATCACTTCATTGTTGAGAGTTTTAATTTGTCTGAGTATCATTCATTGATTCGTCATTCCACATGCATGATCCATAGAAATTAATAGCCTTAAACATTACTTGTTTGCACATTTGTAAAGATTATTTAGAATATTACTATTACACATGATTGATTTACAAAGTATATAATCATCATCATCATCATCATCATCATCATCATTATTATTATTATTATTATTATTATTATTATTATTATTATTATTATTATTATTAGTGTAGAAGACATAATTATTGGTGATTATTTTAAAATGATTTAATACCAATTTGAGACATTAATATTGCCACTATATCAAGAATATATTATATTTTACAAATACCATATGAATAAATAAAGATTTTACAATGTTGTTTTTTTTTCAGAATCTTATTATTTTATTTATCTTTTTATTGCTAAACCTTAATTTTTAAATAGATTTAATGTTAAGAGTCATTAAGGTATCCTAGTTGCTTATCGTAATTATTTTTGTGAGGGTAGTTAGATATTATGCAAAATCCCTCATCATATTTAACTACAGGATCTTAATTAATTAATTTTTATTATTATTATTAATCTTAGAAATGAACCTGAGATTATTTTTAAAAGAATTGTAAAATTTGTATTTAAAAAAATGATGAATAAGAATTATCAGTTGATGTTAAATTTGCAATTAATATTTTTATTAAAGAAGTAGTAATTAATTTATTGTTGTTTCCATAATAAATTTGTAAATCGTATGTTAGGATTATTATATGTGTGTTTAAAGACATGGGATATTACATAGTAGTGTTGTTATATGAATTTAGTGGGTAATATTCTTATGCCATTGGGAGTGTATCTTTAGGGATATATACTCAATGTTTAAGTCATTGTACCTTGCTGAATGTCTCATGTAAAGAGTTTTATAATTGTATTTGTTATTTTAATCAAACCATATTTTATTTATAATAATGAGCTAGTTGTAAATTAAATTTATTAGCAAAATAAATCAGTTAAGTACTCTAGTTGGAATTCTAGTTAATTATTGTGAATATAAGTATTAATATATTTTAATTTGGTTAGTTTATTATATTTATTTATTATAAAATATTGATTCTATTATAATATTATACATTAGTGGTATATCTTGAGCTAATCTTCATATTAATTATCTTTAATAGTCATTGTTTATGTAACTTGATTGTAGTTTAGTATAGTTAGCCAGAGAGTCAATCTTAGTTTCTCTTTTAATTAAAGGTTACAGTGTGAAGCTTAATTTTCATCAACTTATTAGTGTACAAAATAACATTATGAAAGATTTGTACTTTTAGGACACATGTGAGTGTGTTTTTTTTTTAATAACCCATTTTTGTTTGCTTTCTGCATGGAATATTTTTGAATATATGATTAGCATCTAGTTTTGACAAATTTGACCATCAACAGAAAACAGTGGCACTTCTTAAAAAAAAGTCTTAAATCACATTTATATATGTTCTCTCTAGATTTTATCCAGTTTAGCCAAACAAAATAGATTCTTTATAAAATTAATTTACTTTTATATTTTATATTTATTTCCATATTATCAGAAATAATCAAAATGAATTTAAATATCTATATTTAACAAAAAAAAAACTGAATGGCTTTATTGTTCAACAATTCATAAAAAGTTTTAGCTCCAGAAGTGACAGGACTGACTACAATCCATGAACTTTGACCTCCAGAGTCTGACACTACTATTGTGCCAAACCATATTTGAAATAAAAGTTAAATTTAATAATTAAATGAGTGCATATATGAACCAGCATGATAATCAGTTTTATTGATTTTATTTTTATTAATTAATTTACTAATTATATTTCTCAAGTATTTTACACTTTTAGAATTTGGTAATATTTAATTGTTTATTTATTTTATTGTTAAAGAAACAACAATATTCATTTTTGTAAGTAGTAAATTTTAGAAAATTAATTCATTTCATCATCTTTTTCTAAAAATGACAACTTACAGAACTTCAAAATTCTCCATAAAGATTTGTCATTAGCCTTTCTGTTCCTTAAAAATGCATAATAATTCCGTAATTCATCTTTTTATGTTAAAGAAGTCTTATATAAAACCTCTCTAACTATTCGGGCAAGAATTATTCTTTCATCAATTGCCATCTCTTCTAAAAATATATCCATTGCATCTATCCATTTAAATTATTTAATTTTTATAACTGAATCCATTTTTTTTCATGGTTATTCCCAACATAAATATCCATATTTCTATTTTTGTTTTATTTAAATATTTCATATTTTTCAGTAATAAGATAAAACATTATGATACACTAATTAAAATATTTTTTTTTAAAGTAAGGGTATTTTTTTCTTTAAATATAATATTAGCTTACAACAGCATTCTGAACCATTTTCATTCTATTTCTCTCTTTCCATTTTATTTGCTTTAACTCACTCAAATAAAAATAGATATTTACTTTCAATTTTCTTCTCATCAACTATAATATTTTAGAGCAACATTAATTTGTTAAATTTTATTTTAGTTTTTGCTGTATCCAGAATATAGTAAATTCATCAGCATCATAATTTAATTAAAAGTTAACACTGAGTTAGATAAATTAAATTTATTTATATTTTGTATTAAAAAATTATGGGTCAAACAAGCAGCAAAATTTATAGAATAATTTAATCTAGGGCATACTCAAACACTATCTAGGTTAACTGAAGCTTTAATTCAATAATATTTTGATACAATAATGACATTGAAGAAATATATGACTAGTAATATCTGATTTTCCATAGTAGATACTTATATATAAAATACAGGGTAGTTTAATATAGAATTTGACAAAAGTTTCCAATATTGAATGAATCACATACAACATTATCTATACATATTATATTTATGTATCTAATATATATATTACAGTTTCCAAGTTAGATACTTTGATTTCAGTATTATATAAAAACCCAAAGGCTAACCAAAATAACAATAAAGTTTGAATGACTTGCATAGTTTTCTTCATATCTACTTTTCCATCTTCGGATGCAAATATGTTTGAGTTTTAAAACTCCACATTGAGGTTTAGTCTGGTAACTTCTATCATTAAGCCTTATTCCTGAGTTTACTGTTCCTTAACTTTTTTTGTTCTCTGGAGTTGCCTAGATTAGTTCCAAAATCAGAATCACTTTTTTAAAGTATCTTTATATGCACAATTATATATAATTTTATTTCAAATTGTTGTTAAACATTGAATGGCTATATATTTATATATATTTTATTATAATTACTAAATCTGTTTTCAATATCTTTTTTACAGATTTATATTTTTAATTACTAGTGCATTCTTTTACATTGTACTTACAATTTATTCACTCAATATATACATTTTATTTCAGTATAACTTTGCCATTTACATGTATATAACACATATATGTGTGCTGTGTGTTCCTATCAGGGCCATCACATGTGGGTGTGCAGGTTGCACAGGGCATAAAGGTGCTTCACTATTAAGGGTGCCGAAACACCAAGATAATTAATAAAATTTATATGTAAATAAAATTTACATTTTCAAATCATTTCATTGTTAGAAATATGTTCTGAGTGTAAATATTTTTTTATTTAAATATAAGAGGACTACTTCTTTAATTAAACTGACTTGTGATAATTACCCAGGCTTCAAATTTCTAGGCGTGCGATTAAAATATACTCTTATCATTATGCTAAACCAAATAGACCAATACCATTTTGTCAAGATAATTAATAAAACTTATATATAAATGTTCAGATTTCTCAATTACTTTATTCCTAGAAACACATTCTAATTGTAAATATTTATTATTTAAACATAAGAGGAATATTTCTTTACTTAAACTTATTGTGGCAGATGCTCTAGTCTTGAAATATATTTCTTATATATTCTCCCATTGTAACAGGCTGGTGCCTTTTTGTCACCATAATTAATAAAATTATATGTATGTAAAAATATATCTCCCAATCATTTTTATTTAAATATCCTAATTTATATAAAAATTAACATTTTTATTAATAATTTATTTAAAAATAAAACTTATTTTAAAAATATTGCCTCATAATTACTGTAATTCTGCACATTATTAAATTATCTTTTTCAATATAATGTTTTACAAGTTTCAAATATGTTGTTCACTTGGGAGTACAGCAGTGTTTGCTCCTGAAATGTTAGGTCTGGGTTTAATGCTGTGTTGTACCAACATTGTTTTTAATAGTGCTATCTTTCTCTTTTTTGTTATTATTGTCCCTTATTATCTTTTTACATATATTACTAAATAGCTTTTCTTATTTCTAATAAAGGAATTATCTTTTTTTTAGATCCAGTATTAGCTTTTTACTTGTTCTCTAGCAAAAAACTTGTAATTGATCCATAATTCACATTATGCTGCAAATCTAAGTAAAACAAAATAAAATGCAAATAGTTTTGATGGCTTCTAAAAATTATTAAATAAACAATCTAAGTATGAAAATTTTAAATTCTTCCCTTAAATAAATCCTGGCTAAATCTTTAATTGTCAAACTGTATAATAAAGTATAATATTTACAATACTACCTAGTTATTAATAAATGATAAAAAATTAAGTAATAAAGTAGTGTACTTTACTATTGAAGAAAAACAAGAAAGACCATTTTTGTTAAAAGAAAACATAAACAAGTTATTTGTGAAGGGTTGGATTTTTACAACATACTTTTATCAAATTGTTGCTAATGGAATTAATTTAAAACAATTTTTAAAAAAAGATATTGCTCACATTTCATTAACACAATATTATTGTAACACCTATACAACTTAACTTGTAATCCCTATATTCGAAAAATGCCTATAAAATACTTTATCTATACTGGTGGAAGAAAGCAATTGTTTGATACTTTCCTTATTATAATTTATCATTAAACAAAAGAAACTGCAATGTGTGGTATAATGGCTTCTAAAAATTTATACAATAGTCTAGCATTGTTAGCCGAGAGGTCAGTGCAGCCTCCTTGCACACAAGCAGTTGATTGCAGACAGTTGTTGCAGGTTCGCTTCCTGGTCGATGCTATGACATATGAAAAAAAAAATGTATCAAATAAATAATATAAGTATAAAAATTTCTTTCTTTAAGTAAATGTAGGATAAATCTTTAAAATCAATAGATATCTGACTATATTATGAAATTAAGTTTTTAAATGAAATAACAAGTAAAAAAAAAATTTATTACTGAGATTCCAAATGACATAAAGTAAAAAACAAGATGGTTAGAATTGATGTAATTAAAATTGATTGGATATATAAATAAAATTGTAAAAATGTAAATAATTATAATTTTTTAATATTTTATTGGGTCTTGGTTTAAACAAAATTTTATAGAATTCACTGTTTTAATTAATTAATTTGATTTCATGAGAGAGATGGGTCTTTTTCACATGATAAAATAATTAGATATATATAAAAAAAAAAAATAATTTACTTGCAAATATAGATATATTAAAATTGCACAAATTAGTACTTCTAATATATAAATAATTGCTTATTTATTATAAATATGATTTTGTGCACTTTTATTGAATCAATATTTGAGAAAACAAAATACAATACATATAATGCAAAAAAATGTATTTTCTTTTATGTTTTATTGTGAATCCATTAATAATATTCTCCCAATTTTATTATTTTTTGTGTATTCTGAGTCAATTCATAAAAATGCTAATGAAGAGCTGATTTTACATTAATGTAACCAGAACATTTTGAATCATTTATGTAAACAATGTAATGGGAAAATCTGCATTACCTCATATTAGTACATCTATAATTATATTACTTTGCATATAATATTCATTGTAGGACTTACAAATTAAAGAGACAAAAAAAGAAAATATAATTTCATTTAGCATGTGATAAAATGTTTTAATTTTTGCAAAAACCGTAGATCAAATAGATCTGGAGTCTTGATAAATGCAAGGTTGTGGGCCATTGATGCACTCAGACCAATTCTGTGCATGAGACTAGAGGCACCAAAATTTATCTTGCACAAAAGTGCCTCACCCTATATATATATTATCATTACATTTTTTTCTCAGAATATTTTTTATAGACAGACAGATATACATTTACTCATACATTTTTGAATCTAACAATATCCACAAATCTTTCAGTTTTAAAATTTTATTTTAAATAACTTGATTCAAACTGGCTACTACTTATTTGGATGATCTCTCCAGGTACCAGAGAGGTAATGCTTAAATTTGAGTATTTTCTCATAACGTCATGATGCAGAGTGTACTAATAGTCCATGCTTGGGCCTCTACTTATCATGGCATTTGGAGCTACAGTTCAGGTATTTTCTTTCCCCATTTCACCTTACTTACTTCATCAATGTTACCTAAACCAAGTAAAGACCCAACAATAATAAGGAAATACCTAGTGTGAGGAATAAAATTGTGTGTCATGGCATTTTCATTCCAAAATTTAGCAGAGGTAATAAAACAGACATGTTTCACATGTATAGTTTGAAATTCTCCCCCCCCCCCCATTTAAATAACTGTTGAGATTAAAATGAAGGGCTGACACAGTCTTCAGTGAATAAATGTCATAAGGAGAAATAAATAAGTGACAGTGATTTAGAATCAAATTTCTTGCACATTATAAAACCCAAAATGATTAAAAATTAAAAAAAAAGAAGTCAAGTTAAAATATTGTTCATATAATAATTTGTAGAGCTGAAGGTGTATAAATTATAATTAACATTTAATTTTTTTAAAAAATGCCGTAGGCAGAAAAGTTAATAGATATTTTTCAAAAACATCAGATAAGAATTATCAGGATCTGTTCCCGCTAGAAGTGGATGGCCAATAAGAAGTCAGATGAAGATATGGGCCTCAGAGAAAGGTCATCATCACCAATAAAATTAGTGCTAGATCAATCTGAAGAATCATTGATAAGACCATAAGTAGGGGAATAGATATTGCTAAAAAGGATTATCAACAAATATATTGTTTGGAAGTATCAAGACTATTGATAGTGAACTAACCATCATTAGTACTGCATAGTGAAATGCAGCTTATATGAAAATCAGCCCAACAAAGCTTGGAGCACCATGAACATTAACCAAGGAAGAAATCTATAACTACTGCATAGCTCAAGAATAAAAAAATATATTAAAATGGGATACCTTCAAATGTCTGGCTAAAAAGGAAACAGCTTTTCTCTCTCTCCTCTGTCACTTGATTTAGCAATGGGAGTAAGATAAAAATAAGATCTGTTAACTGACCGTTGACTCATGTAGCTCTCAGAAAACCCCTATTAATTGGAAGATTTCTAGAGAACCACTAACAGATGATGGTTCAGGTAAGGAACTTTATATGCATTTATAATATTTGAAAATATTTTGTAAAATGTGTTAATTGAAATAATTTATGAAATAATGAAATGTTATTTTCTAGAATGATTGCTCATAAATGAAAACATATTCTAAATGACTAACTTCTAAATGGAATGCCGTGGAATAATAGGAGAATATGAGTGTTATTAAAAGATAAACTGAAGATGCAAAAATGATTTTATTGATTTGAAAACAATTCTATAATAAACTTCATACTAGTATGTGTCTACATAAAATGAAATTATTGATTATAAAGTGATATTATTTTACAAAATGCTGTGATAGAGTGAATTAAATATGAATCCACACACACATAAATTATAGAAATGTTTGTAATGTGAATTAAGAAGTTATAGAGTAAAATTGATATATTATGTTCATGAATAATAATGAATATGTACCCACATCTGTATAATATGTGAAATAAAGTGAAAATACTCCCATATAAATGACTCAAAACTGCATCTATCTAATGTGTAAGATGAAATACTTCTAAATAAGTGGTTAAAACCCACATCTGTATAATATGTGAAATAAAGTGAAAATATTCCCATATAAGTGACTCAAAACCGCATCTATCTAATGTGTAAGATGAAATACTTCTAAATAAGTAGTTCAAACCTACATTTGTATAATATGTGAATTGAAATGGAAATGCTCCTAATAAATGACTCAAAACTGCATCTACATAATCTGGGAAGTAAAATTAAAGATGCTTCTTCAGGATATATGTCCACATGCCTGCAGTAAATGTATGCTAATATTTATGTGAACTGAAAATGCTTCTATACATATAGACTGAAATCAAATGCTTCTATAAACTTGAATTAAAATCCAATACTTTTATAAACTTGAATTAAAATCAAATGCTTCTATAAACTTGAATTAAAATCTAATGCTTCTACAAACTTGGATTAAAATCCAATGCTTCTATACACATGGATTGAAATCAAATGCTTCTATACATGTGAACTAAAATCAAATGCTCCTATACCCATGGATATGTATCTATTCACATGATGGAATTCTAATCAAGAAGGATAATTCCCAATCATGGATGATCAAGGAGAAGAACCATGGTATACACACGGATACAACAGCAGCCAGAATATAGACTGTCAATAAACTTTTTCTTCTTCATTTTAAGAACTTAATACCCAAATATTATTGCTGTTAAATAAATTATTGTTACAGAAAACTAATACCTCTTGTCAGTTTTAATTCACATCACTCATCACTTAATGCACTGGTTCATAAGAATCTCATGTCACCTGAGCTATGTCTGGAATAACTCTATGTGGGTAAGTAGCGTTGTAGGGAGATGAAACTCTAGTGGTGACATTTGGGAACCCAAACAAATTTTTAGATGTTTCCAGTCTTAATGGCATTACATCCTCTGATGAGCATGCAATATTGTCATAGAGGGGTGACTTCAGCATTGGGAAATGCCAATCAATAGTTCCTTCCTGCAATATGCTCATCAGGAAATAAAATCAACCTAGAGGGGGGTTGGTAGGCCTGTCAAATTACAATAAATTGCAAAAATAAAGAAATGAAATTAATTTCATTTAGAATAAACCAATACAGTTTTCATCTGGGATGAATTAGTTGTTTTCTTTTAGGAAAAGAATAATCAGTTCTTACAATAAATAATTTTGTTTTTTATTATTATAAACATTATTTACAATAAGTATAATATTTGTATTAAAAAATAGACAAATCCCATAGATTGCAAAAAACAAATAAAATTACATTTAAACAAAAGCTGCATGAGGTGCCATTAAAACCTAAAAAAAAGTGGCATAAAACTTACAGTATGTGAGAAAAAATCAAATTAATTTATTTTTTCAAAATACAGTTACCCCTAGAAAAGTAGTACTGAGATAGATAACTGTTCAATTTATAAAATTCTATAAAATTAAGGCATATGAATATTTTTAGCAGTAGCACATATCCTAAGGTTTAAAAATGTTGATTAGCTTATAGAAGAATTATCATTAATTATATACTCATTCAACATACTTTTTGAACTATATAGTAGCTAGAATTTTTGGGTGCTTATACAGAATTTCAAAAAACCTATTTTTAATATTTATAATGCACATATATAAAGAAAGGATATGTAAGAATCAAGGGCTCAAATGCTTTGTTTTGTTTTGCAATAGCTACTTCACTGATTCCCATCTAAATAATTGTAAATATTGAAGGTGAAAAATAAATAAAACTTTTATAATATGCATATTGATAAAAACAAATACAAAAGTAACTATAAAATATGAGGCCATTTTCAGTATTATTTTAGGTATTTGTATAAAGACATCACTGCTCATTTTCTGTATTTATGGTTTGTTATCAGTCTTAAAAATGTTATGTTTAATGCTTAACTTTAACTTCATAAATTTTCAAAGGTGGGAAAACATAGATATCATCTGCTATTTGAAAAACCACTATAGTACCTAAGACTATAATTAGAATTTACATAAGAAATGATTAGTGATCAGCAGAAATAAAAGTCCACATTTAAAAACATAAAAATTTGAAACAAAATGATAATGCAAATAAAAACCAATTTTTTTAATTGTAATAAAACAAAATTAAAACTGTCCATTTAAATTTTTCAAAAAAAGTTTCCTGTTTTAAAGTGTTAAAATATTATGCAATTTTACTTAGAGATGAAAGGGGAAAAATATAAACTTTTTATAAAAGTGCAAATATTTAAAATATTGCCAATTTTTTATTACCAGTTATTTGAAAAATTAAAAAATATATAACTTTAATAAAGAAAATATTTAATCCATAAGTACTTTAAATTATCAAATTTCAATGTGAAAATTTATTTTAAATTGATTATTTTAATACATAACTTATAATCTGAAGCAAAGTTTTTATTTATGTTATTAAATTAAAATATTAGGATCTTAAATTGCATAAAATTATTCCCAATCTTTCACATTAAATTATGCTCGATTTTATATATATATATTCCATAACAGTTTAGTACTAGTGTTGAGATAGAAATTCTCAAACATCTTAGCTGATCTTTGTGTGATTATTTGTCATGCTATCCCAACTCAATACATTAATCTATAGATTTTGTCTAATTACATTACATGTGGTAAATCTTATGAAATGCCTTGTGTAAAACAATATAGCATACTTGTAACTTCTCTAAATTCAATTAGTAATTATTAATCTTTAGACTACATTGTTATTCTGTGTTTACATAGTTATTTGCTTTGACAGTGCTGTTCTACATAATTTATTAACAAACAAAATAAATTCTTTATGAACTTATCTTTCAGTGGAAAGTTAACAGCCAGCCTCTTTAGAACATATTATTCAGAAAATTCTTGCATCCTTAAATTATTAAGTCAGCTTATTCTACCAGAGTTTCCAATGCTGGGCAAGTATTGCCATGTTTCCCAAGCAATTTTGCTTATATAGTTATTATTATTGCTCAAATGATTAAGCGCACAAATTTTGTCATATGACAGAGTTTTTTTTTAATCTTATAAATTGAAATTACACTGCATCAACTATATCCATACTTAGTTCTTACTATTCACAATTATCTTGGTGACAAAACTATTTTGTTAAAGAACTATATATATATATATATCTCTCTGACCTAATTACATTCACTATGGATATTCACTAGAATTCATAACTAGCATTAACATTGTAATTGATTAAGTAAGTGGAATAAATTACAAAGAACATTTTTATACTTCATTTTGGTGTCATTGATCATTTTATTATCTTTATTTAATGATTTTGGTAAGTATGCACACACATTATGCATGTCCTAAGAATATTAGGTATCTTTCAGTTAGGCTTAGAACTTCTACAGCCAACACACATCATGGAATTAGCTCTAGGCAATTTATTTCTATTCAATTTTAAGACTATATCATCAGTATTTCTGAATACTCTGCTCAATCTCTTAAAAATCAAATTAAATCATCATTTGATATAATCAATAGAGAAACTTAGTGATTGAATTAAGCAAGGTTTCCTATATCCTATTATTAAAGTTTCAATCATTAATCCCATTTGTAATAGTCTACTTCTTTGTTATAGTTCTTGGAATTCTTTCAAATTTTACAATAATAAATTAATGTCATTGGTTAAATCATATATTTTGTGATTCTTTATCTCTACTGTTATCAATCAACACAATTCATTATTTTATTTGTGGAGGTCATTTGAACTTAATATATCTCAAATCATTTTCATTTTTGATCAAAGCTAAAAGGTATATCATTATATTAACAAATCTTTCACTTAAGACTATACCCATTACAATTAATTTGTTAAATCACTTTATGCTGAAAGGATTTTCTTTATAAATTACAACCTTAATTGTTCTGATTATAAAATAAATATTTTATTGGCAGACAAAATTTTAAAAATCTGATTTCTGTGGAATTTCTTAAATTGATTTTCTACTGCCAAACTTTTGTTCATATGTTAAAATATTTATGTCACACAATCCTCAGTAAAGTTCTTATTTAACTTTTTTCAATGTCTATTTTTATATCAATTCAAGACACATGTTGTATATATTCCAGTCATCTATATATTTTGTGCAAATTAGAAATAATCAATCTCACAGTGCTATTATATATATATAATTATATTAAAAAATTTAATCTGTACAGTGTTTTTATTGTTATTCAGACTTTCAGAAAAACGAAAACGCTATACAGGAACGTTTTATTTGATGATAAAAATTAGAATGTCGGTTTAACACAAACATTTATAAATTCCTATTTACCAAAATCATACTTAAAACATTATATTTTGACATTTTTTTTAGATATACAATATTTTTAAGCTGGTTTTATTTCACATAATTTCATTTTCACTTTATTACCTGTTTATAGAATAGCATTTCTTAATTTTAAAATAATTATTTGTTAATAAAAAAAATGTTTTACTTGTATGTGTACATATCCTTTTAATTAGTTAATGAAGTTTTTATAAATTTATATAAAAAAAAGAAAATGACTTACTTTCCAAGTTTGCTTCAGAATTGAAGATAAAAGTGTTAATGAGAAAATTATTGCACACGTATAAAAAAAAAAAAGCAAGACAATTCTATTTTTATGTAAAAACTATACTAATAACAATGCTGCGTGAATTGTAGTATATAAAATAAAATATAAGTTAAGATTAAGTCAAATAATTTTTTACTTTTAGCACGTTTGTTTTTAGTTATCTATTTTATATTAACACTTTATAGCTTTTGGGAACAGTTGCGTCGCAGTTTAACATAAACAATTTTTAGTCATTAACAAATTTTATTAATAATAATTAATTGAAAATTGCATTATTGCAAAGACATGTCCTATATATATATACGTTAAGATTTATATAATAACACAGCTAGTAAAGTAGCTGAATATTACATAAATATGATGCATTTTAGAAGAAATCTAGCCATATATATGTGCATATGTTAACAAATTCTGTTTTTATTTTTAAAAACTATAATTTCTCATTGTCAAGTAAAAAGAACAAAAGAGTTCTCCAAATTGTTCAGAAATATAATAGATAAATTATATAGATTTAAATATTTTTCAGTATAATTGATGGTGATCAGTTTGAGATTAGATAGTCATTTTCAAAAAGCAAATAATCCTAGCAGAATAATCTTCTGCACTTACAAGATGGCGTTGAAGGCATAATGATCTTTAGTAGCATTATACACTGTAAACAGTTTTTACAAGATCAGATTATATATTTTATTTAAGATTATACATGAAAACATTTTTTGATTAATAATTTTTAATATTATTGATTCTAAGTTATTCACTGAAGAAAATATTAGTGATAAGCTTTTTTAATAACAAAAAATGTCAGTTGATAGCTTAGGAAGATCAATTCTGACTAAATATAATTGGTTAAAAAAAACAGGAAAAGGATGTAGACAGTAATTATTAAGATAGAGTACACATACTGCCAGGAGTACAAACCAGGATATTTAGGGATACATAAAAAATTTGGATGATGGTGAGAAAAGACACATAATAAATTAATGTTATGAAGATTATAAAATCATTTGTGATGTATTTATTTGAATTTATCATATCTTTCAAGTTTTGATTACGAATATATGCATACAATAATAAAGTGAATATATATTCATTTTTTAGCTATTTATTTATGATTATAATATGTAAATGTGAAAAAAAAAAGGAATTACATTAATTATAGACAGTTTTTTGTTCTATAAAGGGCATAATTTATGGAAATAATCTGTCAATGAGTACAAGTGGAGAAATTGGGCACTACTAATATAGAAAAATGTTTATACATTGTAGGAAAGAATTGGTTCTGATTCCAACATAGTATGATATTTAAATGGCAGATTTCATAAGCAATATTATATTATGGGATGTACTTAATAATGTTCAGTAGACTAACATATTGAACTAAAGATAAATAAAAACTAATTGCTGCAAATTTATTTTTAATATCAATGATTTCGATGTTTACAGAAATTTTAAATGTAGCAGTTATTATCTGTAAATAAAAGAAAAATCCTTGAGGCAGAGAATTTAATGCAGATTTAAAAAGCTCTGATGATTTTGAATGATCTTATGTTCAAATATAAAAAAAAGATGAGTCACTTCAGTCTATAATTTATAAACTAAGAAATGGCATTAAGTGAAGAATTTATATCCAAATGTATTATCATAAGATTTTTATAATCAAAATTACTACAACAGGGTTTATAGTTAAAATTGAAAGTATTTTATATATCAAGTGATAATAGTATCAGAAATACCATTTAACTTAAATTGCACCATATAATATTAAATTATCCATGCAGTTTATCATTGTTACACAATGCTTTATTTACCACCCTCTTTTACAGTTTACAGTTTTGATTGCCTCAGCTATCTTCTTCAGAACTATTATATCTCCTAAGTATATCTCCTAAGTTATGAAATATAAAAGTTCTGAAGAAGATTGCTGGGGCAATCAAAATAAAGCATTGTGTAATAGTAATAAAGTGCAGAAATGATTTAATATTATATGGTATATATTTGGCAATGCAGTAAGAAAGAGTAGTTATTAACTTAAATTGCTAAAAATAATTCATTTGATCATAAAGTTATAGATAGATATGTGGTGTTATGAGTTGGATCTCCAGAGCAGACACAGTAAATGCAAAAATTAATTTTTTTATGTGGAAAAAATATGAAAAAACATTGAATACAACCTTAATGTGTTTTTGTTTCTGTGTTGAGCAGCCTTTTCAAAAGTAAATGGTATATTTAAAATAAAAATTTGAATTTAAAAATTTAATTACACATATTCCAAAATGCAATTAAATGTATAAAGTTGTATTTCCTTTTTTATTTTGAGTACAATATTTACCTTTGAAAAAAATAATGCTTCCTACAAAAATGCATTAAAATTATGTTTAATTTTTTTCCATGTAAAAGACAGGGTTGTTAATGCATTTATTTTTTTTATATTTCAGTGACAGAATTGTCATAGTTTATTACAAATTATTTATAATAATTATTATAAAATAAATAAATTTTCTAGTGTGCATGGAGAAAATATTACATGAATTTTATAATGCAAGAAATAAATTTACAAATGGAGTCAACAAGAATTGACAATTTTGCAATATCTAGGCCTTTGAATTCTGGAGATAGTTTGTCATCCAGAAATTCAAATAACTTTCAGTCTGCTGATTTAGAAAATGAGATCATTTAAACTATCAGTGATGACAATTGTTATAATAATATATAATTCAAACAATTAAGAATCTCATTTTCCTCTTTTCTTTATGAAAACTTTATTTCTTGTATGTATGTGTATATATATATCCACTTGTTCTAACGTTTCAACTATTTTTACTTTATAGTCATTTTCAAGGTTGAAACGTTGGAACAAGTGTGTGTGTATATAAAGTTTTCATAAAGAAAAGAGGAAAATGAGATTCTTAATTGTTTGAATTATATGGTTATATGTAATGTATATTTTGAAAAGAAAAAAGGATGGAGTGTTGAATAGAAGGTTTTAAACAGAAGTAAATGGATTTGTTATAATAAATGTAAAAAAAATATTGAATAGTTCATTGTTTGGAAGATTAGGTGATGTTTGACTAGTGGGAGTGACAGAAATGAGGTTCAATTTAGAAACATAAATAATATTTTACAAATGGGAAACAACTAATGTTCTACAAAAGGCTATGTATATATTAGAGAGTTTAATTATAATTTAAGAAATAATATTGTATATCAGTATTGAAACTAAGGCATTGAATATGTCAAACTATTATATGACAGAACAAAATCAGCCTTGAAAAAATAAATTTTCTGGTGAACTTGAAGATGAAGGTATTGATTTGATTGGAAAAGATTTAAACATCAATTGTCCTGTGTATTATTTGTAATCAAATATTATTCAAAAAATTGTAAAAATATATTCTAAATATAAAAATCTAATGAAAAAAAAATTTTTTCTTCAAACTTAAATACACTATAATAAAATTAATATTTCATATACTTTACATTTTTAAAATGATATAAGATTAACACAGATGTTAATACAATTGGTAAGGCAAGTGTAAATTTTTATTCTATATTCTTGAATGAAAATTTAATTCATCTACAAAAAATGTTTATAAAGAAAAATAATATAACAATATAGATTTTTATTAAGTATTTAATGATTGCTATCTATAAATAATGCAGTAGACCAACAATATCTGTTATAACAATCTGTACATATGAAGAATAATTATATGATTATTATTTCATAATATATCTCGTCTCACACAGATGCACTATTTATAATTCAATGAAAATTTTGAGCAAAAAATCAATAGATCATCAGAAAGAAATATAAATAACAAGCATAGCATTAGTAGCAAATAATCATCATCATTCACCCTTTGTTCCTGAATTTGAAATTTGTATCATGTTAAAATGTAAGAGTAGTAATCTTAAGCAAGCCATTACCAATCATGAAGCATAATTAAAACAGGTAAAACTCTCTATATGTATTGCCACTCAGTGCAAGTCAGAGTAATCAATGGATGCCAGGAGGCTTGTACATAAAATCCCCATCTAGTGCCTATTCATCCAACATTCCCAGACAAGTTTCTGGCTTGTGGCCTTTGTCAGTGAGGAGCCTTGGATCTGAAGGCACTGCATCTAGATCTTAGGATCTAATGTAACTCTCCAGCAACCACCTTTTATCTCTACTTAACTACAAAACTCCAAGCCTTAAATTAAAAACATCATAATATTTTCAATACAAGATCATTAGCTTATATAGTTTTGAACTCAGTTCAGTACCTATGCATTTTGGTGTCTTTGGGTCTTTAATAACCATAGACAGCACTATCCTAGGCAGGATTGGTTTTAAGCCAATAAACAGCACATGATCACCATTTCTTATGCT
Organism: Epiperipatus broadwayi; assembly: GCA_028023455.1. Taxonomy (NCBI): domain Eukaryota; kingdom Metazoa; phylum Onychophora; class Udeonychophora; order Euonychophora; family Peripatidae; genus Epiperipatus; species Epiperipatus broadwayi. The sequence continues at coordinate 43,665 of JAQFVV010006421.1, read as the reverse complement.
TGCTTATAACTGTTATTAAAATAGGCAAAACTTTCTATACGTATTTCCACTCAGGGCAAGCCAGAGTAATCAACTATAAAAGAGCAAGTATCAATATTTATTGCTCCATAAACATATGTAAATGCTAAATAAACCTAAACCAAGCATATATTAAATACTGTAAAAGTGTACTATAAATCTTAAATCAATGTTGATCACTATCACTCCTCATGAACATCTGATAGAATTGTAATCATTATCAGGAAACATAATGAAATAGTTGGAATTTTAAATATGACCTTTTGTTTTTTAATTATCATCTAAATAATTCTAAAGAGAATTATATAGATACACACTCATCTTCATCCTGTAGCTTTTTATTTAATTTGGATGCCACATGCCCACTCTTACTTAGCATCCTTATTATATTTTTAGCTGCCTAATTAGATTTTATTTCATTTTAATTTGCTTGCTTAACTACATTTTACTAACTTGCCTAACTATAGTTTTTTATTTTTGCATTTTTAAAATATTGTACTAATTCAATTTTTTTTTGTGTGTGATCTTTTTTTTTCAGGGTCTACTTATAAAATGTCTAATAAATCACTAAACATAATATAGAATGTGGATAATTTTTGAACTACCATGTTATTGTATGTTTGTGTAACGAGAGGTTTTATAAGCCTATTTATGCATTTGTGCCACACAATGCCCAACACCGTATCAGTCTGGGATATAGGATATGTAGTATAGACATGAAAAATACAATATTCTATTACTTTGTAATGAATCTGGTCACAGTTTGAATATCTTTTGTAATTTTAAGGTATTGATGTAAGAATGAATCTTAAATGAGAATATAATTAAAGGATATTAAAAGAACCTAAATATTAACTCAATGAATTTAAATGCATAATAATGTTTATATATAAACACATTGATACATATCCTGATGTTGCAACTTTATTAATGATATAATTTATAAAAATAAATCCTCATTGGGAATAATGATCAAACCAAATACTTTTCAAACTAAAATCTTTTATAGTTAAGTTTTGTCAAGAACTGATTATATTTTCTCTTCATCACATCCTTCAAAAATAATAAAAACTAACAAATATAGAGAAATGATCTAATTTACTAAGGACAGGCCTACAATATTTATCATGATTTTGCTATACCCATCTCTTTGTTTAAAGAACTATCCTGAAGACACAGATTCCAATTCCTCCCATATTTTATTAATTTCTTTTTATCATTGAGCATAGTATTTAATTCATAAAAGCAAGGACCCTAAATATGATATCACCCAAATTAATTATGCTAATTTGGTAACTATCTTAACAAATGTGAAATGTGAGAATATGAATTAAATGACAATAGGTTATTTTTAAACTTAACTGATAAATAAGCAGACACATAATAACAATAAATATAGCAGTCTTTACACAATAATTAAAATTATAAAAAATAGAAGTAAAAATAGTACATGAATTAAGCATATATATGAATATTTATACTTTTGACTTTTAAACATGAGAAATATATTTTTAGAAACAGCATATGAGTGATGATTCTACTTTAGCTTCTTAACTAAATGATACTCAGTTACTTGATATTACAAAGTTTTTGATTGGCACTTTTACATTTTTTTACTCTTTTGTGGCCATCTACAGCACAATTTAGCCATTCATTTGCAGTATAAACTGAAACTAAAATAAATATGGATTTATTAGTTTAAAAATAATCTGAAGATGTTAGTATTCCATAAAGTACTGTTAATGAGATGACAATGCTGTTAATTGGTATATTCTTTGACTTCGGTATTCAAAAGCAGTTATTAGAAATGAGCAAAACAATTGTATATTTTCCAGAATTTATTTAAATATTTATTAATATTTTTACAAAATATTTGTTTAGTAATTATTAAAAAAAATATTCAGATTTTATTTGAATAAGTTTTATTTAAAAAAATACAAATTAAGAAATTTATAGTAATGGTAAAAATGAAACTACTATTGGTAATGCTTTGCCAAATGTCATAATACAGAAGTTTTGTGATATTTTAATAATTATAAGTGCAATTACTAATTTGGTTGGGTTTTGGATATTAAGTTCAATTAACTAAGATTTTGTTAATTTATTTGTTTTACCAACATTAAATAATAATAAAAATTATTGTTTCCATTATATATTCCACTTTATTATTTCTTTTTTCTGTATGTTCAAAGTTCAAATGTGATTTTTTAAGATGTTTTTTGTTTGCAAATTTATATTTGTCATAAGTCAAATACCAATTATTGATACTTAATATAAAATAAAAGATTTAATATTAAAATAAAATGTTCAACTATAACTTAAACAGCCATTAGGGGATGAAGCAAAAAAATGTTGACAGATGGAAGAGTTAAACAAGCTATAAATATTAATTAAATAAATAACTTCAAAATTTTAATCTTATTCATTTATACAAAAATAAGCTGGCCCCCATCTTTAGATATGATTTTATACTGAGGGGGGGGGGTTACAAAATTTATACTTTATATTAAAAAAAATAAGAAAGATAAATTTAATATGTACTTGCATAAATAATTAAAAAAACTATTATTCCATTAAATCCTTTTACACAATAAAATGAAAAAGTTTTTTTTTTTGGTATTGCTTATTGTACACACCCACACGTAGCACAAAGTTCTCAGGTACTTCATTTCAAATAACTTAACTTAAATGTTCCTCCATTATGGGATGTCAGCTTATTTCATATTTTACATGTATAGTGTGGGTTTCCTTAAATCATAATTTCAAGTATAGACAAATTTTGCCTTCCTTCAGGGTATTTAATGATGATATTGATGACTTTGTATTCGGATATTTGACAAATTAAGCAATATTCTGGAAATTAGGTAGACAGTTTATGAAAGAGACCACAATATTTTTGATGTTAGCAGAATACAGCCTCCATTTGTCTTCATGTTAGGTGTGTAACAAAAGTTCTATTTTAAGGTATACATAAATGGTCAATTAACACAGATACACTTTTAGGTTGCCTTAGCCAGACATGCAGACCAAGTTGCAGTGACTAGCTTAGTCTATCATTGCTTTGAGCTAGTTATAGTAAAAAGTATTATTGTTGACACTGATAATTAGCTGGAATAGTTCAACTCACAGGTGGGTTTGCTGCATAATATATATGATAAATAATACTGAATAATTTATCTTGTCTGACTTTTTCAGATTATCTTGAAGCTCATCTTTTAAAATGAATTACATTTTTTTCTATCTTGATTTATTAATTTAATGTAATCCAATCTTGTTTTTCTTTTAAACCCTTTTATAACTTTATCCCATTTTGTTTTTACTGCCCTTAAAACATGCTTTACCTTAATGCATATTCTAATTGACCCACTTGCACTGAATGGTTTTTCAAAACATATTAAAATTTTTTAACTTATTATTAGTTTTAATTATCTATAGTTTATTCTGTTTGGCCTATAATGTTTTCAGAATAAATTTGATCTTTAAAATAATACATACATTGTATGTACCATGCATATGCTCTTAAGTCACACAGAGTTTATATTCAGTACCAAATTTAAAACAAAAATATTTCCATAAATTATTACTATCACAACCAATTCAATACCTTTAATATTATATACTTAAAATTTACTACTTAAATCGACTAAACCTAAGTCTACAAATTGAAGCTGTACATGTTCCCTATTTCACCAATCATCAGATTAAATTTTTCAATTTAAACCACATTTTCATTACAATGCCTGATTTTAGCACCATATATAGGGCACAAAGGTACTTACTTCATCATGGAGACACAAAGATACTATAATAAAATTTATATGGAAATGAAAATGTTTACCCTTTTGAATCAATTCATTGACAAAAATGTATTCTGATTGTAAATATTTTTTATTTCAATATAAGAGGAATACTTCTTTATTTAGATTAATGTGACAATTACCCAAGTCTCAAATTTCCAGTCTCAAACTCAAAATATACTACATATATATTCTTATCATTGTACTAAGCCAAACAGGCTGATGCTATTTTTCACAATAATTAATAAAACTTATAAGTAAATATTTACATTTCCAAATCATTTTATTGTTAAAAACATTCTGGTTGTGAATATTTTTTATTTAATTATAAAAGGAATAAATTCTTTGTTTAGACTTATGACAATTGTTCAGATCTTGAAATTTCTTATATATGAACTCTACCATTGCAATAAAACAAACAGGCCAATGTCCTTTTGACACTATAATTAATAAAATTTATATATAAATGAAAATATTTTGATTTTCCAATCACTTTTATTTAAATAACCTAAGTTAATGTAAAAATACATTACTAGTAATCATTTATTTAAAAATAAGACTTATTTTAAAAATATTGCCCCAATTACAATAATTCTATATGTGATGAAATTATGTTTAACAATGATATTTTACACAGCTCATATGTCTTATTTAGTTTAGTAGTAGAATGACAGACTTTGGAATGTGGAAACCTAGGACTGCTTCTGCTTCTGTCTTGTGCAAAATATTTTTAATAACGATATTATTCCCTTTTTTACTTTTTACACATTTTACTAAATAGCTTTTCCTATTTTTAATAACGTTATATTTTTTTGTACTTCGAGTTTGATTAAAAAGGTAACCAATTAATAATATAAACTAATTAATAGCACTGAACTAACTTTCATCAAGACATTATCAGAATCATAGTGCTGAATAAAATTATTCAGTACAGATATGCTTATATAATGTGTAAAAGAGGCCAAATATGCAAATAAGGCAATTAGATAATCAAATTTCAAGACAAGGGTACACACAATTTCTTTTTGTTGATAGAATGTGATTTCTTTGCAATTTCCCAAGCTTCTTTGTACATTCTTTTGCAATTGTCTCTCTCCGAGCAAACCATTCTAACATTGGATAGAGAAAATGTAAAACCTATGACACATCCATTGTCAAGAAAGAGAGATCTGTATTCAGTCTTTTGTTTAGCCCTGTTGTATAGATATACATGTTAGGCAATTTTCATGGATCTATTTGTAGAAGATTCTCCATAATACACTGAGCAGCAGGATCGGTTAGAACACGCAATTTTATAGACCATCTGAGGAGCATGATCCATATGTATTTTGTTTTTGGTATTGTTCAATAAATTGTTAAAAAAAATGATGGTGATCTAAAACTAACTCTGTACATGTTAGCTCAAATTTTTCTGCAGTTATTAACAATAAGTGGGATGTAAGAAAGATTTAACCTTGCTTTAAGCATATTATTAATGCATTTAACTTTTTTTACATTGGTGTAAAATTTACTGACTGTTTTAATAAGTGTATTGTGATTATAACCAAGCTCTATTAGATCATTTATGTATGCATCTATATTGTTTTTTCTATCTGCCTCATATTTACATAGATTTGTGATTTTATATAAGAAATATTTAAAGCTGGTTAGTTTTTGTTCTATTGGGACTTTTGACATCGGATGAATAGCTCTCCCTATTTGTAAAGATTTAAGCTTAATTTTAAAGTCGAGCTCATTTTTATTTTTTTTAATATAAATGTCAAGAAAATTTATCCCATGATTGATGTCTTCTATTTGAATAGTTCATTCCAGTGGTGATGTATTTTCAAGCTCCAGTCATATCTTGTTGATTTGATCTTCCATCACACATATAAACAAGTCATCAATGTAGTGCATGTACACATTGTTAGCCAAAGGGGGAGGCTAAATATTTAAGCAAGATTTTCAAAGTTAGAACAATGTTATAAATAATAGTACTTAGTGGTAACCCCATTGGCCAACCATTCTCCATTTTATAGAATTTAACTTTAGCTATTGCTATAATTTCCCTATCAATTTAAGAAAAACAGAATGAGTAAAACATTTTTTAAAAAGATATTATTGCATGCCAAAAATATTTAATTCTTAACAAATGCACTATTGACAAAATGTTTAAAAAATACATCTAGTGAAACAAACCAAGAAAGTGATTTTTTAAAAATAGTTTTCCAACATAACTTATGAATAAACCAAGGCATTTTAATGACTTCTAAAAATTTATTAAATAAACAATCTAACTATGAAAATTTTAAATTTCTTCTCTTAAATAAATCCTGCCTGAATCCATAATTGTCAATTACATAATAAAGTATAATATATATAATATGAACTTACTTATTAGTAAGCATTAAAAAATTAAATAATAAAGTAATATAAATATTTTATTATTGAATGAAAATAAAAGAAGCTATTTCCATTAATAGAAAATATAAACAAATTATGTGTGAGCGATCCTGAATTAAAAGTAATGAATAAATTTTTAAAACATTTTTTTTAACAAATTGGTGCAAATGGAATAAAAGAATTATATTGGCCATCTTATTTAAAATTGAACTAATTTGATGATCTGAAATGTGATAGTTACATCAATAAATAATGTAAGTATAAAAATGTAAAATATCAAACTATATATATATACAATAAATTATAGTTATTTATAGTGGAATAACATGCTCATAAAAAATTAAGTAATAGTGTATTTTATTATTGAAGAAATATGACTTTGTTAATAAAAACCATGAATAAGTTTATGCATGAGAATTTTGAATGGGTTTTAAAACAATGGAATTATTTTCAACAAATTATTGAATTTCATAAAGAATAATGGAGACAAGCTGAACTCTCTTTTCTCCTTGTTATGTGAGACAAATCCTGGAGATGAAACATTCCAGAGAATCATACTCTGGCTATTGATAATATTTTTAATAAACAGGTAGATAAATTAAAAATATAATTACTTATATAATATCGAGCTATCCAGAGAAGAGGAGAGGGGCAGTGCAATGTTTTCATGGGTGTTTGTGTGTGGTGGTAAGGAATGCATTCTTTTAAATATGATAAAATCATTTAGATATTTAAAAAAAAGTATTTGCAGATATTTTCTATCTCTAGTAGCAATTTCATTTCACAGGATTGTCCAAAAAATAATATGAATAATTTTCAAAGAAAAATTAAAATTTCAATAAATTTACATTTACATTACTAAAGAAATATTTTTGTTTTAAGATATTATTTAATTATTGTTTCAAAGATTATTTTTTTAAAAATTAATTTCTTTTATTTTAGTATATATTTTAATCTCTGTTTTTTTTTTATAATAATAAATGAATAAAATATCCAAGATATTTTCCAATCAGGTTAAATCATTGCATCCATATTTTTAAATTTTTCTTGTAAAAGCACTGGGGAAAAATGTCTTTTCATTTACAAATTTTATTTCATAGAATTATAATGGGGAGGGTGTGCTAAAATATAACTTGCAGGAAGGTTTCTCTTACCCACATAGTGGCATATAAATTGATATTTAAACTTTATCAAAATATATATATATATATGTTACTTAATTCAATAATTATTTATTTCTTTTAAATTTTCTTTATTTATTAATGTCTTCTTTGACTGTTTGAAAAAATATTAACATATTTACTCAATGTCATCTTAATTTCCTAACCTCTTACTATTGCTAAACTTTAAGAAAATCTGCATTTATTTACCTGCCATATAATCTATTCATGGTTGATTCATTATTTTATTTGTAGGAGTTAGATTATTTTCATCATTTAACTGAATTGATACATTTTTTTAAAATAAATCAAACTTCATTTATGCCTTTCCAATTTTGCATATTATTACTAACATTTAAATCTATTGGAAAGGTATAAATAAAATCTGAATTTTAAAAAAATACATTTAACAATAGATAAAAACAATCAAATGATTGGTTACTTGAAGGCCTTGAGCTAAAGAGTCTTTCAATCTAGCACTACACTAAACCATATAGGTCAACATTGAACAACTCCTCTAGATCAGTGGTCTTCAACCTTTTCACACCTGCAGATGGGCAAAAATAAAAATAAGGTTTTGTGGACTGGCAAAAATAAGGATAAGGTTTTGTGGATCAGCAAAAATAAGGATAAGGTTTCGCAGACCAACAGAAGTCTATAGATAAATTTTCTTAAAGATGTAAACTGCTTAGCCTTAGATGAGTATAATTGTTATAACTGATCAAAACAACACACTACTTACTGTCTATAGTAATGGTGTTGCTTGCCTTCACATGTTGAATACTCTTCCTCAAGTTGCACAGTCATACTGTTACAGAAAACAGTACAATAACAATCATTCTCATTAATGTGCCTGCATTGCTACATTCATTATTTCATTGTTAAAACATGCAAGAATAAAATATTCACCTGAATGTTGGGAAATATCACAGCTAGTGTAATTACCTGACAATGATTATGATAAAGTTAATATCTGTATTTAATGTTAAATATTCAAGATGAAGTTATATATATATATATTATAATGGGATTTGACATTTTCCATATGTATTTTATGCATATATGTAGTCTTGTACGATTGTGTGTATGTATATATAACAATACACGTATATGCATAATGGTTTAAAAGAATATTTATTCTTAAATTATTCCATTTTATTGCCCCAGCATATTTATGAGCATCAATTTATGACCTCAAGCACCAATCCCATATTTGTACAAGAATTATGCTGGGAGAACTGGAATACCAATATGGAAATGCCCCTGGACTAGATCTGCTCAGGGTTGGTGGTAAAATTTACTGGCAGTAGATCTAACTATCTCTTTTTTTTTTATTTAAAAAAAAAACTCATAACATAAAAACAAAACAAAAAAAAACCATTCATTTTATATACATTTATTAGCTATGATATTTACGTATCTATAAAAAAAAAATATTATTTACTTAAGTTATTCATTTTATATACATTTATTAGCTATGATATTTACGTATCTATAAAAAAAAAATTATTTACTTAAGTTAAATTAGTGTCTCTTTTAAATCAAAGATTCATATCAGTTTTCTTTTTTTCTTTGTTTGCTCCTTTCTCTTTTTGCCAAAACTCCCACACACACAAATATGCTATTATATGTATTTTGCACTGAAGATTTAATTGGACTAATTTATACACTAATAAATTCCGTAATAAATAGTTTGACCTCTCCGGGCAAAAAAAATAAATTTTAAGTTCACAATTGTGTCAAATAAACAGTTTTCTCAAATTTGTGGAGTAAGCTTACTAAAAGTGACATATATAGATGTAATTAGAAAGAAAATACCTGGTTTCCCTGGGGAATTGATCGAATCCTCTTGGTGAAAATGGAATCTCCAGTCCTTTGTCGGTGAACGAACTTTTTTTTTTCTTTGAAGTTCAGGTTCCATGGCTAAAGTCTGTTTGTTTATTTATTTTCTTTCTTTTCTGGTGATTCAATATTGTTGCTTATTGAGGCGAATTCTTCGGGCTTGATGTCCTTCTATGCTATTGGCAGCTGCTATACATTCGGGGGCAAAGGATTCAAACCCTCCGCATGTTGAAGCCTCTACCCCAGCCTGACCATATTTTATCAAAATTTATATCACGTTCTCTCCACTTTCTTCTATCTCCAAACTTATACTCCTCCTTAATTCTTTTTTTTTTTTAATTATCAAATTTCTTTTCATTCATTTTCAATTATATTTCCATTCACATTCTGTATGCCTTTGTTACAATGCCCCACAAAAGCTTTTTACACCTATTTCTTTCCAATTAATCTTTAATTAGTATTAGATATTCCACGATTTTTATAATAATTAGTTCCATTGTTCTGCAAAATTAGTCTTCCATCTTGATATTTAAAGTTTTTTTGTTTACTTAATATGTATATATTTAAAAGTTTATCAAACAAAATATTTTTTTTTTTTTATTTTGTGAATTTTTCATTTTTAATGGTTCAAAAACGCACTCACACATATACATAGTGATGTGTATAGCTAGGTTTGGCCAAGAGAAAAAAATCAGAGCAAGTGTATAACCCCCCATACCTCTTCTATGAGTTCTTTTTAATTAAAATAACTAAATCAATTCTGTACAACCACACAAATGACCGTTGATTGTACATCAAACTGTAAATATTAATTTTGTTAGTAAAGTAATATATATTTTTAATAATATGTTAGTAATAAGATATATATATATATTTTAATAATGCGTTAAGTATACGAATACGTATTTGTCTAATTATTGCAACAGGTTTTGATTATACCTGCCCTGTTGCAATACCCCCCTCCTGGAAGCCTTCAAATACAGTCTATGTATTTGAATGGCTCCTAAATATCCTGAACTGTTCATACCGGCATGAGGCTTGAGGGAACGAGCGCTGTATGATCCTTTTACCTCCTGCCCAGTATTCACCCAGAATGCATTATCCACCTGACACTTAACGATAGGGAAAGTTCCCTCATACAAACTGCAAAACTTCTTACAGATAAATTTCCCCTGTTCGCTCACATGTGGGGTTTTCACCATGACTAGGTCACCCACTTTAAACCAATGAGGCCTCTCCAGTGTATGTTTGTTTCTTTCCTGACTCCTTTTCAAAAGTGTATGATATGCCTGCTTTTGGTCCTCCTCCATATTTATTGGCTTTTCCTTTGGTCCTGGTATTTTGGCCTTGATTAATTTAGGGGCATGTTTCCCAAATTGGAGCTGCACAGGAGAGAACCCTGTGGATTCATTAACTGCCCAATTTATGTAGTTCAGTATTTCTGGAATCTTTTTAACCCAACCTCGGTGATTAGTTGGGATGTATGTTCTAAACAACCTACCCAACTCACGCATCACCCACTCACATGGGTTTGATTGTGGATTCCTAATTGATGTCAATATGTGTTGGATCCCTGACTTCTGAACCCATGCTTTCCATTCTCTAGAGATAAATGGTGTGCCATGATCCGATAGGATGCTTTGAGGTTTTCCTATCACTGTAAAATATTTCTTTTCAAGGAGACGTATTGTGTTTCGGGTATTTGCTTGACTCATGGGATATGCAGCCACAAATTTACTGAATAGATCATACACCACCAACAAGTATTTTTTTTATTAAAGGTGGGCAATGATCCATAATAATCTATCACAATCATCTCACATGGCTTCTTTGGAATTATGGAGGTCATTGGGCCTGCATAATTCCTATTAGCAGGCTTAGTTTTCTGGCAAAGTTCACATTGCCTGATCATTCTCACAACAGTCCAATGCATGCCTGGCCAATAAAACCACTGTCTGAGCCACTTTTCAGGTTTCCATATCCCATAGTGTCCATATATTTGGTGGACATGAGTCACCACTGCATTCCACATTTTCTGGGGTATTACAGGTCTCCAATTATCTGGTTCCCTTTTCGTTCTGTATTGGAGAACAGCTTGGTCAAGTTTGTATCGGTTGATCGATTCATCATTGTTTTTTTTTGTATTCTCTTTCAGTTGTGCAATTATTTGACTTAACTGGGCATCCTCCCTCTGACACTGGGCTAATCTCTTAAGGTCATTCTCTACCCCTTCATTAATCCTTAAGTCTATTCCTGCCACATATAAATTTTCAGCTTTAAGATGACATGATGGTAAACGCACTGGGTTATGGCTAAGAGCATCAGCTACAATGTTATCTGACCCCTTACAGTCCTTTACCACATAATTATACTCTTGGAGGTATAGGCTCCACTGTACCAACTGACTATTTGTCAGATAACTATGGTTAATAAATTCTAAACTCTTATGATCTGTAACCACAATTATTTTTGATCCCAACAACAATGAGTGGAGTTTTTGGAATGACCAAACAATGGCCAAAGCTTCCTTTTCTGTGGCAGTGTAATGCCGCTCTGGACCCTTGAGCAACCTACTTAAGAAATACAGCACTTTTACCTGACCATCCTCTTGAATCTGTGATACTGTTGCTCCCAGCCCATACCTGCTGCTGTCAGTCTACACTACAAAGGGCTTCTCAAAATCGGGAAAAGCCAGCATTACATGTTTCATGAACCCTTGCTTCACCCTCTCAAATGCCTGGCTTTGCTTTTCACCCCACTCCCACACTACATCTTTTCTCAGTAATCTAATTAGTGGTTCCATATGTTGAGCAAACTGCTCCTGAAAACGGTTGTAGAAGTTACACATACCCAAAAAGGATCGTATCTGCTTTTTGGACCTAGGTATTGGGAAACCTTCAATGGCTGAGATTTTATCTGAGTGTGGCCGGACACCCTGTGATCCTATATGGTGGCCCAAGAATGTAACTTCCTCTTGAAATAGCACACTTTTCTTCAGGAATACCTTGATCCCTTTATTCCAACATTTCCTTAAAAACATTTCCACCTTTTTGGTATGTTCTTCCATAGTAGCCAATGCCACCCATACATCATCCACATACATTGTAACTATTTTCTTAACTTCAGCAGATAATACCTGATCCAGATATTGCAGTAAACTAGCCCCACTATTAATCAGGCCAAATGGCATATGGTTAAACTGATGTGAGCAGCCGTCATATCTAAAGGCAGTATACTTACGATCTTCTGGATGCAGCCTTATCTGCCAAAAGCTTGCTGTCAGGTCAAATGTTGAAAAAAAAATTTTTCCATTAAATCTCCCAAGTAATTCTTGCATGGGTGGTGGTATGTTACAATCTGGTGCCGTGATTTTATTCAACTGCGTCACATCTAGACCTAACCGTACGGAATTATCCTTTTTCTTGATGATGACTATTGGGTTACAATAAGCTGAAGAGCTTTTTGATATAATACCCCATTCCAACATTTGATCTATCTGCTCCTTCACCTGCTCCCTACATTGATGAGGAATTGGGTATGATTTTGCCTTAAATGGTTGTGTTTCATTTACTTGAATCCTTTGTTTGAACCTTGGGATCATGCCTGGCCTGTCTGAAAATACCTGATTGTATTCCTACAGTATCTTTCTTAGTATTTCCTTCCCTTCTCCCCCAGTTATCTTCACCTGGTCTATTTTTTCCATTATCAAATCATCATTGGGTTCTTCGACAACTTCCACAGCACCTATTGAACTATCCGTGCTATCCATTATAAATCCAACCATCTCCCCGTTACACGTGGCTTATCTACTTTCGTAGTTCAACTTGCACTTATATATGTATAAAAAGTCAGTTCTCAATAAAACATCACAAATCAAATTTTTCATGATTAGGAATATATGGGGGCAACTTACTCCATGGATTTTGACATCCAGCCATATTTGTTTGGGTTCAACCTTGGCCTTTCTGTTGTTGGCCATTGCCACTTGTACAGCTTTCAATGGTAGAACAGGTATATTTGGTTGTTCTCTGGTGAGTTTATGATACAATCTTTCTGTTATTACAGAGACCTGACTCCCTGAATCAATAAGCGCTTCTACTTTGGTCTGTCCTGCTGCTATCTTTATTTTTGTACATGTTTGGCATGCATAACTCAGTACACGGTCCTCCCATGAACAAATTAGGTTCCCAATGTGTCTTGAGTTTGGTTGCTGTCTGAATATTATGTCTTTCCTTTGGTCTATTTTTTTTCTCTCGAATTCGTCTCATTTCCGCACTTATTTCCATTTGACTCAATATCTGATCTATTTCTTTAGACGGGTTATCTCCTCCTTCCTCTAGGATCAATCTTATTCTTATTGGCAGATTTTTGCAGATGGTCTTCACAATCTGTTTCTCTGACAAATTACATGCTTCTAATGTCCTAAGTGTGGCTACTTGACACCTAAAAAATGAACATATTCCTCTGGTCCATCCTCTTGAAACTTCTCTCTTATCAATTGGGATCTAATGTTGTCCTGCCTTTCTTCACTCCAGAAAACTCTCTCTAGGGCTATCTTGTAATCTAAAAATGTCTGCGGTTGGTTTAGCAATGACTTCCACCAATCCATGGCCTGCACTTCTAGGTGGTAAGACACTATTATTGTTTTAACCTTGTCTGGTGTTCCATAACACACAAAGTATCTTTGCAGACTCCTAAGGTGCTCTACTGGTGTCTCTTCCTTCTTCCCTCCATATACTTTTATTCTTATCAACTCCATCCTCTTTATGGGATGTATATATATATTTCTACATGCTAGGTTCAGAAATCCCAACCCCTCAAAGCACAGTGCTGCCCCCTTCCCAGACTTTCTTACGCCTTCAATATTTCTTAAATATATATATTTATAATTTTACCATGGACCGATCGATATTTCATTATGTTGTTTCGACTTACTCTTGTGTTTCACTTTTATAAAACCCCATTTTGAAAACTAGTACAGATGGACTATTGTTATTTCAAAACCTTTGTTTCAAAGTTGGTTTCAAATTCAGAAATTGCTGAATTATTATAAAAGCAAAAAATGAAAATATATTAAAAAGCATAGCTACTGTGTGGGTGTAAATTAAATATAATTCATTTCTTGAATTTCTTTTAAAACAACATCAATTTAATATATATATATATAAATTATTTTTATCTGGTTATGACATCTTATAGTAATAAGTGACAGAAAGCCAAAATAATTATTTTGTATCTAATTAAAATGGATTAATTATAAAGGTTAACCACTTAAAACACTAGTTTACTTTTTTCTTTTAAAATATCTGTATTACTTTTTTAAAAAAAAAAAAAAAAAAATCAATCGTGAACAATAAAACATTTTCGTTCGTTATTTACAAAAAAAAAATCCATAACAAACTGAAAGTTCTTTAAAAAAAACCAGTCTAACCTAAACTGATTACTTTATGAAACGCTTTTATCTTCTGTACTCAGTTGGTATTTTTCATATAGCCTAAAAGTTTTTTTTTATTACTTATAAAACTCAATATTAACTACATCCAACTCTGCCAATATAATATAACTTCCGTTATTAGCTAAAACAATAATGATCTGACAAAACCGATATGTATACATTTATTTACTTTCTCAAAAAAAAATCATGCTAAATTCTTTCATATTTTTCTTTCCCTCATTGACCTACTTCTCTTCGATGTCCTTTCGTTGGGTTGCCATTGTAACAGGATTTGCCATTTTCCATATGTATTTTCCGCATATATGTAGTCTTATACGATGCGTGTATGTATATATAACAATACACGTATATGCGTAATGGTTTAAAAGAATATTTATTCTTAAATTATTCCATTTTATTGCCCCAGCATATTTATGAGCATCAATTTATGACCTCAAGCGCCAATCCCATATTTCTATAAGAATTATGCTGGGAGAACTGGAATACCAATATGGAAATGCCCCTGGACTAGCTCTGCTCAGGGCTGGTGGTAAAATTTACCGGCAGTAGATCTAACTCTCTCTTTTTTTTTTATTTAAAAAAAAAACTCATAACATAAAAACAAAACAAAAAAAAACCATTCATTTTATATACATTTATTAGCTATGATATTTACGTATGTATAAAAAAAATATTATTTACTTAAGTTAAATTAGTGTCTCTTTTAAATCAAAGATTCATATCAGTTTTCTTTTTTTCTTTGTTTGCTCCTTTCTCTTTTTGCCAAAACTCCCACACACACAAATATGCTATTATATGTATTTTGCACCGAAGATTTAATTGGACTAATTTATACACTAATAAATTCCGTAGTAAATAGTTTGACTTCTCCGGGCAAAGAAAATAAATTTTAAGTTAACAAATTTCTCAAATTCGTGGAGTAAGCTTACTAAAAGTGACATATATAGATGTAATTAGAAAGAAAATACCTGGTATCCCCAGGGAATTGATCGAATCCTCTTGGTGAAAATGGAATCTCTGGTCCTTTGTCGGTGAACAAACTTTGGTTTTTTTTTTTTCTTTGAAGTTCGGGTTCCATGGCTAAAGTCTGTTTGTTTATTTATTTTCTTTCTCTTCTGGCAATTCAATATTGTTGCTTATTGAGGCGAATTCTCCAGGCTTGACGTCCTTCTCTGCTATCGGCAGCTGCTATACATTTGGGGGCAAAGGATTCAGACCCCACGCACGTTGAAGCCTCTACCCCAGCCTGACCATATTTTATCATAATGTATATCACGTTCTCTCTGCTTTCTTCTACCTCCAAACTTATACTCCTTCTTAATTCTTTTTTTTTTAATTATCAAATTTATCTTTCTTTTCATTCATTTTCAATTATATTTCCATTCACATTCCATATGCCTTTGCTTAAATGACCCACAAAAGCTTTTACACCTATTTCTTTCCAATTAATCTTTAATTACTATTAGACATTCCACGATTTTCATAATAATTACTTCCATTGTTCTGCAAAATTAGTCTTCCATCTTGATATTTAAAGTTCATTTGTTGACTTAATATGCCTATATTTAAAAGTTTATCAAACAAAATAATTTTTTATTTTTATTTTGTGAATTTTTCATTTTTAATGGTTCAAAAACGCACTCACACATATACATAGTGATGTGTATAGCTGGGTTTGGCAAAAGAGAGAAAAAAATCAGAGCAAGTGTATAAACCCCCATACCTCTTCTATGAGTTCTTTTTAATTAAAATAACTAAATCAATTCTGTACAACCACGCAAATAACCGTTGATTGTACATCAAACTGTAAATATTAATTTTGTTAGTAAAGTAATATATATTTTTAATAATACGTTAGTAATAATATATATATATTTTAATAATGCGTTAAATATATGAATATGTATTTGTCTAATTATCACAACAGGGTTTGATTATACCTGCCCTGTTGCAATATATATATATATGGAGTTTGAATAATAAAACAATTTTTTTTTTAATTTTGAATTTTTTTAGAAAAAATAATAAAAAATTTAATTCTACCCTCCCTCCATAAACATCTGTGATAATTAGAAAAACAAATTAATTTATGTATGATTGATTAGTTTTGTTTTCATTCTGTTTCTTTTTTTTTTTAATAGGATAAAAATGAGATGAAAATATAAATAAAAATTGTTTATATTAATTAAAAGTTTAAATTGTTATTACAAACTTTCCTGCCAGTCTACCATGGACCAGCAGAAAACTTCTGCAGCCCGGCACCGGTCCATGGACCAAGGGTTGAAGACCACTGCTCTAGATGATATAATATAGAATAACATATAAACTACAAATGTTATCATCAAATTTTCAGACAAACTGTTTCTAATCAAAAATAAGTTGAATTTTTTTAAAAAGAGAAAAATTTGCAGTAGATTGAGCAGCTGTTTTTTACTGTGCTGTGCAATAGGGAGAGAAGTAATAATTTGGATTTATTAATTATTATAAAAATATAACTATCATATTGCTTTCATTCCCTTTTTTATATATTTTATAATGGACTTTTTTTAAATATATGTATAAATAAAAACATCAATCGACTGTATATTGATTCAACTCAAATTTATACCAACTTTATACATAATTTATACTTCAAATAAATATTGACTGTAATGAATCTCACAGCACAAAAGAATATGAAACTTTCCTAAACCAAGTAATGAATATTATTTAATGTTTTTCTCTTTGGTAAAGACAAGTGAAGTTTTTTTTTTTTTAATTTTTTTATATATCATACCATTTCCAACTTTCTTAAACACTTCAACAATACTATTTTTTATATCAAAACTTTATTCTTACAGCTTCAACTGTCCTGCAATCATCATCAGAGCATAAAGTTTTGATATAAAAAATAGTATTGTTGAAGTGTTTAAGAAAGTTGGAAATGATATATGTAAATATGAAAATCAAGCATTGGTGGCTGAGTGGTTAGCACAGCTGCCTTATAAGCAGTTGTCCTGGGGTTTGCTTCCCAGCTGAAGCTTTGACACATAAGAAATAGAAGAAAATTATATTATTTCCATAAATATAATTTTCTAATATTAATGTCATAATATAATAATTTTTAATTTCTTTTATTATAGATCAATTGTTTTAAATTCCATTCTAGAAACCATTGGGGTTTGTTGTGGAAGATATTTCAGATTTTATGAGACAATAAAGTTTTTGCCCATTGTGATTTTAAACACTGGTAGAATAATGAACAAAAGTTGAATAAGACTGTTAAACTTATAGTTCAAATCTCATATGCACTGCTAAACAAACATAAAAATATTTAGAGAATATTGTTTTATTCATTTGTGATATAAAATAAAATGAGTAATTAGAATTTACAACTATTTTAAATCTTCATCTCTAGTCACCATGTTTCTTTCTTATTCATAGAGAATAAAATGAGGGCATCTTAGCGCTCCTTACCATCCCTAATATATACATTAAGGTATCTTTCCTCAAAATATTACATTCCAAATCAGTTATTTTTTAAATAAAATTTTATTCTATTATTATTTTATTTACTCAGTTTTTAGCTAGCATTTTTTATTTTCTAAGTTTAATGATTTTTTATTCTTCCTTTTTTTTGTTGCAAAACTAGTATTATTTTTAGGGTGTCTATATGTCTCCATTTTCCTGGATTTGTCTTATCCCAACATTTGTGACAGAAAATTGTCATGATTTTCTTAACCTCCCCCTTTTTTTAACTTTTAATTTTTACTTTATATTTCATTTTTATATTTTTTTTAAATTAATATTTAGTTATTTAATATTTTATAAATAATTTTTTGATTGGTTAATCAATAATTTTTCCAAAACGGAAGTGGTTTCCCATTATTTTCATACGTTAGTAATAAATGATTTCAAATTGTGATTTTGTTTTGATAAATAATATATGTATACAAACAACTGATGTTTGCTTTTATTTATATTATGAAATGAGTATATTGTTAGATATGTAAATATTTTGTAATTTTTTTTATTTTGTACTAAGTATATAGTAATTTGCAATGAAGTTTTTTTTTTTTGATCGTGTATCCTGGTTAGACCATATGGCAATATTGATACCCTAATTGTCTTAAGTCTTTCAATGAGTGTTTTTAAATATATTTTAGTTGTTATTTTCAATGTTTGCCATTATTTATTTATTTTCCAGATACTGTATTTTATTTCTATAGTTTGTTTTGTATTTATATACTGTATATGGCATTTTCAGAAAATCGCTCATCCTTAAAATAGATCCAGCGTCATCAAAATAATAACCTTTCTCTGTTATCCATCTAAGGGTCGATTTTTATAACAGTTTTTGTGGTCTGTCTAAGGATCAGTTTTTACATCTCTCCATATTCTTTGTGATTTAGAATATTTTCTACTATCCTTGGAATCACTACCTATGGTGGACTGCATTTGCTTTTATTTTCTGTCTTTACCTCTATACTTTCCTATCCCAATAAGAGAAATTGGATATTTGTGCTGCAAATTCGTCTACATTATAAAACATTTGATAACATCTAATCTAGGGTCAAGTTGCTTCAATCATTTAAAATAGTATACAATCTATTCATTATAAGTTTCTCTTCACTATATGTTGGCAAAACCATATTTTCATTCTTTAATTCAGTGTTCTTCAACCCTTAGTCCGTGGCCCAGTGCCAAGCCACGGAACTTTTCTGCAGGTCCGCGTGTTAGACGGGCAGTAAAAAGTTTGTAATAATAAGAGTTTAAACTTTTAATTAATATAGCCAATTTTTATTTATTTTTTCATCTCATTTTTACCCAATTAAAAAAAAAGAAAACAGAACGAAAACAAAATCTAATCAATCATTCATAAATTAGTTTCTTTTTCTAGTTATCACAGATGTTTATGGAGGGGGGGGGGTAGAATTAAATTTTTTATTACTTTTCTAAAAAAATTTAAAAAAAAGTTTTTTTTATTATATAAACTCCATATATATATATAAAACTTTATCTTATATATTTAACATTGTTGTCTTGATCAGTTATAACAATTATGCTTATCTTTAAGAAAATTTATCTATAGACTTCTGCCGGTCTGCAAAATCTTATCCTTATTTTTGCTGGTCCACGGAACCTTATCCTTATTTTTACCGGTCCACAGGTGTGAAAAGGTTGAAGACCATTGCTTTAATTAAGAGAAGTAAAGATTTTTGAATAGAAAAAAACTCAACTTGTCCTGGTGTTTGAATATTACATAATATCTCAAACAACTAATTGATTTCTTATTACATGAACAACTAACTATTCTGAGTCCAATCTTTAAAGAAGGAAGATTTAATTGTCTCTCTCTCAAAATTATGTAAATATATATACAATATGCTGCATGGAAAAAAATATATAAAGAGGAATCTAAACTTAACGATAATTGTCTAATCTATAAAAAAAAAACGTCACTTATCTGTGACTGCCTAGCACCAACCATTAATAATAATGGTATTTAAAATTTAAAGATTTTTATTTTTATTATTGTTTGTTTTTTTTAATTACTCTTATATGAAAAATTGTTTTAGCTAATATGATTTTTATTTAGTCAATTGTATTAAGAAAAAAATGTTTAAAGTAGTTTTTGTTAATACTTGTGTATAAAAGGCCAACAAAAAAAAATGTAGTAAATGAGTTGTAAACTGGTTGTAAAATGATAAGATCTGCCATTAAGTTTCCATGTAATTAGCAATTTTTATGGGGGGGGGGGAGTAAAACAAGTCTGCGATCAATCTGTGATTAAATATAGTTTGTTTATTATCAAATTAATTCGCTTTTTTAAAAGTTTATTTTTGCTTCTAATAAAGAGCTAATGGCATGGTTTTTTAAAGATCACAGGAGTTGATAGAAAATGACCCGAAGACAAAGATTTGCTGGTAGATAAAATTTAGTATCTTATTTAACAATGGTAATTCATATATTGTGGTGTGTTGTCCAGCTAAAATTATATCGAAGTTCATTAACAGCATTCCCAATGAACATAGCCAGAGGCAACTTTCTTGAAGAAAGTTTCAAATACTTAATGAAGTGTGCTTAATCTTTTCTTTATTTTCTAGAAAAGAAAGTGAGATGTACACATTTTAATGCATTTTATGTGCATTTAAATTTTATTTATGCAATTACTAACTTAAAAAAAATGTTTGAAATAGGAGTATTTTTTTTTTTTGCACGCATTTATAATCTGCATTGATTGTATGTAAACAAATAAATTCAAATGTAACAGAAATCATTTTAATAATTCTTTATAGTATCAGGAAATTACTTAATTCTTCAGCTCAAACACTATACTGTAAAGCAAGGGCAATTCTTTACTTTAACAACACCTATTGTAAGCTAAAGTAATTAGTGATTGCACGATGTCCAACTGTGATTCAAATTCCGATTCTCAAACCAGTTTCTGTCTTTTGCTTCTATCAACATGAGACTCAAAGCTGGAAGTAATACAGTTAGTTATACATCTAATAACAATCTGACTTTTTTTCCATTCAAACTAACAAAACCTGAAATTTACATCAGTCTAAGATTTTGATCATAAATTATATAAATATGACTCCAGCATATTAGTATCCTTTGTTTTATCTTAAATGTAGGCATATTTTTTTTATCAGTTGGGAATATTATTAATAACAAAAAAACATTTAATTTTTCAGCTGATGTCTAATACAACCAGACCAGTTCTCTATTATAGTACCACCTATTGTAAGTTTGAGTAATGGCTATCAGAAATCTTATTATATTTTAAATCCCCTTCTTTAGACAGTTTTATAGTTTTTGCATTTATCAAAGAGATTTGAAATTTAAAATTGAAAGTAAGTGTTTATACATCTAACCATTACTTTTAACCTTTAGTGCATCTGAATTATATTAATTCATAAACAAATTGTTTAGATTTGATAACTTGCTTTAACAGAATATAGATACTTAGTAAGTAAATAATGTTATGGAGGCCTTCGTAACCAAGTAATCAAATGTCCCGGAGTTTAGATTCAGTATTTTTGTTTTTTGATTGATTGCAAATATTATTGGCTGCTTTTTTTCTCTATTAATAATATAGTTGGCAAGTAAACCTGTTTTTTTTTCAATCCATACTTTTATGCTTTGTAGGATAAGTTGTTCAAACTTGGTTACATCAGTAAGTATTAATAAATTTGATATATGAATAATATGATTCATTTTTTTAAAAAGAAATTATTATTACCTCAGATTTATACATAAATAATGTGTGTAATTATTTTTTGGGAACTTGAGAAAATATTTTTTAATTTATGAATTTATCAATGAGTAAAGTCCCAGTCATTACAAGATAAGAATGATCATGTTTAAAATAACTGGAAAATGTATAATATTAAGAATTGAGTTTAATTCATGTTATTGTATAAAATGTATTTAAGTTCATATTCCTTGATGGCTTATTAAATATTTACTAGTTAGATTTGATAAGTATATTCATTATTATATTTTATGTCTAATATATGAGATTTAAGAACACTGCATGATTATTTAATTTATATGCATATAGATGCGTATACATTTATAATTATTTGGTATTGAAAGAATAGTTAACTTAGTTTCTTATACAGAGCAGGGTTGTATGTTATAACAGTGCAGTTTATATGGACCTAAGAGATAAAATTCAATCTGACAGTTCTTATGTTTAAATGTCACAAGACCTTCCAAGCAACTAATCATTTAATTTTCTTGATTTTTTTAATCATGGAAAATATAAAATCATACTAAATTTGATTCTATAATGTTTGATGTGTATAAAGTAGCATAAATAATCATATTAGGAAATAGTTAAAAGTGTTTGGAATATGTGAATTAATTCTAAGTTTCCCTCTCTCATATCATTCTAGGATAGTTGTTCTGACTGTGTCATGTGTCCACTTGATGGTGCTGTTGCTTGCAAAAGACAGAAAAATGTTGTTTATGTGGCCCAACTTACAGCCTCTAGAACAGTTCTGTTCATATTAGTCGCTAGCAGGCATAGATGCCATTGCACACTGCGCTTTGCATCACTATGGAAATAGTGAACACTTCACAGATCATTACTATAGGATGTGAAAGTGTATGGAATTCAACAGGCCATAAGTGTTTTTATGTGCATTCGAATTAAGGATCTTATACCTTAATTGAGCTACTATTACATATGAATAATTGTAAGTCTGTTGCCCCATTTCCCTACAATCTTTGAAGGTGAAAATAATTGAAAAAGGATAGGTCATTGAAGCATTTCACATAAATCATGTGAAAAGGCATGTTTGCAGGAGAACAGCTATGAGAGTAATACAATATCTGCCATTATCCATTGTTTTTGAAATCATAAGATTGGTTCACTCAGACTAGAGCATGTATTGGCTGATCCTTCAGATCAGAAAAACCATCGGAGCCTCCTGCACATTCCAACACTACGTGCTGCCAACTTGTTTCGTTCAAACTAGTGCATGTATTGGATGATCCTTCAGATCATCAAAACTATTGGAGTCCCCTCGCACATTCCTGTGCTACATTCTGCCAGCTGGGTTTGCTCAGACTAGTGCATGTATTTATTCTAATTTGCATTCAGAAAATAATACACATTTTTAAACTCTTTGTTTTATATATTTTTTAAATGTAAATTTTGTTAAATGCCATGCAGAAACAAAAAAATTATCAGCCCGGTATTATTACATTTCATTATTTTTGCAAGCAACAGCACCATTAAGGGGCCACATGATACGGTCAGAACAACTATCCATTCTAGTTATACATTTTAGATTGAGCATATTTGTATGACAATATGAAGATGTGCTTGCTTGAACTTTCGTGAAATGTTATCAGGCTAGATTAAATTTTGATTTATTATTTATTTTATCTTAAAACTATCCAAATAGACATTTAAAGATTTGTTCAAAAAAATTGGGAAAATGTAAAAATTATAATTCACAGGTTTTAACAAATTCACTATAAACAAGATTATTAATTAATATGATATATATTGCATTGTTCATCTTCAAATAGGTTATTCATACTACAGCTAAAGTAAAATTGATGTCATGTTGATGTTAGAAAAATATCTTTACAAGTACATAATTAATTTAATTTTTAATGATCAACATTATTGTTGAAAGAATGTGACCACTATCTAATAACTATATTATAAGTTGTCAATATATGTAAACTAAATATGTTTGTTAAATCTTGACCCATCTTATTGGCTTTCTAAAGACAGAATATTCTTATTTATTGTATTTTTTAGTCAGATAATTGGAAATCGACATCACTGCAAACAGATGATTATTTATTATTTTATTATAAGTGTAATTACAAATCCATTCACAAAATCTTTTAATGATTACTATGAGCAAAAATGTCTTTGAGACCATCATTTTTGTTGATGAATGGATAGAATGTTGTTAGCTACCTTGTTAGACTTTACCAGTAATATAAGAATTCATTGATAGAATAAATGTGTTCACTTTAAAAAGTAGCTTTATAAGAAACCAGCTGAATGAATTTTAACATTGTCTCGACTTTAGTACTAACATGATTGAGTTTTTTGTAGAAAGAAATTAGGCTTGTTTTTACTTTAATAAAACACAATTATTGGATTAAGACACATATTTTATTGCATATGAAGATAGAAATTTAATAATGAGTAATAAAGTTTTCATTAAGCTGCTTAATGCAAAGTAGTATTTGGTGCTTATAATAAGTTTTTGAGGGAGATAACTAATTTCTTTTTATTTTTCTTATCGCAAAATATCTAAGAATTTAGATCAATTTCTTATTATATACCTTTCATCAAGCATTAGTGACAGTAGTCCACATAAAATAATTCTCCTGCAGATGTAATATATAAAGTAGTAAATCTTGTATTCAAATGCTATTCTGAATGTGTCATAACATACGGCTTCTATATAGAAATCAGTTCAAAAAGATTCAGTGAAACTTATTAGGATGATCATCAGCCAATGAATTACTATAAAATGTTGTTTTGTATTTAAAGTTCATCAATATTTACTCTGTGCGTTAATAGTTATTTGTTAGTAATGGCAGCTTGAATATACCTCATGCTACTAGGTGTATTGACAGTTTAATAGAATTTTGAATCTATGTTATTGTTTTTCTATGTATATCTAATTGTTTGTTATTTTAAAGACCCTATCTAAAACAAAAACATTTATATTTTAGATGACGAGATTAAATGAATTTTTTTTTTTTAAATAACTCTGATTTCAAATAATGAGGGCAATGTGAACATACATCCTTTAATTAAAAAAATAATTTTTTATTTTACTTTCTCTCCTTTAGATTTGTTTATTTTTTCTAAAATGATCATTTTGTCTTTTATTTTGAGAATTAAAATTGCTAAATTGAATATTTGCATGCAGTATACAGACCATAAAAACACGAAACTGTCATTTCACCAACATTTGCTAGTGGCACAGCATCCATAATTGCACCATTGGTATATGTGTGTACATACTGTATGTGACTGTGTAGGTAGTGTGGAAGCTGTGGTAGAGATTAGTGGATATCTTAAAGTTGTGACATTGTATAGTCACTGATATATTTTAGTTCAACATTAATTCTTTATGTAGGAAATTTGCTCCAAACTATTGTATGGTTGAGCTGTTATTACATAAAAGATATTAAATTAGGTTTACAATAAATACAACACCATGCATTTTCCTTTCATTGAGTGATTTATCCTTCCAATAAAAATTTGTAGCCATCTATCTGACTATTAAATTTTCTTCCATTAGAAGACAAGTTTTATTAATAGCATCCTTATAAATCTTAAATCTTTATAGCTTTATAATCACTAGTAGTGTTCTCTGTTTTGGTTTTGAAGAATATATATCAAATAAAGGGTTTGATGTAAAAGTCTTTTGATTGATGTCTTTGTGATATAACCCTTCTATATATTTCTTACAACTCTTTTGTCTATCTGATATTTCAGTTATAATCTGTCTTCTGATACTTTTCAGCAAACTTAATTGCTGGATGAAATTTTCTTTTCTTAACATAAATTTTCTGAAAGATAGCTCTTATTTTTCTAAGCTTATTTTCATTTTCAATATTTTATAAATATTGTTATAATATTGTTCTCAGTCATTCCTAATGCTTACTGAAAATTTGTATTTATTTCCTTAAAATAGTCTTTATTTATTTTAATTTTAGATATTTTTTTTCTTAATATTTCTCTCTCTCTCTTTTTTTTTTTTTTTGCAATTACCACTGCATTGTCTGTTATCCATTATGATTTTTTTGATTGTAGTTTATTCAAATTTATCTAAGATTTTTCTTTAATTCCTTTACCACTTCTATACATAATTTTCACTATCAGTTACATCCAAAGCATTAAATCACTTTTTGATGTTTTTTTTTTCTAAATAAAATAGATTTGTTCTCTGAGTAATATTTAGGATCTTGGGCAAGTTTAAAATTCTAATTCAGCTTCACTTGAAATCATTCATGAATAATTCATGATTTGTTTTGCAATCTGCCTTTAGCATATACATTTTGCTATTAAAATTGAAAGAATGTAATAAATTAGAATCTCATACACTCATATCTGGGAATAACTATAAGAACAGTTGATGTTTTTGAATTTAATATTGTATTATTCATTAGTTCTGAATTGTCCTATGAAAAAGTCCAGAGATCAATCATACAATTAACTCATCCATATCTTTGAATGTATAGTTCTGTTATGTGTTTAATGAATTTAATTTTCATTTGCACATGATGTAAGAGATATTGATTAGTAGTTTGCTTATTTGTTTTTGTATAGAAGTATAAATTGTTTTTTCCATCACTTTTCAGATCAATTTACATCACTTGGTCAATAATTTGTGGATTAACCAAGCTTGTTTTTATTTCCAATATCTTTATGAATATTGTTATAATATTGTTTTCAGCATTCCTAATGCTCATTAAAAGTTTTTATTTACTTCCTCTAAATTAACTATATATTTTTTAATTTTAGATTCATTTTTTAATACTTCTCTCTCTTTTTTTTATAATTACCATTGTTTTGTCTTATATACATTATGATTTTTCTAATTGTATTATGTTCAAATTTATATAAATTCCTCTTTAATTATTTCACTATCTTCATTCACAATTTTTACTATCAATTATATGTAAATCTATTCAACACATAACAGAATTATGCATTCAAAGATATTCAAGCTAATTTTTTAAAAAATAAAAGAACTAGAGACTTCATTATACCATATTGTATTAGTTTGATATAGAGGGTATCATAGAGATGGTGGGAACACATCAGTTTTATTATCCCAATAATCAACATTGAAGAAAATACTAAACAATATATAAGTATAAACATAACATCACCAGCATTAATCATCAGGTATCATCAGCCATCTTTTGTAACTGGAATTAAAAAAGGTACACTATATAAAATTATAGCTAATCGTCTTCTAGCCAACACCAAACATAGGGCATAATATAAAAGTAATTAACTAATATTTCAACTGCATACACATGCCTGATCATCATCAATGTTCTTGGTCATCAAATATAATGAATATTCTGGTCATTAATAAAATAGTAAGGTAATCTTTATCTTTGTGCCATCCAAATAATTTATAAAAAACTATCTGGATGTTTAAGTATATTATATTTACATATATATATCATTATGCTTAAAACTAGCTTGGGATTGTATGGATCCTAGTGATTGTGACAAAGAGAAAATAGATATATCTAAAACTTAATCTATTTTATATTAATAATTTTATTGGAATAACTATGAATAATGATCAACAAATTTAATAATTAGAAATAATAATAATAAATGAGATTAAAGATCATTAAATACTCTATAATGCAAATACATTATTCTGATTATGGCTTACAAATAAAGATTTTTAAATATTCCATAGACTGACAACACAATAATATAATTTAAAGATATATAAATATAGTTTTCAGATATATAAATTGTAACAAGTATTAAAGAATATAAGTATATAAACACATGTGCATGTCTATAAATACAAAATATCTCCCTCATTAATAAACTAATAGAAAAAGCAACTTTATTTTAATAAATAAATAATGACTGATTATATATATATACATGCACACATTATGCATGCTGTAATATAAAGTAATATTTCATTGTTATATAATACATGACTATTTTTTTATGTTAATAATATACAAATTAAATAATATAGGTAATTATTTACCAGGTGCTTAAGGGCAGCTATTGTTACTTGGGAGTGTTATCCAATTACTACTGAAAATATCAAGCAATAAATGTTTCAAATAAGTGGAGTATTTTTGTTTGTTTGTAAACAGAATTAAATTAAAATAAATGTTATGTGTCCTTTTTCTACAAATGATACCACATTTGATGAATATCTGAATAATCAAGAAGAAAAGAAGAATATGAATTTATTTGTACAATTTTTTAAAAAAAATAAAGATTACAATAAACAAGAAGAAAAAAAATATGAATTTAGTTGTATTAAGAAATTAAACAAATAAACAACAAGAAAAAAATATAAAATGAATTGTACAAAGTCATTTAAAAAAAAAAAAAAATGGTTACAGGTAGAATGTTGAAATCCTATGTGAGTTGAGGCGTAGCATTTTATTTTTCCAATTTATGATAAATTGTATTAATTTGTAGGACAGGTAGTTTTTAGAGTTATTGTTCATTAAAATTGTCTAAAATGTTTTAAAACCGCCTGTAGTATTATTTTAACTTCATTTGTTTGAAAAAAAAAATAATAATAATAAACCTAACATCTGTTATCTATTCTTTAGGTTTCTTTACAGATAAAAAAAACAATCCATTTCTTGCTTTAAATATGGCTTCTTCAAAGTAATAATGTTTTGATTAAACACACACAAAATTATTATTTTTGACTTCCGCTTTTGGCAGCCATCTTTGCAACTGGTCATACAAATAGCGTCCCTAAGCGATTCAATTTCAGGAAGATAGGGACGATTGTCCCCTTACCTTTACGTTTCTTATTCAAGGTAAGTCGGTTTTAATCATTATATATTATGGAAAGTGATAATATAATCGATAATTCGCAAATTAAGGTTAGCCCCGATCTCAGCATTCAATCTAGTAATGCAGTCATCGGTCGTAAATTTTATAGCCTTAGATCTAATCTAAATTCATCCAAAATAACTTCTACAACAAATAAAAACCCACAAACCAATATTTCAAAAGAAAACAGCATCACAAATATCAACAAAAGTTTAGAAAATATTCAACTTACCCCTAATATAAGTAATAGCATTAATATCTCATCGTCAAGCGAAACGATTGAAATGCCTAAAAATACAAGCAAAAACCAATCATCACCTCTCCGAAGACTTTATGCACCCTCAGAAGACTCTAATGAGCAATTTCCTTTGCCCAATAATACCCTGGAAACCATATCTGAAAATAATATACAAAATTACCGACAAGATGATTTCGGCGAATTTTTTAAAGTTAAAACTTTTCCACCAGAGGTCGACAAAACCGGTGCTGTCACATTACAGTTTGTCAACAGTAAATTTAAAAATCAAAAAGAAGAAATAAATTTTAAAACCGATAAATCACATTCCAGAACAAACAAAGATTATAGCGCAGAACAATTCATTGCTACTTCAGCCAACTTACAATCTAATCCAAGTTCTTCAATACCAATATTGAAAAATTCCTCTACGTACGCAAATATCGTAAGGTCTAAAAATTCTGAGAGCATCTCCGAAAATATTAAGGCCGATAATTTCAATGAACTATATTTGAATATCTCAGAACTAGACATAGAACAAGAATCAAACACTTTGGAAAATGTCTCATTTAATATAAACGATCTTAATGACGACATGTTCCTAAAAATAAATAATGAGTTCAACAAAACGATTCCTAATAGCCTATATAAATCGTTTGCTAATTACTATAGCGATAAGTCGTTAATCTTAGCCATAACAAATCAACAATGTGCTCTATATAAGTTCCCTCTAGAACAGCTATACAGTCTAATCAATCAAAAACAATTAGGCAGAGGCATTCATATGATTCTTAATCACCCCAATGACCGCTATGTTATCGTTGAGTTTAAAACGTGGGCGGACCGTATGAACTTTAAAAATAAATACAGATCTTTAGGAAATTTTATACTATGCTCCATAGATATGAACCGTCCTGTTACACTATCCGGCAGAATCCAAAACTGCCTTGCCCACTTGAAAGAACAAGAACTACAAGACATCCTTATTAATTATGGCTCAGTTAGCAAATTTAAACACCTATTAAACCCTCACTGTGAAGATCAAATCCTGTCCAATACTGTTATCTTCACACTTACATTGAAGAAAAACATTATACCCACTGACATACCCACTATTATTACTGCAAGAGGCTCTCCTATGGTTTTGACTTTCAGGGGAGTACATCCACAATGTTTCTTCTGCCTTGAAAGAACACACCTCATTAAAGATTGTGCAGCAAGAATATGTACACACTGTGGTATTAAAAAGAATAAAGTTCACAGATGTCCTGGTAGACCTACTAACACGGCTCTCACATCCTTAAATAGACAATCACCACATGGGCCTAATTCAATCAGCAACCTCACAAACCCAGACAACCTGATTCAAATAAATCCTCCAACAAACCCTTTCACATCCAAACCTATCTTTCAAAATGAAAATATTCAAGAAAGATCAAACGACAACCTCTTCACTAATAGTAGTGAATCAGAGATCCAAGCAATTACATATACCGCGCCTAAACCAATCACTCAAACCGATAAGACTAAAGATCATACATACGATACATATTATACTAATCCCCGAGAAACAATACTAGGCCAAACTCTTGATACAAAAGAAGGCAATATGACCAAACCACCTGATGAGAGCAAGGAAAATATAGGAGATGAAGAAAATACACTCAAAAAATTTCAAAACAATCCATCCATAACAACTCCCACCCAGTCTAAAACCATTGATACATCCTCATTTGGGTCAGTTAAGTCCAGTAAACCTAAACAAAGTGATCCACAAACTGTCCTCAATTCTTCAACTCCTGCAATAATTAACCATCCAGATGAAAAGACTTGTCAAACATTCAACCCGAAAGTCAGCATAGTTAATGTTTCCCAACAGTTACAGCAAACCGAAAATGACTCAGGTCTAAAATTTAAAACAAATTCCTATAACAATAAAAAAACACTTTTATCAAAAGAACAGGAAAATGAAAAAAACACTGTTAAACTTCAAAACCCTCAAAAAACCGACACAACAAATACCCAAAATACAAATAAGAAAATTAAAAGAAAATCAATTCGTTCAGATAAATCAAGCTCTGATGATGATAGCGCCCATCTGATACATTACTCACCTCCACCCTCTAACAAACAAATTTCAGATATATCAAGCACAAAGCCTCGCAAATCCATAGAAAAAAAGAGGAAAACCATGGATCCTATAACCATTGATACCATTGATCCTTCTGACGAATCTCAGACAGATTACACTACTTCATCAGACACCGAAGACTTCATGGATGCGTTTCCGCAACCAACAACTATATCGCCAATCCATCCACAAATTCAATCACAAGACTCTGATTGCCAAACAACATCAGACCTCATTAACATGGAGATGTCCCACATTGACTTGGTACACTTTGCTGAGGACGGTTTGGATTAATCTATCATGTTCTGCAAAATTGCTGGCATTAACATTCGCGGCATCAACTCAATTGATAGAGTTCTAGCTATTAAAAACTGGCTCTCGCTCTGCTCCCCTCATATACTTCTTATGGGTGAAACTAAATATCACCATAAGACCGATCATAAAATACTATCTCTTCTCTCAACTCTCGGATTTACTAGATTTTCTGTAGGCCATTCTGCTTCAGGTGGAGTCGGTATTCTTCTCAGCAAGTCAACACCACCAAACAGTTTTAGCATTCTATTCCTAGATGCCAATATTATTATCATAGAAATAGACTATTGGGGTTATCCGATCATCATAGCTTATATATATACAGCCAAAGACACCTCTCAATATCTAAAAATAATCCACATCCTAAATGCCATCAATGCTAACAGAGCCTCCCCTACTATTCTTCTGGGAGACTTTAACACCACATACAATGACTTCAACAAGAGATTTTTGCATCTAATAAATCGCAGATTAATGTGTGGAGAGGGCTTCTTCCCTCCCGAAGCCTACTCTTTCTATACTAAAACTAAAAAGTCCCTGATTGATTTGGTTTACTACACCCCAGACCTCCATTTCAACCTTGATGCAGCCTTGGCTCCTGTTGCTTTCTCTGATCATATGGCTCTGATCTTACAACTTACACCTATTTCAATCCCTGCACCTATTGATGGACCTGGTAAAACCATGCGCATGATCACCCAATCAAATATGACCGAAGCGATAGTATCTGAGGCATACATCCTTTTCCAGAAAATAAACATCCTTTCCCTTCCTGCTGAGGAGGGCTGGTTTTCCTTCATCGGAATACTACAATCCATATTAAATCACCACGCCAGGAAAATCAAAGGACCTAATGGCCTTCTAAATGATCTAACAGACATTAATATACAACTTCAAGCTTTACAGCAAAATTTCACAAATACAGAAAAAATCATCTCCCTTAAAAATCTGTACAAAATTAAGCAAAAGTCCCTTGCAGAATATATATCCATCAGAAGAGCCAAATGTTTCTTAGCACAACAACACTGCTGGACGAGAGACTACCTTAGATGGGCACTGGGGTACAATAGAAAACAAATCACTCCCTTATCCATTAATTCTAATGGAACCAATCTCGTTGGCTTTCCAATGATGCAGCACATCAGCAAACAATTCTGCCAATTAATGCAAAAAGATGGTGCTCCTCCTATAAACAGCTGGTTGGATGCTGGTGACCCCGGCGAACATGGCATCACAGAAATCCAAATCAAAAAGAAGATAACATCTCTCCCGGACGGCGTTCATCCTGGCCTTCATGGCATCCCAAATTTCCTTCTCAAACACCTCAGTCAATTCACTGTGCCAATTATTAAAAAAATGATTGATCACCTAGCCTCCGGCAACAGAAACATAACAGATCTTTACCCAGTGGCACTCGTGCCTTTTATTAAAAAAGCAAAACCACTAAACGACATTAACAATATCCGGCCAATTTCCATGACTCCATTGCTTATCAAGATAATTGAATCAGTCATTAAAGATCAAATCCAAACTCAAATCCTTAGCCATATCTCGTCAAACCAATACGGGAAAAAGGGATCATCAACTTCGCATGCTATGTCCAATGTAACTGCACTATTCAATTACATCAGAGGACATCGTAAATCAAAACCTATTGCTGTCCAGCTGGATGTTGCGGCAGCATTTGATTCAGTCCAGATAAATATCCTCCTGGATATTCTGTTGGAATGCGACATTCCAGCCGGGATTGTTCAGATGATCAGCAATCTGCTCAACAACAGAGAGATTTTTCTCTCTCTTGATGGCAAGATTACACCAGGCTTCAAGCCATACAAGTCGATCCCTCAAGGATCTCCACTCAGTGCCCTTTTCTTCACAGCATACATCAACCCTCTTCTGATGGATATAGAAAAAAACCTCCCAGGAATTTTCCTTCCCTCTCTCAATAAAAACTTCAATGTATTTGCATATATAGATGACATCATGGTTGTTCTTCCCACCATTAAATACCTTCCCCATCTCATGAACATCTTAAACAGAAATACAGCGAAACTTGGCCTACAAATAAACTTTAACAAATCTTCCATCTGGAAGATCATGTCTGGTAAACAAATTAACTCTCCCTTTTCTGCAAAACCCCAAAGATACCTAGGTTTCCCAATCTTCAAAACACCAACTGCAATGGCAAGAGAGATTCAAGATGCAATCCTCCATTCAACTGAAGCCATCACCACGTCACTCTCTAGAGTATACCTTTCATTATATGGAAAGGTTGGCCTCCTCAACATGATCATAATGCCAAAAATCTCATACTATCTTCCATTCGTAAAAATGTCTAAACAGTTTCAAAATAAAATCAACCGATTATGTACCAAACTTCTCTGGAGAGGAAGGACAGTTGCTATTAGCTTGCGAGGCATCCAACGACCACGCAGGTTCAATGGACTGTCATTCCACTCAATACAAGCAATCATTTTACAGAAAACCCACAACACTCTACATAATCTGATCATCTCATGTGGATACTCCAACATTATTAAAAAAATTACACCGACAGATCGTCCTCCGCCCTCTGCCAGTTCATGGATAGCCTCCCTAATAGACCACTTACAACTTTATAACCCAATAATGCCCTCTAACCTTAACAAAAAAATCACCTTATGGGAAGCATACAATATAATCAACTATAATCAACAACCCATTAAAACCAGCCTAAAAATAACCAACCAAAGACTCATTTCACACTTCAAAAGATGGAGTCTGGAACCCAAATTCCTTGACTTCATCATTAAAATAAATCTTAATGCGCTTCCCACGAATTGGTTCCTTTATCACCGAAGAGGTTTTAACAGCATTGATCCTATATGTGGTCTGTGTGCTCGTGAAGATGAAACCATAGACCATATTATACACCGGTGCCCAAGACTTAAAACACTGAAAGAGATAATTATAATTAATTCCAACATAAGACCTGATATGATTTTCTCACTTGAAAATGCCATTCATAATGGTTTTTTTTCAATAATAAGGCTTTCTACCTTTGTCCTTTATTCCATATGGATAGTGAGATGCAAAACTCTCATGGAATTACCCCCGCCACAAATCATACCATTGTTTTATCAAACGCTCAAAAAAATCAAGAAACGTGACCAGCTCCTGGCCTCCAGTAAAGTCTTTGATGACACCTGGTCTTTAACTGCTCTTTCATTTTCCTGATTATCAACTCCCACCTACCCAGCATTATAGAATAGGAAATTCTAAAAGAAAATATGCATGTTTATATTAAAAATGCTTATTCTATTAAACAAGTATTTAGAATCTCATCACTATACCTAACCACATAAGAGTATAACAATTGTACTCTCATAACAAAATCTAGCCAGATGACAAATAGAACATTATACAATCATATTATTGTACAATTTATTCATTTATCTATCCTTTATTAGTATGTAATCACTATTTATTGTTAATAAAAATTTTTGTTGAAATGAAAATTATTATTTTCTTTATTTTGATTCAAAAAAAAATTGGTTTCCTTTGGTTTTATTCCCCCCCCCCCCCCAACAATAATCTTACAAAAAACACACACACAAACACATCAATATTCAATGCTCATTATAATGTGCAAACATATAAAAATCTTGTAGATACTTGATCTAATTGATTTCACCATAGGATTTCAACATTCTGCAGTCATCTTTTATATACTTTTTTAAAAAAGATTAATTTGTACAATTCATTATATATTTTTTTGATTGTTTTTTTTTTTTTTTGTTTAATTACTTTGTACAACTAAATTCATATTTTTTTATCTTGTTTTTTATTGGTAACTTTTATATTTTTTTTTTTTAAAAAAATTTATATAAGTAAATTCATACTCATATATTTTTGCTTGTTTATTTTTTAATTACTTTGTACAAATAAATTTATATTTTTTATCTACTGCGTTTATTGGTAATCTTTATTTTTTAAAATAATCTGTACAAGTAAATTCGTATTTTTGTTTTACTTCTTATTTATTTTGTTTAATTTAATTTCTAAATTTTTTTAGCTATGTATTAATTGTATTATAATTGGTGAAAAAGTACTCGTAGTATATTTTAGTTTTATTTAATTTTGTTTACATAATACATCTTAATTTTCTTATTTTAGTAACAAAAAAAAAAAATACTCCTAATAATTGTACATTTTATCACTTGGTATTTTTAATAGTGGTCAAACAGCTCCTACCAAATATCAATAACTGTTCTTAAATGCCTTCTAAATGATTACCCAAACATAATATGCACACACGTGTGTGTGTATTTTAATATAAAAACATTTCAATTTGTAATTTTAATTATTTTCCTCCACAAATCAAGTTATTAACACACTTAAAAAAATTACATGCTATAATATAAAATAAAATATCTTTATATAACAGCAATAACTGTATATATATAATAAAAATAATAATGCAAAAAAAAACCCTTTTCAGCGAATATATTTTTCCTTTTCAATGCGTTGGAACTATTTTACAACTTCACGTGATGCAATGCACTATGGCTTCTCCTTTATCGGTGTCAAAAATATCTCAGTTACTATGCCCAGAGAAAAAACTGTTAGGCACCTTACCTTACCTTTCCCACTCTAAGTTTTTACCCATATTCTTCTCTAGGGTTGCTCCATCCCATTTCCACAACATCATTTCTGGCCACTCTATGGTCTTTATATCTAGATTTTCCTTACATTTTTCCAAACCCAGAATTTTAAGAACCAACTTTATGTACAATCACTTTGTTTATATTTGCTTTCACACAACTTCATTATTTGTACCCTTTGAGCTTGTAAGCATTTACATTCAATTAACAGATGCCTAATATTTTCCAAGCCTTCTTTACACAACTTGCATAGTAAATCATCCACATTTCTGCATTTATGTGTATATTCCCTTGTTGCTAATAATCCTGTTCAAGCTTTAGACAGTAAACTACTTTCCTTGCTATTATCATAAATTAACTCACACCCAATATTCTGTTTACTTCCAATATCCCAGTCCCTTGAAGGCATGTGGTGTGGGGTTTTGAGTTAGAAAAGTTTAAAAGATAAAAGATTGAAGTTTGAAAAGAAAATATTTATTGTTTATTAAAGGGTTAGTGTTTTTGTTATAGTTCCACTTTCCTATTCCTGCCCAAAGAAAGGAAAAAAAAGATAAAAATGATGTGAAGAAGGAGGAAATTAAAGAAGAGATAGAAAACTCCCCCCTCGCCGTTTATAAAAAAAAGCTTGAAGGGGTTTTTGGAATATATCCCTATAAAATAAATATATATATATAAATACTTTTTATTCTCTAGTTCTCCATCTCTCCAACTCCCTATTTTTTTATTAATGCATTTATTTTTCTATCCTATTCTTTGCAACTATAACAATCAACAATTCTCCTAACACAATCATGAAGTATACTGACATAAAGTCTTTATTCAAATCTTCTACATAGCATATTATCCTTCTCATTTATCTTGTTGCTTTTTCTTTACTCATAACCCAATTAAATACTATTTTGGTTATTCTCTTACTATCCATAAATTGCAATGTACTGAATATTTTAATTTTGCTTTTTGCATCTCTCATATAAAAACTTGATCACCCTATTTCTCCTTGAATTGCCTTCTTTGTTGTATACACATCTGCATGTAATGCATGCCTTTCTACTTCTCTTTGTACTTATTTACTAACAAATAAAGCATTGTTATCATAATTAACCCTGCTAGGGCCATTCTCTTTCATACAATTCTTACTACATCATATTTATTATATAAAAACACTGTTATACACATTATCAGCCATTTTCTTTTCTTTGCTTCATTTATCAATTTTTTTCCCATTCATCCAAGCAATTTCTCTGATTACTTAAGATAAATCCCAAACAGTTATACCTATTTACCAAATTTAACTTTATATCTCCCAATAAAAATTCTCTTTTCTTTCCCCAGCATTTATCATTATTACTTTTGATTTTTCTTTATAAATTTAATCTCCATCACTTTACCCAACCTTGCACACATTTTCAGCATAACTTTCATACCTTCCCTATATTCTGTGTGCAAGAAAATATCATCAGCAAATAAAAGACCTGATAATATATACACTTCCTTGCCATCTATTAATGATATCTATATCCCTCTTCCTAGTCTTTCTATTGGTCTCTCCATTTCTCTCAAATATAACAAAATGGGTGATATAGTACATCTTAACTGATTCTATAGTTTCTAATTGATACATATAGTATTTATTTTTATACAATTTCTTAAGAAGATCCAATAAAGCTTCATTCATTCCCAAATTTACTAAACTTACCTATAATCTATTTCTATTTACTCTTATCATATGCCTTTTCTATATCTATAAAGACCACATATAACTATCTACTGGTTTCCGATTGTATCTATAAGTTGGGTGTCTACAAATTAAATATCTCCTATAAGCTTATCTGATCTAAAACCTCCATGAATTTCTCCCACTATATTATTTTCTTTCATACATTTTGTCATCTTTCCAGCCGCCATATATGTAAAAACTTTTATAACACCAATGTTACCACTATCAGTCTATAATTGTTTAACTTTCTATGGTCCTTACCCTTTCCTTTAAATAATAGCCTTACTCTTGTATTATTCCATCAATCTGGAAATTCTTCTATGTCATCTTATTAAAACAAGATAATAGATTTAATTTTGCCCTATTTCTTAAATTCATCACCATCTCTACTACCCATCCATCTAAATCTCTTGCCTTTTATCTTTTCAATTTCTTCCTGTTTCATTCAATTCATTTTCTGTAAAACTAATATTTCAATTACTATGTGCTTTTATGTTTATTACCACTCTGTCCTTCACATCTAACATCTTTTCAATACCCATTATGTACTTATTTAAGATTGCCTCTAATTCTTCTCAAGAGCTACATTCATTTTCTTCATCATTTAGTAATACTATAATACATTTCCAAAAATTTTTATTCCCGTCTTTTCCACTTTTATTAAAATCCTCCAATAATTTACTATTTAATTTCATTCTCTCTATATAATTATCTATTTTAGACTTTTTTTAAAAAATAGTTTTCCTATTTAATATTAACATCTTTTTCATTTTCTTTGTTTTTACAAGCACTATATTTTCTGCACACTTTTTCCTATCTTTTACATTTTTACTAATCCTCACTTTTCTATTACTTTTATTCTTCTGAATATCCTCATCTAAAACACTATTTGTCAGTTTTTCTACTTCATAAAACCAGTCTTTATATTCATCTCCAAAAAACTATTCCATGATTTCTTCTACTCTTATTTTATGTTTTTCTAATTTATTCTTATCATTCATTCTCCATCCACAATTTTCATTATCATTTCTATTTTTATTATTACTTTCCATCGCATTACTATTTCTATTATAAAGAAATTATGATTACTATTACATATTCTCTCTTCATTATCAAACACTTTAATTTTCCATACTGTATTCTTTCCCTACTATTGCATAATTTATTGGGTGAAATATATTATTTCTAAATTGTGTGTACTGTCCTTCTTAATATTTGATAACGTTCCAATGCTCAAATTTATTCTCTGACAAAAAATTTCAAAAGCTGTTCATTCTTGTTATCCATGTCATCAATTTCTTCAATATGCCCATCCACATCCTTATTTTCTTCCCCCCCTTTTTTGAAACTCTATATATCCTTAACTAGACATTCATATATGTTACTGTTCCACTTCATTATCTTTTGGCTATATCCAACGACCATATATACTATATTCACAATCCATTCTTGTTTTCATAACCTTATCTCAAACTATAAATGTTCTCAATACTTTATATTATTTAAATATTTTTTGACATAACTCCTATACCATCATCCCTTTTTCTTTTCTATTTATATCCTGCCATACTAAATCTTCCAGTGGAAATTCTTCTTCTCTATGATGTGTTTCCACTATTGCTAATAACAAAAGTCCTTCATTTTTAATGCATTGTTTAATTCCAGTCACTTTTCTGGTCTTCTACCTTGCATATTCAAATATCCAATTTTAACAATTTCTTCTTTTCTTACTACCTTTAGCTTGTTTATCATTAGTTTTACATACTTATTTACTCTCCATATCTATATTTATATCTATAGTAGCTACCCTTTTTTACTTCTTACATCTCATTCATTCTTACCCTTCTTTTTGATAATACTGTAATTTAAACCCTAGCCCTTTTATAAGTTTTCCAAACTATAATATTTTTTTATAAATCAAGTACCCTCATGCTTCACTTCCATGTTTTGCTAAATGCAACCCATCTTTACTATATAACCCCCTCTTGTTAATAAAAAAAATCACACACATCCACAACATAATATTATTTCTCTCACAAGATTTTTACAATCTCTAATTTTATAGAACATGCCCTATCTAATAACATATACTTATTGTTGAATCTTTTGCAAGTAATCCAACTACTGCTATTCTTTCCTTCAACCTTATTCAAGTTACTAATCAATTATTTAAACTCATCCATTATTCTCTCCAATGGTTCTGACAAATTATTTTTCCTTACCATAACACAAACATTTCTACTGCCTCCGTTTCTTTACTTTATCTAATATTCTTAATTCTAGTTTCAAGAAAATATACTCTTATAACTAGGTTCTATTTTCTACTTGCAGTTCACATCTCCACATCCTCCTCTCTAATAAGTGAGTCCCCATCAAGACTCTCATTATTTATTTTCCCTACATTATCCACTAACATTCCCTTCCAACTCTAAACTTCTACTTTACTGAAGTAATGTAAAAATTTCTTTGACTCTTCTCCTTATTTGCATTAATTATATACATATAATACACCATATACATCCTTAATTTAAGCACGGAGGGACACACTTTTTTAACATATGATTTTATCTTCTTGTTTACAGATTTCTATATTAATTGGCATATGTTTAAATGTTGTAGCTCTGATGATGACTACAAGAGCAGTTGAAACTTAAGCAAGAAGAAATAAATCATATAAGTAACCAAAAATACGTAATTGCAAGAAAGTGTGTTAAGTAATGTGCATATGATGTATTTATTATCTACTTCTTCCTTATCATTTCTATTAATTTTTTGATCTGATCACACTTTATGTCTAATGCTTATATTTTTACTTTTACATCCTTTACCTCTCGTCTATCTTATTTAATCTTTGTATAATCTCTCCATTGCATTGCTTATTTTTGTCATCCATATCTCTATGTCACTCCACTAAATATATACTCTATTCTTTTCTATATTTTTAACCTCTACATTTTCCTCCATTTTTTCCAGACTTGTTTTTTTAATACTATATACAACTTAAAAACATTTTTTCACTCTTTTTAGCACACTTATACATTATCTATAAAATAACCCCCCTTTCTCTTTTTACATTCTTCTTAGTCTTATTTAAGCATTTCCAATGGAAAATCTTATCACATATGTTTTTACACTCTAACAAAATACCCTAATTTCTTCTGATCACCATACATATATTAGTGGGATACAAATGCCTAATCCATATTTCTTATTTCTTTTTCAATTCCTCTACTATATTTAAATTTATGATTTTTCTACCTACTCTTCACAACTTCTTTTTATACAAAAGGAAAAAAACCTCTTTAAATGACAATCAATAGACACATGTTCTCCTAATCTTGCATTGCAGGACATTATACTCCTTCTCAAGCTAAAATTGCTCTGTTACATAAACTCCTTAGAGAACCACTGTATAGAAAAAACATACCAAAATTCAACTAATTTCATATATGATTTAGTTTTAAAACCACTTTGCAGTAAACACACAAAATATTTTTTTTTCCATTTATATTTAAAATGGCATATTGAATCACATTCAGAAAAATGTTAGCAATATTTTTCTTGATCTTTCTAATTCCAATTAAATCACTCCCTCTGTGATCAAACTCTTTCTCATCCACTCACTAAGCAAATATTTTCCATCAACAGAAAAATTTTCCCAAATGATATTTAAAAATATAGAAAACTTTAACTTATCTTGTGGAACAAATCAGCACAGCAAGGCAGTCAATGTATATATATATTTTTTTTTTTTCAATTTACATTGCATATATAGCAATATCTATTTTTCTTATATAAAATTAAGTAGAATTAATTATAACAATAATACACTATGCATAAGGAAAAGAAACACTTGTCTAAATATATACTATATAATTTTCCATTCATTTATCATTTACCAATAAATTAACTGATGCTTTATATATATATATTGTAACAGTCAGAATTGTCTATCTCGCTAACACACTGCAGAATTCAAACCCCAGACCCGAAACTGAACATTCTAGAAGGCGTTGCCTTCTAGATATACTAAGTTCGAATCTAAAGTCCAAATTTCACAGCACCATCTATGTGACAATGCATCTGATGCCACTACTAGTATGACCTTTGACCGGTGCCTGGTGGTCAGGGAGAAACAAAAGACTATACTAAAAGAAGTTTGAGTGGCTAATTAATGTCTATGGATTTACAAAAGAAATGCAGAAAATATATATATAGACTGAGACAGTGATAGGAATCAAATAAAATAAGAGATCAAATTTAGTTTTAAATAATTTCACAAAATTTATTTAAATAAAATATATATATATAATGCCACTGTCTGCTTATATGAGACAGGGACGCGTATTAAATAATTGTGGGCATTATATTTCAATAAATAACAAAAGGTTTTAAAACAAAGTGATATATTCTATTCCTCGGGCTAATAGCATTACGATAATGTGCTTGACGAGATAGGAACATGTGCGAGGTGCTTTGAGTAATTATAATAAGTTTAAGAAAATATTTGAAAATTAAGTGTTCTAAAATATTTATTGATTTCGCAGAATAGCACGGACTAAAACTTACTAAGCAATTAAAGTGGGAATGGGATCAGAGCATTTATTTGAGAATAATAATAATAGAGTTGCATTGGGAGGTCAGTATTACTGATAATGAATTTATTAAAGTTGGAGGGTGTGACACGTTTAAGTCATGGATGCTTTGTAAAATAAACATAAAATAAAACAATATTGAAGATCCAGAATAATTACGGAGGGCATCTCGCCGCTAACCCGTAGGAAAGTATTTTATGAAGAAACAAAGAAACTTAGCGACTGTGTGACGATTACGTTAAGTACCCTAGGGGTGTCATTTGGGACACCCTCTGCCTGGAAACTTAAGCAAGAAGCGAAAAGAACGGACTTTGCCATGTAAAGAATCCTTGGAAAAATAAAACAAAGCGGTCTCAACAACCAATTCATTTACCATCAAGACGAGCACTAGTGTATATAAAAAAACATA
This sequence comes from Epiperipatus broadwayi, assembly GCA_028023455.1. Taxonomy (NCBI): domain Eukaryota; kingdom Metazoa; phylum Onychophora; class Udeonychophora; order Euonychophora; family Peripatidae; genus Epiperipatus; species Epiperipatus broadwayi. The sequence continues at coordinate 919 of JAQFVV010006421.1, read as the reverse complement.
CTAAATGGGGTTTTACTCGGATTAAGAGAAATGCCCAAATCAAATTCCCTAAAATTCATTTAAAAAGGGTCCGCACATTCTCGACGTCAATGATGAACTTTATAATTAAAGTAGAACATGGTAATTAAAATAGGAAAATGCATGCTTGCGGTAGTTTGAAAAGTAAGTATAGATTTATATACGCAATCATGCATTTGGGGACACATTTAAATCACTGACTCCCCTCACACATACTCTCATGGTAGATTAAAATCAATAACATGTAGATTTTAAACTATGTGATTATATTATATTACAGTATAAAAGAATCACCTCGACGAGTGATTTGCAAGATAATAAAATTGGAAAATTATAAATTTAAAATATGCCTTAATAGCGGCGTCTTACTTTCAATAAGGTTGGAATAGTTCACTCGGCCAAAGACGATTCTGACACATTATCATAATAAAATAAAAAAAAGCTTTATAAATAGAAAATATTAACCCAAGGATAGAGCAAAATGGTTGATTATATTTGAACACTTTAAAGAAGCGCACATAATAAAGTTATGGGACATTTCCCTCAGAAAACAATTTAGAATAGCTATAACATGTTAGTTAGGAATCACAAGACCTCTTGGGTTAATTTAGGGTTACCTCTGAGAAGCATTTTTAGGGTAGCTTGATGGTCAGCAGGTTTTTATATAATTTAACAGCAAAATCTGGAAATGTTCATATTTTTGGCAGCAGCAGCAGTTCCGGGGTTCCCTGTGAATAATCTACGAGATGGTCTACGGCAGCATATGACCATTTTCTGAGAGAAATAGCCTTTCTGCACTCTACTCTGGTCAAGTGTCAAGATTTACAAATTATTAGAATAGAACTCAGAATGATTTCTCTTAGAAACATTAGAATACAAATGGAGGACAAAAGAAAACCCT